>JARQZK010002997.1:137500-275565 GCA_030704885.1 Cynegetis impunctata
TTTGGTTCGAAAAAGAATTTAATCGTTAAGAAACTTCACGAAAATGAATTTATTGAAAAATTGTTACTTTGGGCGATATTTTAAATCAATTATCTACGATTTAGACGACGCCGCAGCCATCTACGATAAAAAAAACAAAATGAAAAACAAAATTGAAACGGCGCTAGAAATGACATTTGACAGATGAAATGTATGTATTTAAAGCCTCAGAATTAAAATATGTAAAAATATATAGGGTGTTACATTTAAATTTTTAAATTTTATATCGTTTTCTGTGAAACTGGAAGTCAGCTATACTGATTTTGCATGTGAAAAAATTCAAAATTATGTCTGAGATAAACCACTCAAATTTCAATAAAATCGAAGAATCCATTAAAAAGTTATAGGGGTGGCCCATCACTAATTTACACCCGGTATATATATATATATATATATATATATATATATATATATATATATATATATATATATATATATATATATAATTTTAGGTACAGATAACCTTATACAAAGTTACCTTAATTTTTGATGCTGAGTATTACAAAATAAGAAAAAGGAGGGTTTCCATTTGAAAAATTGAAAAGTTTTATCAGTTTTCCGAATCTAAATTTAGATCTTATGTTTTGAACATCCCGTAGTTATTCAAATACTATACAAAATCTATTAATGTAAGTCTTTCTCAACAAGGAATCCAACCTAAAGTAAATAATAAGAGCTTCCTGAGGAACACTAGATAATTATTATATTAGGGCTTGAAATCGTCATTTTTGACATAAAAACAATGAAAATATTTTAGCAATTTCCAAAATTTCCAATATTTCCTACATTCAGTCTCTGAGATATCGATCGATGCAGTTCGTCGTGGTCCATACTGTATATATATATATATATATATATATATATATATATATATATAATATATATATATATATATATATATATATATATATATATATATATATATATATATATATATATATATATATATATATATATATATATATATATATATATATATATATATATATATATATATATATATATATATATATATATATATATATTTATTCACCTATGATGGAATGAAACATAACAGGCCCTTAAAAAATTTCTAGTGTAATTTTCTCAACATAAAGCTCAATTTTCTGTAACATATAGAAGAAACGAATTGTTCTGAAATTGATCTGAATGGACATGAAAATAAACGAAACTTTCCATTGCAACGAAAAAATTTTTTCAGATGCACAGTGTCATCCAATCATCTTCATTGTTGAACGTTCGGTACTAAAATGGAATTTTCAGAAATAACATTGGCACGAAGATGTCAATAATCTCTGAATTATCCAGAATATCCTCAGCTATTATTTCACTTTCGAGTCTAATAATAAACTATTGGATTTATATCAGCGCCATTAACTGCGCACAAAGATCCATATCGCAGTTCACTGTGGCGAATTGATAAGAACCGAAACGTCACGTCAGCGTAACAGCGAATAGGATATAAATGTTTATAATTCCGGAAGGATAAACAATACATCCAACACAATCGGAAAGATAATATTGCTTTTGCCGTGTAACCATTGTAACCGTATATTATATTAATCAATTCCTTATAATTGTTTGTTACATTCAGTTGGAATAATTTCAGGAAATACTATTGATATTTATGTTCTGAGTAACAGCCAAAACGGCACGCTAGCCGCTTTTTCAAAACTTTACAACTAATTTACAGAATTTTAGATTGTCGTTTATATATAATACTATACCAGCTTCGCTCGGTATTTATTGTTTGAAAAATTCAGTATATCCAACATTTGGATAATGACATATAGCGCCATCTTACAAAGTTTTGAGGTAACAGATGGTTATCATCCATCGGCAACAATATAAGTACCCCAAAAATTTACTAGATGGCGTTATACAAAACTATCAGCATGAGAGACTGCCATCATAAATAGTTTTTTGTGTATAAAATTGCGCTTTTAGACACAATATAACTATAAAGGTAAACTTGAAAAGTAAAATCTATCTAAATCCAAAATTTCATCCAAATATAAGATATATACATATATATATATATATATATATATATATATATATAAATATATAAATATAAATATATATATATATATAATATATATATATATATATATATATATATATATATATATATATATATATATATATATATATATATATATATATATATATATATATATATCTTTGGAAGCAGAACAAAACTATTAAAACTTGGGTAAATTTCTATAAGAGTAGGTCTTTTTCAACAAGAGGTCCAAACTAAAGTTAGTAATAAGGGCTTCCTTATAGGAACAATTGATAATTATATCAGGGCTTACAATCGTGATTTTTGACATAAAAACCTAAATATGTCAAAAACGCTTAGACTTAGGTATAGGACATAATACATAAAATCTGCCTAGAATTGTACGTAGAATCCAAAAACGTATTAATATATAGGGTATCCCATTTGAAATAAGCAAGTTGGTATCTACTTCCGGTATAACCGGAAGTGCCACAATCTTGAAAATATTTTAGTCGAGTTGCCCCTATCGACATTAGTATACTGTCAAATTTTCAAAATTTTTCTATGTGTAGTTTTCCATATACAGATCGCGTTCTTTCCCGGTGGGACACCCTGTATATATATATATATATATATATATATATATATATATATATATATATATATATATATATATATATATATATATATATATATATATATATATATATACCATATAATTGAAATCCAGTTTATAAGGTATATAAATGATGGTTTTAAGTGTTTCACCTTTATAGATACTATCATTTTTTCGAAATTTACAATCAATTGGAAATGCCCCCCTTCCCCCGATTCGCCAAAAAAACGCTAGAAATAAACAACTAAGCATTAGAACACTAATATCATCAGTAAGATGAAAATAATTATGAACAGTATTGTTATTATAAGGAACACTAGGTGCATAGTATTTTTAAAAAATCAGGAATACTCTATAAAAAAATTAGTGCTTGTTCTTATTCAATTTGTTGTAGTTTTCTGAAAGATACCGATTTTTCATGTATGTGTATGTCAAGTACGTTCTTACCCAAAATGAAGAATACCAATTCCGTCGTATAAAGCGCAGATTCCACATACTTTATCTTGAAGTAAGGAATAATTCTGTCTCGAAGATAAGTCACCAGCTTGGAAGCCAAACCCACAAAACCTGAAATGACCAAGTGATTATCCATATGGACTGAATGTTTGCTGCTATTGCTTTCTAAAAAGGGAGATTTAGAGATGACTATGCAAGGGTAAGTTGCTTGTAAAGACGACTTAATATTGCAAACCTCTACCACCACAGTCTACTCTGTATTTGACATCTTCTTCAGGCTAAATATTTCAGCTAATTTTCAAATCTTTGAAATGTTGAATACAACGAATAATATCTTCGACTAAGGAGCCATACATTCCATCCAGAGTATACAGGGTGTTTCTAAATTGATGCGAAAGATTTCAATGGGTGATTCTTTAGCTAAAATTAAGGGGGGGTCTTTCATATAACTTTTTGTTCAACACCCTTTTCCCTCCAAGTTACAGCCCTTTGAAATAAGGTGAAAAAAATTGTTTTTATTCAATACATCCACTTTGGGAAAATTTGAAAGAATGAAATTTGGCAGATAACTGCTGCTAATAAAATGGCAGTTTTTGAGTGTTTTTGTTACCCTTGAATGTAATCACAAGGGGCTGAAAAAAACAACCCCTATAATATTTTGCATCAGAACTTTTTAATGCGCCTATATTTTCCTTTTTAAAAAATATATTCGAAAAGACAGACTCGATCTGCAACTTTTTTATATCTTGACTTTTAATCATAAAGTTGTTAGTTTGATCACAAAAAAGTAAAATAGTGCTCAGACTATTTTCCCATAAATTCACAAAGGTTATCATTTATTAAAAAAAACAAGTAAGCTGCTGTCAAATGTCAAATAATTTGTTAATTGTTATTAGTAGTACAATTATTGTTCAATCCGCTCTAATTTGCAATATTCTTCAACTAAATAAAAAAATGCCATTCTTTCAATAAAGTTTCATTTAGTTGTGAAAAATGTTTGAAGTCATTATAAAACTGTCTAGAAATTAGAAAAATTCAGGACAATAAAACTATTTGTCATATGACTTCATTTGACAGCAGCTTACTTGTTTTTTTTTAATTAAATGATAACCTCTCTGTGAATTTATGAGAAGAGTCTGAGCACTATTTTATTTTTTTGTGATCAAACTAACAACTTTATGATAACAAGTCAAGACATAAAAAAGTTGTAGATTGAGTCTGTCTTTTCAAATATATTTTAAATAAAATATATTTGAATAAATAGGAAAGTATAAGCGCATTAAAAAGTTCTGATGCAAAATATTATAGGGGTTGTTTTTTTCAGCCCCTTGTGCTAACATTTTAGTGTAACAAAAACACTCAAAAACTGCCATTTTATTAGCAGCAGTTATCTGCCAAATTTCATTCCTCTAGTTTTTTCCTAAGTGGATGTATTGAATAAAAACAATTTTTTTTCACCTAATTTCAAAGGGCTGTAACTTGGAGGGAAAAGGGTGTTGAACAAGAAGTTATATGAAAACCCTCCTTAATTTTTGCTGAAGAATCACCCATTGAAATCTTTCGCATCAATTTAGAAACACCCTGTATATCTCTATATATTTCGATACTACGTCAAAGCTAAACTCCTTCTGGGATAAAAATCAAGAGATATCAACATGAGAAAGTTCAAAGTAACTATCAACACATTAGTGGATAAAATGTTTAATACTCACCAATTATACACAGAAAGAGTGGTATATTCTCATTCACTGGACATTTTTTAACTCCTAGAATACCAATTATCAGCATCGCCAGGTAGATAACCAAGGAGCATAAGAGAGTGTATTTGAAACCAGCTGAAAAAAAAAAAGAAATTCGAATTATACGAAAATCGTTCTGTTTGATATATCTTTAATTATTGAGCTGAGTGGGACGAAAAATGTGTTGACGTTCTAATACTAGACTCGAGAATTTTGGTTGTTACCCTCTTCCTCCTAAACTGCTTGACCGATCGAAATGATTTTTTGCATAATCATAGACAATGTTGGTGAGAAGGACATAGGCTATATGAATAAAAAGTAAATTGCACCACGGAGGAAAAAATCACCGTCAAAAATTTCCAAATCAGATTCCTCAAAATCAGTTTGCTAGATGAAAATGTTCATTTGATTTGAAAACGTGAAGAGATATCGATTGGAATGTATTTAGGTATTCGATAGACAATGAAATTTTACATCTGTTGGTGACATAAAATACGGGGTATAAGTTAAACAAGTTAGTGCCGTTTGAAGATTGTAAGTATTTTACCTTTATTTTTACACACCAACTCTAAGTTAGTCAATATTTTACAAGTGTACAACATAAAGTTTAGGTGAATTAAACCTTAATGAAACTGGCATTTGTTTTCACTGTAAAATCCAAAAATGAAATAATATACAGGGCATTCTATTTAAAAAATACCAACTTTGATACTTTTCGTGTTTTTGACACACCCTGCACAACATAAAGATATTTTTAAAATGTAATTCTAATAGGTCCCTATCCATCCTAAGGAAAAAACTTTTATAAAATCAAATACTTTAGCCATAACTCTTCTTGTCGAATAATGTGAATAACCCAATATTTATATCTTGTTCATCAGGTACTTTTCCAACCTATTTATTTATTTACTTCAACAAAAGCACATGCTGCGCAGTAGTAGGTAGTGAATTCTTCAATGAAATAATTCAAATACCTAATTACGATTAATAAATCCAAGAAAAAATAAAATATCTATATAGATACCCACGTAGCAACTTAGCTTTCAACTTTCTAATTGCATCTTTGGCAGGAACTGTGTTTTCTGTCATCGACTGAGCCTCTGGCACACTGTCACCTTCGGCCATCTTGTCGATAACGGCGAAAATCGATGGATTCTTGAATTAATTTACAGCAAAACGAAACCGATATCCTCTTGCCTTTTTCTCACATTAAAACTGCACTACGCTGACGACTACAGTACTGTTTACGAGGATACTCTGTTTACGCCGGTTAGCTCCGTTATGATAAAATAGAATAGGAATTCGAGTTGGCGCAGAGAGATCTTCATTCACACGTTTAGCGTTTCAACTGTTTTTAATGTTTCAAGGTCGACTGTATGCCGCCTCGGCTGAGTGTGGCAGCATGCTTTGGATTGTTATTTGGAATAATAGAGGGAGGGGTAACGAAATTATGAAATCATCTTGGAGTTATCAAATTCACATTTGGTGACTGTAGATAGATATCTCATCACTTATGTTGATATTGATAACACTGCACCTGTTTAAATACAGTAACTTCATGACCTATTTTCGTTAGAAAGCATCAGATACTTTGGAGAAAAATGTTATTTGAAATTATATATATATATATATATATATATATATATATATATATACATATATATATATATATATATATATATATATATATATATATATATATATATATATATATATATATATATATATATATATATATATATATATATATATATATACATATATATATATATATATATATATATATATATATATATATATATATATATATATATATATATATATATATATATATTCAGGGGCGGCTATGGAGGCTAAGCCGCCTCCTCAATATTCTGTGTATCACTACTATACTATATCAAATAGTCAGCATTCAGCATATTCATATTAATCAAAATCATATTATTTTATGCACCTACCTTCCTTTCAACCTACATTATATAATATAATTTATTAATTACGATAGAAGGTATTTACATTTACTGCTTACTGCATTTCATTCATTTAAAGATTTCATATCAACAGTGGCAACGCAGCAGAGGCTTGAAAAGGTATATTTTCAACGTTCATTATGCCATGCCACAGAAAAGCAAACAACGGTGCGAATACTGCGAATGAATACTTTATTGGAATAGAAAAGGAAAACACATGTAAATGGCAACACCGATTGAACCTAGCTGCTCAGTTCAAAGCAAACGATATTCGACCTTATTCATTCTATTACAGTGCACGTAGCAAGCACGTGAAGACTGAAGCGTGATCAGTTTGTTTTGAATTTTATGCCGGTGCGGTGATTTTAATTTATTTTGCTCGCGTATTGTTTTTAAAACGAGTTCGGTTACTGAAGTTAATTTAAAAAATTTCAATGGTGACTTAGTGGTTTATTTGTTATCCCATAACTTTAGTGCACTAAGTTAAGACGATAAAGTTTTAGTAAAAACATTGCGACCTACCCAGGAATTAAACAATTTGGTGCAGCGTAACAAACAACATAATCGCGGTTTTAATATCAGAAATTATGAGAGACATCCTTGGCTAGCCGGATCACAGGTAAGAAATAAATTATTTTGTTGGCAATGTTTACTCCTTACTAGGGAAAATGTCTCTGTTTGGGGCCGCTTAGGATTTGACGATTTGAAAAATTTATCACGTTCTCTGGAAAGGCACGAAAAATCCCAGGAACATGTCGTGTCGCGGATCAAATTTAATTTGCTTGAAAAACAAAACATAATTAATGTTATTGATACTTGCTGGGCAACAATTAATTAATTCCTCGAATAGGTAACAAATTCGTTAAGTAGGTACCTATTTTGTGAAAGAAAAAAAATTTGATTCGATAAACTTTATTTCTTGGGGTCCTGGTATGTTTCAATCATTTCTAAACACTACCTCTTTTATTATAAAATATGCTTCTATTATTTAGATGACGAATACACTGAAGAATGATGAATAATGTCTCAATTTAAAAATAAATTCCAGTTCAATGACGGTTACATCGCACTGAATTCTTCAAGTAGATGTGGGTGTGAATAACAAATAACAGTTCTCCATAAATGAGAACAGGGAGATGAGTGTGACTTGTGCCAATATGAACGACCTCTATTCAACTTTAAGATGGCATACATTAAATTGAATGATTGTTATAAAAACAAAGGTGAGGAATAATTAATTAGGCTAATTGAAAAATTTTATACATTCAGAACGGTGGTTAGGTAGATATATTAATGTATGTTTCACATTCACAAAATGAGTATACGAGGGAAAGAAAAATCCACGTAATAGAAATGGGTATCACTTGATATTGTACTGATAAGATAGTAAATTATAATATGTCATCTCATTTTTGTAGGAATATCTGAAAGATAAAAATTTTAAAAAACCAGTATTTTAATTTAGAATTGGATCTCATGAATAAGATGGTGGAGTAGGTAACCATAGGCACTAGCAAGAATTTTTTCAGATAGGGCAAGAAGTCGAGACACCAGGTATTCAGGGCCGGATTAACCCTGTCCGGGCCCCTATTTAACAACCCTGTCCGGGCCCAAGGTATTTTCAAGTTGATGAAGGGATGTAAGTTACTTCCAGATGATCGACTCCAGGTATCTTGTTACTTCAAAGTCTTATGGGATATTGCAACAATATGGTTACTTTGACTTGATGCTGCAGCATCACCTTACCTGACTCGTTAGCTTTATCGAAATGTTCTTAATGAATAGGTTATAGATAAGTGATGAATGATTATCCAGGTTGCATGATGGGTTCGGAAAGAAAACAGTCTTGTGAAGTACTAATTGGAAAAAGTCCACTTCCAAGATATTTGCCGGTTTTGTACAGTATCTACAGTAAGTTTGAATATTAACTTTTCTAACTTTTTTAGAAACAAAATTGTTTAAAACATCTTGGAAGTTGACTCTTTCTAATACACTATTTTCAATGGCCATTATCGACAATGAATTCAAACGGTTCTGAGACATTGCTGAACGAAGACAGTTTATTAGTTCTACTACTCCATACTAGAAGGTTTCGTATGTATGAAGTATTTCATCAATTGACAACATGCGTCGAAAGAGAGAAATAACATTGTTGAGGAATATCACACAAATTTTCAAAAAAAATTTTCATTTGATGAAATTTATTTTCTTGGTGCGTGTACGGGCCCATAGTCGATGCGGGGCCCTAATGCCTACTCTACCATCAAGTGAATCGAATAGAGGAGTTGATACAGCAAAACAGAGGCTTGAACATCTTTAAAAAAGAAAACGCACATAAAAAAGAAATGATCAAATTGAGAGACGGACAAGGTAACATAACAGAAGATCGAAGAGAGATACTCAAGGTAACAGAGAAGTTTTACACAGATCTGTACGAGTCCAAAATAGACAATGAGGATGCTAGAAGAGCAAACAATGACCAGAAAAACGGGATATGTAACGTTGGCTCCGAGGATCTACCAGAGATTGAAGAGGAAGAAATTCGGAAAGCTTTAAACCAATTAAAAAACGGAAAGGCGGCAGGCGACGATAACATCATACCGGAAATGTTGAAGGAAGGTGGAAGCCTACTGATAAGGGAGCTTAAATCATTATTTAATACATGCCTAACCGAGGAAAAAATACCACAGGATTGGAACACCACGATAGTCATACTGATATATAATAAAGGTGATCCAAGCAACCTAGAAAACTATAGACCAATCAGCCTGCTATCACAGATCTACTAGCTTTTTATGAGAATAATAGCAAACCGCCTTGAATGCAAACTTAACGCATACCAACCCTATGAGCAGGCGGGCTTCAGAAAAGGCATGAGTACAATAGAACATCTCCACACCCTAAGGACACTGAACGAAAAAGTAACGGAATATAACATCCCATTATGGGTCGCCTTCATAGACTTTAGAAAGGCCTTCGACACAGTTGAATTTTGGGCAATTATCAGGTCAATGAAAAATGCAAGAATATATTAACATTATACAGACACTAAATGACCGCTCAAAAATGAAAGTGAGGCTATATGAAGACACTGAGGAAATCATAATTAAAAGAGGCGTTAGACAAGGAGACATTGTGTCACCCAAATTGTTTACACTGGTGTTAGAGGACGTTTTCAAGAGCCCACACTGGGAAGACAGAGGAATTAATATATCGGGAGAAAAACTAAGTAATCTAAGATTTGCTGATGACATTGCCATTTTTGCCCCAAACAGTGAAGAATTAGAACACATGCTTATAGAACTACAACAAGAAGCAAGAAAAGTAGGCCTGTAAATGAACATTTCTAAAACCAAATTCATGACAAACCAACGGACAAACATAGCGAGTATAAATGTGCTAGGACAACAGGTAAAGAAAGTGAACTCTTTTGTCTACCTAGGTCAAGAAATAACATTGGGTAAAACTAATCAAGAACTTGAAATTAACCATAGAATACATCTAGGAAAGGTGGCCTACGGGAAGATGCGACACTTCTTCAACTCCAACTTACCCCTCAAACTAAAAACGTGGGTCCTAACAAAGAAAATCTTAAATAAATTGAAGATACACCAAAGGTCAATAGAACGAAAAATGATAACGCTTAAAGATCATAAAACCAATGAGTGGATAAGAAACAGAACCAAGGTCGAAGACATAGTGAGGCGAATAGGTAGTCTTAAATGGAACTGGGCCGGACATGTTGCCCGAAATACAACCAACTGGAGCGGAAAAACAACAAGATGGAGACCTTGGGTGGAGAAAAGAAGCACCGGCAGACAGCAGCAAAGATGGTATGATGACATCAAAAGAACAGCCGGACTTAACTGGTACCAAATGGCACAGGACAAGGAAAACTGGAAAAATATGAGAGAAGCCTATATCCAGAGGATAGAAAACGGCTAGAAGAGAGATACATATTATATTAAGAGAATAACTATAAGTAGCATCTAATGAAGAAACAGATTTTGAACACAGAACTTAATCGGCTTATAAGCTCATTGTTATAAACAAGTCAACTTTTTGTATAAATTATCGCGAATAAGTTCCATTATTGTTTGGATTTGTGTTCGTAAATTCAAAGCAAATGATATATACGTTTGTAATACATTCGACTAAATCAATACTTCCTTATGAGCAATAATTATCGTCTCTACTACATTGTGTAGATAATTAGTACCTTTGCTCATTAAAATGTAACAAGGTAAATTTCACTGCTGCAAGTTATTCGTAATTTGATAATCGGATAATTTAATTGCAACTCGCAATATATGAAACAATGTTATCAATATTGGACCTGATTTTAAAGTTGAAAAAGATTTTTCTACAGCCATAACACAATGCTGTTATTTCCTAACTGTTTCTAATTGGACAATAAGGTCTTCAATTTCATTTGCTTACCTAACATAATGAAGTCTTTGTATTATAATTTATCACATCTCCCATAGAATGTCAAATTTTACAACGAAAAGTGACAGCTCTGTTTAGTTAGATTTTAGAACTTGAATCAAATGATGAGCAGCGAAAGTGACTTAGAACTTACTCCCCTAGAATGTGTCAATTTGATCCCAGAAATACCAAAAGAAAAGTGTGGAAGCCTACAAATTCTTCACAGATTTTCATAAGGAAACACGAGATATTCAATTGGGACATGACATAAAGGCGAAGCTGAGGCGTTAGTCAAAACATGGCGCTTCAAAACCAACTTTGAATAAGGGTTATATGAAATATTAGAAAAATGTTTTAGAGTAATTCATAACAATGTTATTTTCAAGTGAAAGCGTGAAGTCATATGCAGGTGAAAACTTATTCCAGAGAAAATACAGAGAAGGTGATAGGTTAGAAAGATGCAAATTTATCATACACTGTGGGAAAAATGAAGAGAATTCGAGGCCCTGGTATCGTCAACTTAACTGTTTTTGTCAATTGAATCCTGGATACATACAACTGTATCTTTCCGATTTAAAGTATTTACTTGCACTTCAGAATTTTTTCTGATACTAGGATCACTAATTTTTTATGTGAAACTACTACTTTCAATCCTACATTTAAGACTTCCGTCGACAGACTTCCTTTATGAAATTGAGATTGATATAAAAGTATAGTACGTAACTTGCAAGGAATGCACATTTCCCACTAGTGTGATTTGCACCCATAGAGTTAATTCTTTTTGAATTAAATTTATATAACAATAGTTATAAATGTTGATTATATTGGAACGAAGTTCCTTACGGCAGGCTTGGAGGAGATAGGGATTTCGCTGCGGGACCAAACTGAAAAATATGCGAGACTGAAAGTGTGACGGAAATAGACAGACGCTTTACGCTGACTGACGAAAGTCACGTTTTTAGTTAACACAAGCGAATATTGTATTCCTTTCTCTTTCTCCCTCTTTCTTTCCGTTCTCTCATCCCTTCTCTTTCTGATCCCACTCCGCCACGTCAATCGCCATTGCATTATATTATGTACTCATTAATTCATGTACGAGCAACTCGAAAACGTCAGATGTGAAACATCGAAATAATTTTGTATAAGTTATATGCATGAAAGAACAGATTACGATAGGAATCAGATATGGCATAATGAAAAGATAAAGCTTTATTCTGTTCCATAAAATAATGACTACGTATTGTAGGTTTATATTCAATTATATAGCGTGGCGATACGTTATCCTATCATTATATACACTCTTGCGTCTATATTTTACATTGCGTTGACGACCGAGTGGTCTAAGTACTGAACCCTGGTGTGCCGTATTTCTGGGTTCGAATCCCAGAGGTGACTACTGGCCTTTTTAATTTTTTTATTTACAATTTCGTAAGAGCTCTTAGCGGCTTAGCCCCACATTTCAATATTAATTATTTCAACTTGGATTAGTATAAGTTATCGCTTCTGTCGTGCGTCCCGACACGCACATGTTTCGTTTTCGCAAATTGTGGTCCTTCTATATTATCCGAAGGAACTTCGTTCCTACCTGGTGTCCCATGACACCGTTTTTTTTTTAAAACTAGAGTGATGATAACAAATCAATAGAATTAGGTATTTTTTTTTCATAGAAACTTCTTATTTCAAGTTGGTTAAGTCGATAACCTGTTTTGAAAAAACGATTAAGAATGCATGTGAATCAATAATAAGACCTTAATATATATCCTTACCTGCAAGCCAGTACCCAAAAAAACGATAATCTGAATCTTATTCACTAATTTCTTCCTTCAGTATCTGATATGTGTAAGGGAATGTGTGGATGCATATATATATATATATATATATATATATATATATATATATATATATATATATATATATATATATATATATATATATATATATATATATATATATATATATATATATATATATATATATATATATATATATATATATATATCAGTGGCGGCTCGTGAGGTTTTGGTTTGAGGAGGCTACAAGAGGTGTTAAAAATACACCATAGGCGAAAATTTTTAGGATTTCAAGGTCAACCGCCTTATAATTTAAAGAAAATCAAAGTAAAACAAGCACCCTACGCTATTAATTTGTTTTCACTTTCGAGTGTCTACCTTGAGACCTACAACTCATATTTACAATAATCACAAAAACTCTTCTCAGCCAATTAATCAATTCATCTATTCATCAATTTTTTTTTCTTTCACAAAATAGGTACCTACCTACCTACTTAACGAATTTGTTAACAGCTGGTGAGAGCAAATAAAAAGTTATTATATATTTTTGAAGATTAGCGGGATTCTGCGATCTTCAACGTTAGCAAAATGATCTATAATATCCTCATAAAATTTTTTGTCTTTCGCCAAAAGTTTTACCAATTCCTTTTCAATAGACAACAAACTTATATTTTTCAAACGATCCTGGCTCATTGAATTTCGTAAATAAGTTTTAATTCTCTTAAGAGTGGAAAACGAGCGCTCTACGGAAGCCGATGTCACCGGGATAGAAACAATTAGACATAAGAGTTTATAAACTTGGGGTAAATCTTGATTCAAATCATTATCAAAAAGGTATTTAATAGTCCTCACATGATTTTCATTTTGCCCCAAAATTTCATTGTCATTATAAACAATACACAGTTCACTTATCGAAAAAAGTGTATTTTTGACATAAATTTTCCAAAAGGTTATCTGAAAAATTAGCCGAAAATCCGGTAAACCAATTTGTATTGAGTAAGTCGAAGAAATGCAGTTCTTTCAAATCAGAGAACCTTATTCTATTTGACCCCTTATAGTATCCAAAATTTCATAAAATATTAGCTTATAGTGAAGCTCCATATCTGCGTAACTGAATTTCTTTCGTTTTGGGCTAAATTGAGTCGTATCATCAGTAGTTTGAAATACAGAAAATAGTTTTTTAAAATGAACTTCTGCACGAAATTCAGAAATTTTTTCCAAAAGAAACTTGAGCCGATTTCGTGAGTAAATTACATCTGAAAACTTGAGCTGTAAAATTTGAAAAACTATTTCTGTTTGTTCAAAAATTAATTTAAAGATGTTTAAAAAATATATAAATTCCTTATCTTGTAGGTAAGATATTAATCCGCGTGCTATATTTAAAGTTACTTTATCGGTGAAAAATTCCTCACTTTCAACTATGTATAGAATTAAATCCTCAAATCCTAAGCGGCCCCAAACAGAGACATTTTCACTAGTAAAAAGTAAACACTGCCTACAAAATAATTTATTTTTTACCTGTGATCCGGTTAGGCAAGGATGCCTCTCATAAGTCCTTGTATTAAAACCGCGGTTTTGTTGTCTGTTACGCTGCACCAAATTGTTTAACTCAGGGGTAGTTCGCAATGTTTTTATCAAAACTTTATCCTCATAACTTAGTGCACTAAAGTTATGGGATAACAAATATTCCACAAAGTCACCATTGAAATTTTTGAAATTAACTTCAGTAACCAAACTCATTTTAAAACAAAACGCGAGCAATATAAGTGTAAACACGCTGCTGTTTTCGGCCATTAGTAACTACGATCACACTACGATTCAATTAATGCTTTCCAACGAATTCACTCGATGCCACGCGAAATTCTATATTTGTGATTGGTCGACATTGTATGAGACTGTGTTCCTATCGGTGTTGCCATTTACATGTGTTTTGCTTTTCTATTGCAATGAATTCATTGACAGTATTCGCACCGTTGTTTGCCTTTCTGTGGCAGGCATAATGAACGTTGAGAATATACCTTTCTAAGCCTCCGCAGCGTTGCCGCAAATCTTGAAAGGAATGAAATGCAGTAAATGTAAATACCATTATATAATGTAGGTTGAAAGGAAGGTAGGTGCATAAAATAATATGATTTTGATTAATATGAATATGCTGAATGCTGACTATTCAATATAATATATTAGTGATACACGAAATATTATTGAGGAGGCTTAGCCTCCTTTGACTAGCCGCCCCTGATAATATATATATATATATATATATATATATATATATATATATATATATATATATATATACAGTGTGGAACAGCTAAATGGAATAAATTCGATAACGAATAAATGAGAGCGTGTTGGGAAAAACGATTGGACACGTCGATTTGTATTTTTAGATGCGCATTTTTTTCAAAAAAAAATCATTATATAGGGTGTGTCATGTGACAGTGGCCGATACCAACTTTCTTATTTTAAATACAACCCCTGTATATTATTAGTTTTTTGGATTCTTCAGAAACTTCTAGACATAATTCATGTACAATGTCCCATACCTATCTTCAACTGTTTCGGAAATATTAAGTGTTTTCAGATGTATTACAAACGTTAGAAGACATTTCTATACCAGATTAGCATGTTGCCACGAAGTTCGCGGCGAACATTTCGAACATCTCTTACATTGAAATTAATGTTTTTTTATTTTTTTTACATTATTTGTAAAATAAAATAATTTTCTTTTTTTAATGTTAATTTTTGTAATACATCTGAAAACACTTAATATTTCCGAAACAGTTCAAGATAGGTATGGGACATTTCACATGAATTATGTCTAGAATTTTCTGAAGAATCCAAAAAACTAATAATATACAGGGGGTTGTATTTAAAATAAGAAAGTTGGTATCGGCCACTGTCACATGACACACCCTATATAATTATTTTTTTTTGAGAAAATTCGCATCTAAAAATACAAATCGACGTGTCCAAGCGTTTTTCCCAACACGCTCTCATTTATTCGTTATCGAATTTTATCCATTTGGCTGTTTCACACTGTATATATATATATATATATATATATATATATATAAATATATATATATATATATATATATATATATATATATATTTGCTAATGTCTCTGTTAAACATCAACGCCAATGTGGATGAAATAAATAAAAGACACACAATTTCAAAATATAATATATTTAGTGACTTAATCAAACATGAACATAACTGCATAATATCATATAACCTAAATTGATTATATTAGCTGTAATAATGAAATGAATAATTGCATTAAGACCATAACGATACAAATTAATCAAAGATCTCCAACAAAATATCAATTTACATATTGAAAGGTCTCCACAGTGCTGATTACTCAAAGTGATTAATTTAATTTTGTTACTATTAAAACCAAGAAATGGTCTTTATGGAAGTTGACTCGAAAGCCAAAAATTATTATATGATGAATGATGATGTATCATTTCATAAAATATTTAAATTTCATGAAATTCATACAATGACCGTTCTGATTCGAATTACATTCACTCATGTGAAAATTAGTATTTGTGATTATAAGAAAGTATAAAAAGCCTCTAATTGTTTGACACTATATCATGAAATATTAAAATAACAATTACAATTGAACAATTTCAACTCAAACACTCTCAGCGGACATATTTTGGTCTTCCTTTTGTTCTGGTATTATTTTATCCAAGGCTATAACGCCTGCTATGCAACATAAAAGGAGAAGTAAGCAAAAAGCTAGAAAAACATAAATGAGAGTAATATAAATAAAGGCAAACATGAAGGCCGTTTTATCACAGTACGCGTTTCCGTCCAGTTTGTTAAAGCTTGGCTTGTATTCTTTGTACACCCAGTATGATCCTAAAATGGAAAAAAACAATATTATTCACGAATGAGTCAGCCACATTAGAGCTGATTAAATTAAGAACAAGTTACTTAATGTAAAATATACACAACGTTTCGATCGCTTGGGCATCTTCAAGTATCCACTTGAAAACGATCAGTGATACCGAAGTCTGACAATCTACAAGCAGCTGATGTAGTGTATTTTTTTAATTTCCACTGGTAGTTACATTATATAACGAAATTGAGGTTCAGCACATCCGCAGTTGTTGTAAAGGTACGACAGATAATTTTGGCGATTTTTTGACTCTCCCTCCCCCCTTGGTGAGATGTGAGTTCTTGCTCCGCCGGAAATGACAGCGAAATTCACAAAATTAATTAATTCAAACTTACCGAGCAGAAAATAAACAAACTCGAGGGTATATATGATGCTCATGATGGTGTCGAAGCTTATGTATTTAACAATCCAATTTCGACCCACTACAATTGTCTTCGTGAGAATACCTAAGATTCCTGGGGACAGAAAAAATATTAATTTGATTTATTATATTTGAAAATACATTCAATAAAACATTATTTTATATTAGAAAAATTCTAATACAAAACATGCATTATATGTGTACTTTAGCCACTGCTGCATAGGTAGCTCCAGTGATATATGAAGATTAGTCTTAAAATGGCCGGCAAAATCTCCAGATTTAACACAACTTGACTTTTTCGGTAGAGCTATTTGAAAACATGTACTAATAAAATCCTTAAAATGTCGTGGATTTTCAAGAACATAAGCTTGAGAGATAAATCAAAAATGTCGTTAAATCAGCATAGAAAAATTGCAGGATTGGAAAACATATTACACCACAGCCTAATTACAGAAAAACGGAGCTGGTTTTTGTGAATAAATTTCTTACATTCCAGGAATAAATTTTGTTTTAGAATATGTCATTTCAGTATTTTTATTTTTAATTTCACCATGAATCAACACAACATATTTTCCTTCATAGAGATTGCCATTTATTTTATATTACATATTGCCGTTACAACAATTCACTGTTATTTTAATTTCGGTCATTAGAACGTCAGACTAACTGAACCTGATGATGGTCTAGTGACCGAAATTACATTAACAGTGAAATGCTTTGAGAAAAGCTCGAACAATGCATTGAAAACTTATTGTTTCAACTACAATAATAATTGTTGAAGGATACCATTAACTGTTTGAAGTAATTACGAGTATATATATCTGAAACATGAATATGAAATATAAATTTTCGTCGGCAATAAATGAGTAGCGAAAACTTACAAAAAGTCTTATCTTTCAATTTTGAAAATTAAATTGAGGATCAAATTGTTTACGATGTGCTATAATCTGAAGTGGTAGTACAATTTTGATTCAGAATTTCATTCATTTGTCATTTGTATCGTTCTCTGCTCCCAACTTCACATTATTAAGTAGCCTCCCCGATTTTTGGCTGAGAAAACCGAAAATGAAAAATTTATTAGTTATAATTTTTGAATATCTGATATTACAATATTATATTTTTGAGTTTTATTTATCTTTTATTAGCGATAACAGACTATTGATAGTTGACAAATGATCTCAACGGTAATTTTTTCATTAAGAAATTATATACCTATATATATATATATATATATATATATATATATATATATATATATATATATATTATATGAAAGAGAAGATATCACAATAAATGCCATCAACTATTTGAAGTTTCTAACCTGCTGAAAGAAGATACACCGGTATATTGTTCTCAACTGGACATTTCTTCAAATTCATAGCTCCAATGACGATCATGGCCAGGTGTAGTACGATTGGTACTATGAGTGATAATTTCAAGTACTCTGAAAAATAAATAATTAAAACAAAAACTATAATTCGATGTGTGCCTTTACCATCGGTTTTACCTAACCCTATTTATATAGGTGCTTATTTATATATAACTTTAACTCCGGAAACTAGGAGAAAATATTTCAAATTGAAAAGTACAAGGCTACATTTTGAAGTTTTCGAGTATGTACCAAACGATTAGGCATGGTTAAAAACCTCACCACGCCAAATTTCAGCCTTTTACCTCCAAAGGTAGGGAAAATATTGAAAAATAATGATTTTAAGGGGCTTAATTTGGGGGGCGAGAGCTTTCTTGGTAAGCGTTTCTGGACCCATGTTTATCAGAACTTTCCTTCATATTTTCAGGTGTAGATTCTCCAACCGGAATATTAGCTCCTAGTTTTCGGACTTTCTGCACACACATATATATATATATATATATATATATATATATATATATATATATATATATATATATATATATATATATATATATATATATATATATATACATATATGATATTTATATGTATTCCAGGCTTAGTTTATATAAAGTTAGTACCTAAGTATTTACTCTTCTTAGATATTCCCAACTTGATTTTCCCTCTTCAGTAGGTTTACTTTACTGTCAATATTGTTGTATTTACTACAATGAAATAAACATATAACATTGTAGTAAATATATTGTAGTAAATATAACCTAAATATAACATTGTCAACAAAGTAAACCTACATTAGAAAGAGGCCAGAGTTAACCAAATCGTCTAGGAATAACCACAGAATTTATGTCATAAAGAAACTGAGAATATCCGAAGAGAGTAAATCCCAACTTTACAGACCTGCAAATACATTAAAGCTACAGAGCTTCTAGAGAAGAACTTAAACACAGATAATGAGAAAGGTGTGCTTAATTCGAGACAACAGTTAAATATCGTCACACGTAATATAGTACAATTTAAAGGTTATATTTTGAATACTGTATATCAAAACTTACGTCGTATTTTGGAAGATATATGGTCCTTTCTCCTCGCCGCAGGGTTGGTTCCTGCTTCCGGTGCCATTTTTCTAGTCCCAACACAAAAAATAAACTAACACTACACGATTTTTCACTTTGGAAACCAATAAACACTAAACAGCAACCGGCAACGATAGATTCATTTTGATACACTCAGCGTGATGCTCGATTGTTGTGAAGCACATGGCGTACACGATTTTGCGCAGTTGAACAAAGACCTTGATTATTATGAAGCTGGAGGAGTGTTGGCTGCCAGCAGATTGCGGTTTATTTTTGTAGCTGGTAGCGCATTATTTGGATCTCAATTATTATAACGGTTCAATTGTGTTATAGGGACAGGTCAGTAAATGTTGAGTCACCGTAGTTAAAGTCCAGTCATAACATTCGGAGAAAGTCTTCAAATTTGATAAAATTTTTCGAAAATGTCCAGAGTAACCGATTTTGATAATTGTTTATTCTTGTTTATTTAGGGTTGAAAAAGTCGAATATGACCTGAGATTTTGTATCTTTTTTGAACTTATTGTTTTTTCAGAAAATTAATCCCAACTAGCAATTCGACATCGTTAGAGAACTAATATACTTTATGATTGTTTTATTAACGCTTCGTAAAAACTTTTATGTTTTATGTATTCATTCAGGATAAATTTGTTGCGCTCAACTGTTCTGAAAACGTTTTTACAGCAAAACTATAAAATATTTGTATAATAAGTTATACAGCTAATTTATGAACGTTTATAAAATACTTTGTATAAAACATATTAGCTCTGAATATTACTTTGCTCTAAAGGCATTTTATAAAGGTGCGTTTTTGGATTAATTTATTGCTATAAAAGCAATAATAAAACTGTTTTGTTACGAACATATTTCCTAATAACAAAATGGTTTTTTAATTGTTATTTATAAATGTGAATTGTTTTTTGCAGCAAATTGGTATGAAAGCGAGTGACTATAAAATTGTTGTTTTATAGTTTTCCAAAAAATAGTTAAAAAACAAATATGTTGCGCGAGGGAGTCTTTTAAAATGAAAATGTTAACACAACAATAATTATAAAACTATTATAAACTAGCCATTTTTATTTCGTTTGTTGATATTTTTGTTTGGATGTACAAATTAAATGTCGTACAGTAGCTGGAAAAAAATTAAAAGGAAAGTTGTTTCAGCTCTAACAATCATTCAGAGACCTCGGAGATTAGCAATCGAAATGACCATACTATTCCAACAGAGGAGTCTGATGGACTCAACATTAATTGCGCTTCTCAACAGGCAATACCACAGAACAATGTTCACCGGGAAGCTGAAATAGAAAGTTGAATTGTCGAATTAGATACTGATCCTGGCGATCAACATCATTCTGCAAGCAGTTTGTGCGAGAGAAAAAAAGCAAAGTTGAGAGAAGATATTCGGTCATGGGCAGTATCAAATAATATTCCCCATTTATCTCAAAAGAGGCTTTTTGCTGTACTTAATGAACGCATACCAAAATGTCTACCTCAAGATCCTCGAACCCTCTTAAAAACCAGACAAACAATTTTTTTAACGAAAGTTGGTATGGGAAACTACTGGCATAATGGTTTGGAATCAAGTTCAAGAAATGCTCTGCACAAACTAAGTGACATTCCAAAAACTATTTAAATTAACCTTAATATGGGCCTACGCCCAATTTTTAAGAGCAGCAAAAACAAGTTTTGGTCCATAATTTGTAATATTAACGGATTCCAATTATTAGGCCCATGATAATCGGCATGTACATTTTTCATGATTTGATAAGAAAATGTATGTGATTATATGTACAACTCTAAAGTACACCTCTGCCTAGACAAATCCTGTTTGATTTCAATAACAACTACTTACACAGCATAATTATCCTGGATCGGATAATTTTGATTTATAAGGATTGTATAAGAAAGTGGCCATGTTGGGAGCCTTTAAATCGACAGCCATATATTTTTTCGTGTCTCCTAACATTTTCATGAAAAATGAATATGCTAGACTGGTTAGTTTATAATGTAGAAGGTCCTTATAAACTGTTTACCAAACATATATAATGTTTTTTTTTATCATTAATTAAATTATATTTTAAATTTCCTTAATTATCATAATTCAAAAAGCGCGTTAACATTTTATTAGAACTATACCATATACTTAACAGTAAATTTAATTTCGCAGCCACATCTGCACCATGGGTGCATTTTTTTACTCTTTCTTTTTATTACTCTTTATTCCGAATCAGCCATTTGTCATTATTGTATGTTTGCTACCATACTAACAGGTCTTAGTATCTTCTTACAACAACTAAAGAGACTAATTGCATATTCACAAACAATTTTGTGTGAATAGGAATGTTAAAAAAACTTTATTATCGTGTAACTATTGGCAGTCGTAGCAAAAGTGCTAAAGTTGCGAGCTTTATAAAACATTCACAAAACGTTGTCATAACGACTCTAAAAAAGTCCTAGTAAAAGAGCTGTTATATAACAGTTTAATAAATGTCTTTTTAAATATTTATAAGACATTTATAAATGTTCTAAAAACTGTTTTATTATAGAAGCAAACAACATATATAGAGCAAGTCTAACAGGCGATTTGTTTTATAATCTGCGCCAATTCCATGCTCATAAGAGCTGTAAGAACATTGTGAAAGTGTTAATAAAATAGTGAATGTTTTATAAAATACGTTCGGTAAACGTTCTAAGAACCATTATAAAAATTAAATTGTTAGTTGGGATATAACCTTATTACCTTCACTAACCTATCTCCCGAGTTCAAGAAAGTATCCAAATCATGAAATATTTAAATTTTAGGTATTTTGAAAAAGATGATCATTTTCAATTTCATCTAACCCATGAACTGGATGCTTTTTTTGAACTCAGAGGTTAGCTTAATTTCTTGAAATAAAAAGTAAAAAAGCGAAAAAAACCGAGTTCATATTCGGCTTTTTAGCCCAAAATTTTATCAAAATCGGTTACTCTGGACATATAATATTATATTATATATATAAATATATATATATATATATATATATATATATATATATATTATATATATATATATATATATATTATATATATATATATATATTTATATATATATATATATTTATATTTATTTATATATAATATATATATATATATATATATATATATATATATATATATATATATATATATATATATATATATATATATATATATATAACTTTTTTGATAATTATCAGCAATAACAGGCTTGGTGATTCTCAAAAAAACTCGATTTTTTTAAGAAGTTTACGTATATATATATATATATATATATATATATATATATATATATATATATATATATATATATATATATATATATATATATGATTAACAAATTTAAGAAATGAATAAAAAAAGATGTAATATTTCTTCTATCAATTTTCGAAATATTACTGGGAATATTAATATGATTATGAAGAGGAGAATTGATTATAATTTAAGTGATGGAGTGATCAAGTGAAGGAAACAAATCATTGTTGTGAATCTGCTCTCGATTTAATATATAAATCCTACTATAAATATTTCTGATTTTTTATTCATTAAATTACTCTCAAACGTTGTAAACACATTGTACTGTACTTTCACTTATTTCAGCCTGGTCGTATTCAATACAAGCAAGCTATCATTTATATAGCCGCTGTTTATTGATATTTTCTTAAGAGACTGTCGATTTTCGGCCATTTCTGAGTTCAGATTCGTCCTTTTCAGCCATAAATTAACAAATAAGTTTTATAGAGCAAGATCCCAGAGCCGCCAGACGTTACTTATTTTCTCAGCAGTAATATTTGTGGGATGAAGTACTGCTCGTATGTAGGTACTTTCAGTGTATGGATACCTGCTACCTTGTGCCGATGGCCAATTTCCAGATACAAGGTGCTGAAGAGGGAAAAGAACTCAACTCACTTTTCTTATTTTCTCAGTCTTGATTTTCATATATGATACTCAGGGAACTATTTCTATACCTTATGAAACCAGTCAGACCGATCGTATGGGGCTATAGGCCAAACATCCAGCCAGGCACAAATAAAGTGCCCCTATGAGTATGACAGTATGAGCGAAATGTCATGATTTGCTCATTTAAGCGCGATAGTGATTATCTATGCGCGTCGATCTCCCTTCTATACTTACTGTCATGACATTTCGCTCATACTGTCATACTCAGGGACTCTTTATTTGTGTCTGGCGGGATGTTTGGCCCATACGATCGGTCTGGCTGCTTGTATAAAGACGCGTTTTCCTCCACTCTCGCCAGTCGCCGACGACTGCGACTGAGTAGCGTCGACCAATTCGTCAAGACATCTCCAATGCATTTTAAATCATCCTGTTTTCCTAGCCGCTACTCAGTCGCGACTACCAGCGTCCGGTCGCCGTTCGTCCAGTCGCGAGTAGCAGCTCATATTCGGAAGGGGTGCCGCGATAATTCGTCGACGAAAGTTAGTTTGCGTAGTTATATTGATGCCGGCAAATTCGGAAAAACTCTTTAAATTTTGTTTCGTTATCTGTCAGGTGGTTCTGGATTAATATTGCCTGAAATCCTTCCAATCGTCTATTTCGGAACATTGCTAATTCTTCGCTTCTCTATTTCTCAGATTCTAACGTTAACATGAGAAGCAGATTTTCCTCCTGCACTTGATAATTTAATAACATTGCAATTAATGATTTTTTTGAAATATTCATTTTTCTTGTGCTGAACAGACCAGAACGAGGGACAAATACTGATTGACGCAGGCTAGCGGGTCGCAGTCGTCGGCGACTGGCGAAGGTGGAGGAAAACGCGCCTTAAGGTATTGAAATAGTTCCCTGAGTATCATATATAAAAATCAAGACTGAGAAAATAAGAAAAGTGAGTTCAGTTCCTTTCCATCTTTAGCACCTGACACCTGAAAACTGGCCGTCGGCACAAGGTAGCTCAGATATCCACACACTGAAAGTACATAAGAACACTACTTCATCCCATACATATTATTGCTGAGAAAGTAAGTGACGTCTAGCGGCTCTGGGATCTTGGACTGTTATTATATATACAGAGTTTTCCATTCTATCAGATAATAGCGTTACATCGTTTTAAATTATTGTTCAGTTGAAAAAATCAAAATAAAAATTTTTTTTTTCAACATAAGGTTTAATCAAACGACTATATAACACCGAAGTAATTGCTCACATATTCCTTATAATTTTCCAGATACACGTTTCTGTCAGAGGAACTTGATAAACGATCGATACACATATTGAGCAGCACAATGAAATTATAAAGATCAATATGAACGAATACATGATAGTAGTATACCAGAAAGCGTAGAGGTACAGTCCCCTCTTACAGTAGTTTGGTTCCTTTTCGTTATAGCTTGGTTTATATTCCTTGTATGTCCAATATGAACCTGAAAATATATTTTTAAATAGGTACGGAATTTCTAATTATATAAACAATTGTAGACGAAGTAGAAAAAAAACGTGTGCAGCCGAGCTCCATCACTGAGGTCGTATTTTGCGCACGAAATGCATAATTAGAGAGCTGCCAGACGTTACTTATTTTCTCAGCAATAATATTTGTGGGATGAAGTAGTGCTCTTATGTACTTTCAGTGTATACTGCCACCTTGTGCCGACGGCCAAGTTTCAGGTATCAGGTGCTAAAGATGGAATAAAACTTAACTCACTTATCTTATTTTCTCAGTCTTGATTTTTATATATGATACTCAGGGAACTATTTCAGTACTTTATGCAAGCAGCCAGACCGATCGCATGGGCCAAACATCCCGCCAGACGCAAATAAAGTGTCAATATGAGTATGACAGTATGAGCGAAATGTCATGTTTTGCTCATTTAAGCGCGATAGTGATTATCTATGCGCGTCAATCTCCCTTCTATGCTTACTGTCATGACATTTCGCTCATATTGTCATACTCATAGGGATACTTTATGTGTGTCTGGTGGGATCTTTGGCCCATACGATCGGTCTGGCTGCTTGCATAAGGTATTGAAATAGTTCCATAAGTATCAAGTATAAAAATCAAGACTGAGAAAATAAGAAAAGTCAGTTAAGTTTTATTCCATCTTTAGCACCTGATACCTGGAAATTGGCCGTCGGCACAATGTAGCAAGTATCCATACATTGAAAGTACATAAGAACACTACTTAATCCCATAGGTACATATTATTGCTGAGAAAATAAGTGAAGGGTGCCATATGCCAAAGGTGGTAAGTGCCACGTTTCATCAAATGCGAGTTTTAAGCTAAATAGGTAGTATGTGCCATGGTTTACTTGCACAATAAAAATCATACCGGTGGCGCTTTGCCAAACGGAGATTACACGAATTTAAATATCAAAACGTAGTAAGTTCCAACTAACAGCTGTTTAGTTTAACATAACCCAGTAAGACTTTCAGAGCTGTGTTCAGTGTATAGAATAAATTAGTTTCAATTAAAATGAATATTCCCGAGGTTATACGTGCCAAAAAAAGGAAGAGAACTGGAAATGTGTGAGAAGATACGAAACGCAATATGCGCGATTGAAAAATCCGTTTTTAATTCAATACAATAGTCGATTTTTCAATTGGATGGAACTTGCGAAAAATACCCTAATAACATCCAACCTAGGTATTTCTCAGGCTGTTATGCTAAAAATCTCAAAGGACTGCTTAGGGCATATTGAAGTCAAAACGTCGTATACAGATATCGCGCCATGGCGCGAAGTGAGTGTGTTCAAAAAAATGTTACAAAGCAATATTTTGAAAATTTAATAGTTGAACTGATCGAACAGCTAGATACCCCGTATATTGAAGAAAGCAAAAATCAACGAGATTAAAAGTATGATCCCATTTATTTCGCCAGCTGATCAAAAATTTTATGAAGACCTGGTTGAAAAGAAAGAATCCTTACACAAGGAATGAATTTTGATACCTAAAATACATTACAAACTGTTTCAAGTAATAAAAGCATAGTACAAATAATACGCTTTTAATTATTAGGGAATTTGTATTTCATAACACGATTTTAAGCATTGATGCCCCATGTGCTTAACTTTATGACACATACTACGTTTTCAAAATTAATCCCGAGTAACAAAATAATTGCCATTGGTTCCATCAAAATATATATTATATTATATGCGTGTATCTGAAACGATACCAGAGTTAGCCACGAATATTTCGTATGTGTTACTAAAGTAAACTACGGCATATAAATGTGCCTCCTATAAAATTTCCAAATTTGCTCATACCACCTTTTGCATATGGCACCCTTCAAGTGTTCTGTATTCTGTATTCTTGGGAGTGCAGTCGAGTGCCCCATTGGGCACTTTGTGCATCCTCTCCGGGAACATCACCAGCCTAGCCTTCCAACCATTCCAGTCGTTTGAAAAAGAGGGTGATTGCACCTAGGGGATTCCACTCAAGGTGGCTAAAATTGGCCACCTTTCACCTAGAATGGATTCTCGGAGTGACAAGACAGCGGGGCATTCACAGAGAACATGTTGTACCGTCTCATCTTCCTGTTCACAGCCACTGCAGAGAGGTGTGTCGCTTAATCCCGTATTAAAAAAGGGCTTTCGAAGTTGGCAGTGTCCCGTTAAAACTTCCACGACATTGCGTAGCTTTCCTCTGGGCATCGCCAGGTAGGTAATTGCTGCATCTTTATTGGGATAATTTAAGAGTTCCCTGGCAAATCTGCAGTTGGTTGTTTCATCCCATAGGATTTTGAATTTTTGATGAGTGTTCTCTTTCATCATTTGTGACTTTTCTGTCAGCGGTAGTAGGCTGGAAGGGCCAGGACCGAATATGTTCAGGCCAGCTGCTTTTCTAGCCAATTCGTCAGCTTTTTTGTTGCCATTGCATCTCGAATGGCCTTTAACCACCCTTCAAGTAACGTCTGGCGGCTCTGAGATCTTGGTGAGAAAATAAGTAACGTCTAGCGGCTCTGGGATCTTGGACTATAAGTGCATCTCGAACAGGAATACAACGCTTCCATAGCAAATCAAAATGAAAATTAAAAAATTCTTTATTATCTCATAATAAAATAAATTTCTCCTCAGTCCCCGTGCGGGGCAGCGCGACTGAGGAGAATGGTTGAAACTACCCAAAGGCGCTTCCTTAACATCAACTCAATCTGTACGTACCAAGTTTGAACCCTCTAACTCAATTTACAGAGGCTGTGGAATTTGTCAAATTTTCAAAAACCCAGGAAAAACAACAAATATCTACATAAATCAGAATTGAAAATTTTTCGAAAATCGTAGTCTAGGACAGTGGTTCTTAACCTTTTTAAGCCGCGATCCAAACTTGAAAAATATGTTCATGTCGCGACCCAAATCGAAATTTTTTCATTGCTTTATTTTAGATCGTATTTTTAAAAAATCTTCAATCCTACGATGATCATTTTTTTTAACTTACAAATTTATTATATATTTTTTTAATAATAAAGATAAACAGAAGTACTTTTCGATCCAGGGAAAATTTAATTAATAATCAAGTGTTTTCAATAATTTTTATTGACCAAATTAAAATATATTTATAACTTTTTGAAAATAATTGACATTTTAACTTATTCCTGAAAAAAAGAAATATCAATACATATGTTAAATCTTTTCAATTTTAAGTGCAAGTGATACAGTTTTAATGATAACCTTGTACTTTAATACATTTTGAAAGATCTTCAAACCTCGGTTGAATGTTTGTCAAGGAGCACCTTATATCTATTTCAGGATTTAACTTGTTCCGGTAATTGTTTTTGATTACACACAGAGCCGAAAAACCAGCCCCGCACATATATGTTGTTGAAAAGGGCAATAATACTTTTAGGGCTTCTTTAACCCCTTGTTGCATCATGTGCCAAATATGGCACAAACCAATGTTTTACACCTCTTTAATACATACGTCAGAGAAATGTAACTTTATATGCATGAATTACCATTTCAGGCACAAACAATCATATTTCCAAAGACGCAGCTCCCTCTCTGTAACTATTTCGCAGTTAGATACGTTTTTCAAAATGGTGACGATGAATCAGCTGCTTGTCAGTATTATTGTAGATTGAGTAATACTTTTGAGTTCATCCACGTAACTTTCTACCCAATAAAAATTGTTTTTGTAAAAAATATACTTCTAGTAACTGCCGCATAGTGGCAAGTACCCGTATTTTTGAATAATTGACATTTTTCATCTAAACATTACTTTGTGCCATATATGGGACATTATGCAATTCAAGTATATCTGACTTGACCATATTGTGCCATATATGGAACATTATGCAGTTCGAAAGTATATCTGACTTGAACATATCTGCCGATTATGAATTTAAAAGATGTAAAAGAAATCTTTTTCTGATATATTATTGATCTAGGGTTGCCAACTCTCGACAGGACCAACCCGGGAGAATTTTATAAGTCCACTAAGGGGGGGAGGGGTGTAAGAAATTGTCAATCAATTTCAATTTTATATTCACTTTGCTTTCGAGCAATATTAGATATATTTGACGGTTTTTCACCATAAAATCATAATCATTGAAGATCGAAGTTTTGTTACAGCGACGGTTACGTATAATTTCAGAAAAACCGGAGAACTTATTGTAACCCGTTAGGTCGGGAGGATAACCATTATTACCGGATTCTCTCGGGCAATCCGGGAGGGTTGGCAACCCCATATGGATCCCAAGTTATTTTATGCATAAAAAAATGTAATTATACATAATTTTAATCCAAATGAAAGTTAAGACAAAATATCAGATGAAGATGAAATATTGGCTGTATAAAATATTTTTAATTCATTTTGCATGCTGTCCCTTGTTTGGCACAAACCAGTTTTTCTTTTTTTTTGACAAAGAATATTGTGTTTAATTTTTTAAAATATTTTTCTGATGAAATATATGTCTTTTTCCCACTGTACCTTTTTTTTATCAATTTAAAAAAAATCATGCATTAAGGGGTTAACAATTATTGGCTTCTCGGTTTTCAATTTTAACCAGAAAGCACATAAAGATTCCGTGTTTTTGTAGAAATTGTATCGAAGTGCCTGGTCACTTTGTATTTCTATTAATTCTTCTTGAAATTGATTAATATTAACAAATTCCTCATGCAAATCACTTACATCAAAATGACGCAATGGCGTGTATATTACCAACACCTCCTAGAAGAGAAAGCCTCAGGACAGGAATTTGACGTCACTTCCGGAAGGCCATTCGCGAAGAGCGGTAAAACCGAAACATTGTATTAGGGAATAACTTGTATTAGGGAATAACTCTTCCAGGAAGTGTAACTTATTATTTGGTGTATTACCAACTTTTTTGGTTCGACTCAGCGCGACCCTAGAAATTGATCATTTTCAAACACCTGATTTTGACAGGTCCGCCTTTTTGGCTGGAGGACAAACAGTTGTAAATTAACCATTTACGACTATCAGTGTTCTGAGTTGTTTGCTTACGTTTATTGAAAGTAAAAGCATTAAAAAACCTTGAATCATAAATTTATATTTAAAATGGAAAGAAGTACTTATTATCAATCACTTCCTGCCGATATTAAGAGCCGCTACGATCAGAAAATCAAAATTATTGATGATATAGACCCCTATCTGTTGGAGTCCAGCTTTGATATCATTGTCATCAATTCCAGTAATATCCATCATCGATATGGTTAAATATTTTATCCTCACCCACAGTTCTTATACTGGACAGCAAATGAATGCATATAAAAGCTTACAAGGTTTCAAATTGTATGAAGCAGGACTAGTCCAAGAAATTTATGGAAAAAGAGTGAACGAAACAGCTTTTGTAGTTACTGGCAAGGTAAGATGTATTTTAATGATATTCATTAGGTTTATTCTCATACTAATCAGTGTTCTTAATTGTTATAACTAAAAGTAAACTTTATATTTCAGGTGAAACATTCACAACGTCTTGAGGAAAAGTTATTGAATTCATGGGTGATTATCCTAACTGACGGTAGTATTTCCAGTGGACATTGCACTTGTATGACAGGCTTAGGAGAAGTGTGCAGTCATATAACAGCAATTGTTTTTCTCCTTCACACCCGCTCTCAGTCTAAGGATGAAGAAGCGTGTACCTCAAAGCTGGTAATGTGGCCTGTCTATATCTATATGATATGTCTATATCTTCATATTGTTCCTCCAGAAAAAATAAATATACTTTCATGAAGGTCCTAATTTGCTGTCATATAACAATTACAGCAAAATCACTAGATACCTGCTCTACTTGCTTTTTTCGTTTAACCGAACGTCTAAACCTGCTGACTTGACTTTTACCAACAGCGATTGGCAATTGTGTACCCCATATTTTGGGTTGGAATCCAGTCAGGGTTGTCTTTATCCAATAACTCTGCAGGAGTCCCTGAAAAACATTTTAAATAAAGAGTTCATATTTTTTCACTCAAGTAAACTTACCTGTTATAAAATGTTTAGAACAGACTCGTGCATATTTCAATTGATTTTCACTAACAGGTCCCCTTTTCAATGATTTAATCCATCTCTCTTGCCTTTCTCGTGATACAGCATTTGAATAATCACCAGCATTCTTGAGGATAGCAGGGATTCTATAAAATCTCACTTTGTCTCGGTTTCCTCTCATACCACAATTAACCACGGCACAAAACGATGGCATTTTCTCTAATAAACTCCAACAATAATGAAATAATCAGAAAAAAACTTTAAATTCGACAAACAACTCAAAAAGTTATGAAACTTAAATGACAGTTCAGCACAACTGTTTGCATATAACAATGGTTGTTGTTTGTCCTCTAGGCAAAATGGCCGAAATCGCGTGACGTCATATGAAAATGGTCAATATGCTTCGCGACCCAATTTTGGGTCGCGACCCATAGGTTAAGAACCGCTGCTAGGAGGTCCAAAACAGATGGGAAAAATACTTCCGCATCTGACTGCTTTCCTTCGATACACTGCGATAGTATGTATTTTATGAGATGAAATACGATATAAGAAATGCAATGTTTCCCTGTGGTGGATTTTAGAGAAATTATTGGCCAATTCGCAATTCGTAAATTTGCGTGTTGTTTGAACATACTTGTCTCAATTGTCTCAAATGAATATACCTATGATGTTCAAAATTTTATTTCAATATATTCTCATACTTACCTAATACGAAATTTGTAAGTTCTATAGCACGCAGTAATAACATGCCGCTCAAGATTATACACCACCATTTCCTTTTCGGGGAGGTGTATTGTAAAACTTTAGAAGCTCTCGTTAAAATTCCAACTGTACCTAGAAAAATTAAATGTAAGATTCTGGGTGAACAGAGAATTTTTCTTATTGAAATCAAGGAGAACCTTATAAAGATATATAAACTGATACAATTTTTGAATGAAAAATACTGGTTAAATTCACAAGAAACTAAAGATATCGAGTTTTAGATTTAAATTTCACTAATTACTACCAGAATATAGAATAATAAATTCTGGATTAAGTAATAATAAGTAGCTACCTCGGTATTATTCAACTTCTTCATTGTTGTGTGCCCTGGAAGTGGTAAAAATTAGCTACTTCAATTTGGAAGTAAATATAAATTCGATGTGTTTATAGATATTTAAATTTGAATAGAATACTTGTCAGAGAATTCAATTGAAATTACTTATTTGAAAAACGAATACTAACGAAAACCATTTGCTTTAACGGAAGGTGGATACCAGTCAGTCACACAGCGGTGTGATGTTGGTTGCCTGTTTTTCCACTTGTTGCATCTATATAAAACAATATATACTTAAATCAAGGTAAGTTCCGTGATAGCCCTGAAGATGCACGAATTCTCATGAATTTACGAATGCAGATCTTCAAAAACTTACATTATAGAGATAGAGGGATGGTTAAATGGGGGGCAAAGTAGCACATTTCAGAGGTCAATTATATGGATAAAAAATCTGATCTAGCTTCTTTAGTTCTGGAGTTATACAGGAAAAATCGAAAATTTCGAAATTCTTTTTTTGCCTATATCTTTTTATATTGGCTATTTTTTTGCAACAATTTGTAACTTAGCCATTGCAACTTTTTGTAGGCTATCCAAATATCTGAATAAAAATTATATACAGGGTATCGTATAAATTGAGACACTTTTTACTTTCAAATACGGATCTATATTTTTTATTGCATTTTTTGAATGCCAAGTTTCATGTTTCATATTGTCGTAGTATTTTCATCTGAATTACAGAGTATTTTAGAAATATTGATTCATTACCAGTAAAATTTCGAAATTTTTCTTAAATTTCATCTGTAATTAAAAGAAATATATCATAAAATAAGGTATAGAATGCCTAGTATTAGATCAATATTTCCAAAACACTTTATGATTTAGATAAATACAGAATGCCAATATAAGAAATGACTCGTGGCATTTACAAAAATGCAATGAAAAATACAGGTGCGTATTTAAAAATAAAATGTTGAGGGTGACACAATGTGTACGATACCCTGTATATACATTTCATATGAACGAAAGGAACTTGTCTACGTCGGCCTTTATTCTGAAAAATGAAAAGGCCGGTGAAGTATCTCACTCAAAATTTGAACTTGTACTTTTCATAACTGAGATTGAATTCTCGCACATCACTTGGTGAAACATCATAAAGAATAAAGTTCAAACTTGGAAATAAAACACACATGGCTTAAGTTTCACTATATAAAAATATTTAGGTACTGTATTAAGAAGTAAATAGTCGACATGTTTCGAGTTGTGATCTCATTTTCAAGACTACAAAAAAATGTAAAAAATTTAATTATTTTCTGGATTTCAACAAAACCCTATTGTTGCATTCAGGCAACAAAGAAAAGCGCCTTGACCTTCTTGAAATTCTTGAAATAAGTTCCGCTCATAACAGAAAATCACCCCTTGTAAACGAATAAATTGATTTTCAGGTATCACCTTTGCTTTTGTCTGTTTTATAAAATAAGATGTTATACTTGGGAGGTCTTGGGTTCAAACCACGGGGCCGACTGGTCTGCCATGAGTTTTTTTCAGAGGTTTCCTCATGGTAATGTCACTGCTTGCAAACTTATAAGGCGAATGCTGGGTCAGTATTAATCCTCTGAACCCTACCCACACTTCCTATGTTCCATAAATATCCCGTCTCACCTATCCTTAATGCACTTGTACATACAAGTGTATCCTCTGATCTGGCTGAAGGAGTTAATCCCAAACTCAAGCTGCCCGCCTCCCTGACACATACTTCAGGGAGGAATGAAACACGTGTGTTTCCTTTTTTTTCCTCCTGTAGTCAGTCTTGATAATGAGTTCATAACTCGAAACATGTCGACCGGCCTTTACTGCTAAATACAGTATCTAAATATTTTTATATAGTGAAACTTAAGCCCATTGTGTTTTATTTCAAAGTTAAAACTTTATTCTACTTTTAAAGTTAGGAAATTTGTTTAGATCTTAAAATTTATCTAATGGAAGTATGATTCTCACCTTGAACAATAAGAAACAATGGAATATTTGGCTCTACCGGACAGTCATGTATATGTACTGCTCCAACGACCACCATAATAATATGAAAAATTAAATAAATACAAAAAATCGCTGATAAGTTTATGGAAAACAATTCTTCTTCTGAGCGTTCGGGATTTATTTGACTCAGTCTTCTCATTTGAATTTTCACCAAAAAACATTTCACCAAAGCTAATTACGGGTTTGCTCACCGAATTACCAACGAATTTCTGTCAGATCTGTAAACATTGAAACTTGACAAAATATTGGACAGAGAATCGTTTACCTCTCATTTTGTACTAAAGAATCTGTGATTCTTCAGAATATGTACAGTGGAACGTCATATTTTATTTATTTGAATAAATCATTCATATTATTATATTGTATTGTATTGCATTGTATCATTAACTAGGTCTAAGGGGCAGTAGGCTCTTTAGTGATTATTTTATTTTTATGAGCTATTAATTACATCATCGGATTTATACGTGGACTGTTTAAAGCTTGTATATGCTTTTTCTTTGATTATTGCCCTGTGTCCGATTTTTCATTATCTTTCTTTGTAACACTCGCATGGTCAATTTCATTTTGGCGATAAATTTCTCTAATTATCACCAACAGTTGAGAAATCTGATTTTGAAATTTTTTACACGGTGATTTTTTCTCCGTGGTGCAATTTATTTTTTATTGGAACGGAGTTCCTTATGGCAGTCTTGGACGAGATGGGAATTTTTCTGCGCGACCAAACTGAAAAATATGTGAGATTGAAAACGTAACGAAAACATATATAACGGTGACGACACACAAGCAAACGTTTTGTTTGCCATTAGCATCTGAAGAAGGTGAAGTTCCACCGAAACGTGCGTCATGCGTTATTTCTTTTAATAAATGAGGCGTTGACTATGAAAAGGAGGTAAGTGCCAAAACTTAAATTTTCCAGGAGGAGCAAAAAACCAAATTGATACATGAATAAATAACAAGAACGCACCTTTTGGAGTAGAAAATGTATTTACTATACAGTTACATGCAAAAATTGTTAGATAATAATGTAAAAAAAAGATTCAAAGATTATTTACAAATACATATTAAAAAATGGTTACAAACAAGTAATTTTAGAGTAAACTCTGTTGGGGGTTATAATAACTACTATGCTTAAGATATTACATAGTGCCAGAATAAGCAATAATATTGTATGAAATGTAAATTAATAAGTAGTTAAGTTCTTGGAATTTTAGTCTGGATGATAATTTTTAGTTATTTATTATTAACCTGAAACCCCAATTGATATCTTAGTTAGATAAACGGTGCACGTACAGCATCCTAGATGCAATTGTGCACGCATAGGCAGTAATTAGAAGGAAAATTGTTAGTATTTAGTTTATTATATTGTAATTTCACTTCCACTGCTACATTAACTCTTTGCGGCACAGGAATTCCAGTGAAAATAAAACCTTAGCGGTACAAAAAAAATTTTATTCGAAAAAACGAAGATTGATGGAACATGTTGATTCGTTACATCATAATGAAGTGAAAACAATTGACAAAAAAAATAGAGGGTGGTGCATTTTTTGAACCAGCATACTTATGTGAGTGATTGAAATTCCAGCAGTACCCTGTTGAATCAGCTAGTACCCATACTTTGTAGCATTGTTTGATAGGCTTTTTAGGCAAATACTGCTTCAAGGAAGAGCGATCTTTGAATTTTATCAAAGACTCATCTACGGTTATGTTTTCATGGGTTTGAAGGCACAATCGAAAATTATTTTTGAAGGATTCCAGAAACGGCCTACAATTTGTCATAGTTAATACTGCTGCGTTCTGGAATTACGCTATTATCGTTCAGATGAAAATTTGTGAGAAACCATTCAAATCTAGGTAAGGTCATCACTTGCCTAATATACGGATCGTGAAGATCCTGAGATGTAGACCAGTGATCTCTGTAGCTGGGTAATTTTTTTATGCCCATCAGAATATTAATTTCCAAAAAAATTTTTATTTCATCCATTTCTGCCTGTCTATAAGGTTTTCCAGACACTTGGTACTGCTGCTCCGCATATAAAGTGGTTTGAAAAAGCATGTAATTCAAAATATCATCAGTGATCAATAGATTGAAAGCTTCATACGGATTCAGGCTTTCACGATCACGATGAATTGTGGTAGACCGGTATCGGCAATAAATGGTTCTGGTGGGGATACACTAGTCTGGAGATTACCCCATTCTATTATATTTTGAGACCTATGCATCTAGACCAATATCTCTTATGGAAAATTGGCACTTGTATTCAATACATCCTCATCTGAATGAAAGCTCACTTCTGCATTGCCATCCTCCTCTTTCAGTAGATAATTCGACCGTATCGTCTTCCAAGTCGCTGTCCTTGTCCGAAACATTTTTGGAAGGTATCGAAACACAGTCACCATTCTCAATTCGCTCAATTTTATCGTAAAACTCATCTACTGTCATTCCGACCTAATTGAATGGGAGAGGTTCACTCCTTCTATTCATATTGCACTGCAGTACGGTGGTACAATTTTTGAACACCTAAAATTGTAATTCAAAACTCACCAAATCAAGGTACAGAACCAGAAAAATATACACACATACCTTCAATAAGTCCTGTAGACTATATTTCATTAGTTTTCTAAAGTATCTTTCGAAAGAATCGTTTTCACACTAAAAGAATATCACGTAAGCCGGCCGCGACGGAATGATAAAAATCATATGCATTTCTCGAATGAACAACCGTTTCCAGTCAAAACAAAATGAGTCATAATACTCTGTATAACCCAATAAACGGCCTGCTATAGAGGTGTACGATTTAAACCCGAGTCCCTTTTAGCTAAAAGACTGAATATATGGTGGTTTAAATTTCACCCCACCGTACTGCACGGTACAAAAAAAGCGTGGTTCAAAATTTGAACCACCGTACTTGAAAGAGTTAAATAAATAAATAATAGTATATTATTCAACGAGCACAAAATGATTGCTATTTTTCACGAGGGTGAAGTTTGCGACACGAGCTGCAAGCGAGTGTCGCAATTCACCCGAGTGAAAAATTGTAATTTTGTGCGAGTAGAATACTATACTTTGTCCACGACTTCCTCGAAAAAATTAGTAATAATCTGCATTTTCAACAATAAAAATAATAGTTATCAAAAGCGTTGACATAACATTTTCTGTGTTCACTGAAAACTGCATACTCACGTAAACGTCAACTATTTCACTTGACATCGATTCCATTCCTTTCTTTCACTCTGATAAAAATGAAATAGATAATTAATTATAGTCAATATTCAATAAATTGGACATTATATTAAATATTAGTTTAATAATTTGCCTAAAAGTTATCTTAGTTACATAAAACCTAAAAATCTAATAACAATACTATCCTAACAATGTGAATGATAGTCTCAAGTTTGGACATACGTTTCGAGTGTGACGTCATGCAGTGTATAATAAACCATTATACACACTAGTGAATAATAGGTATAATTGTACTTCAGGAAGCACACGTATAATGAATGATTTATAGTACAGTCGTGGACAAATATCTTTATAATTGTATGGTGAACCCAGGCTGCGGCACTTGTCACCTTTGCAAAGCAAACAGTCATTCTATTGCCACCAGCGGCATCTTATGACACCGCTAAAAACTAAACGATAGGTGATAGGCACTTACCTCCTTTTCAACGCTATTGGCATTGGCATTTAGAATCGTTTCAGTGAAAAAAATAATTTTCGGCAATTTTGGTACTCACCTCCTTTTCAATGTCAACGCCTCAAATGTGTAAATTGTTATTATTAACCATTGTTTTAATATATAATATTCATTAATAAATTATGAATATAGGTGCATATATTAGTCGAAAATATATTAATTTGCAAATTCGGTATGTATATACGAAAATGAAAATAAATTATTGTTTATTGAATGTGAATGTATATTAAGCTACCTGTGGACCTCCATATACACGCGGACCCCCAGGGGTCCGCGGACCACAGATTAAGAATCATTTATCCAGATCATTAACGGATAAGGGAGATTTGTGGTCTATCGCTCAAATTGAATTAGGTATATTATACTTGTTTCCAATCTATAAGACGTACTATAAAAAACAGTAAAGTTACAATTAATTTTGATATTCTACAGTTTTATGAAATTTCATAAAGAAAAGGATGATATTGATATGTCTCTTGAATCAGAGCTAATTAGTTGGTTTAGATTGATCTAAATAATCATCAAAATAGAACAAAATAATTTTCTATTTTACCCAAACACTTTATGATCTTCCACTGTATATTCTTCGTACGATATACAGAGATTAACTGGTGAAAACTTAATTTGGCTGAAAGAACTGACTCATTTCATGAAATGGTCGTTAAAAGCACCAAGTGGAACAGATTGAATGGGAGATTCGTTAAGTGTGCTATGGAAATCCTGGGACACAATGGAAACATTGGAATGAAAAAGAAAATATCAACAAAAACGTTACTGTTAGAACGGACCAAAATTAGATTCTGGAAACATTTATCCCGGGAAAAATTTATATTGTGTTGCAGTTGATTTATTTTCATGAAGCAGTGAAGTGAAAAAAATGTATCGTTGATCCATGGTGCTCTCGTGGAAAAATACGAATTTATCTATTCATTCATCATGGTTGTTACTCAGGTTACTCTCCTCCTCGTAAACGGCTTGACCGATTTAAGTCATTTCTAGCACAATCGTATGTTTGATGGGAGGGACATATGCAATATAAATGAAAAATAAATTGCACCAGGCAGGAGTAATGTCCGTAAAAAAATTCAAAATTATATTTCTGAAAAACTGTACGTGATAATTATAGAACTTTTGCGCCAAAATGAAGGGACTGGCCATGCGAGTGAAGAATATAAAAACTCGAACAAGTTTCGTAGGAATAATCACAACATGAGGACTCAGAGAGAACCCACGTAGTAGTTTGAGGGATGAAATATGTTTCAGGGTTTGTGCATTTTAGTAAATACATTCTTGAAATATAAATTAGAAATGGTAAAATATTATTAAGCTATTGCATAGCTTTTATCACGGTCTTTAAGCGAGGCGACCGAATCAAGAAATTCCGTAACGAAAATAAAACCTAACACTCCCCACTCCGCCTACCATGTACCTCTGCCGAGCGTTCGCTTAACGTATATGTATACGTATAGTATATTGTACGACTGTACGAAGCTCGCACAAGCAGCGGTTTGTGAGAAAGTATATTAACATCTCATTTCTTCGATAAAAGAAAAAAATTTGTTTTCTTATCGGTCACCACGCTCAAACAGTGCAACTTGAATTGATATGAAAAACAAGAATACTGCATAAATAAAAATTCAATAAATAACTATAATTATTGTTCAATCAGTTGATCAAAAACAGTTTAAAATTGTCAGATGTGGTGAATATGGCCATAAGTTAGGGTTGCCATCACCTAAATTGCCGATGCCGGACAAAAATTTTGAAAACCCCGGACATTTCTGTGAAATTTTGTTTTTCCCCGGACGCCCCGTAAAAAATTTTTTTTTTTAATAAAATAAAACATTGTTTATATTTTAATTTTTTCATTTATTCAATTTTATTATATAGGATAGGTCATCTAGTTCGGTTAGATAGGTTAGGTACCCAAAAGTCTAAATTATTTATTAAATATAAATCAAAAGTAAGTAACAAGTTTTAATTTCACTGAGATCAAGTTCTTTTTACTAATTCAACTTAACTTGGAATTTTTCAGACTAGCCAATTTTTCCCAAAATATCTTTATTTTTCATCATGAATTTGTAAAAGTCGGAGCAATTCAAGTCTTTAAAATTAGACTTTATTTTGATCAGAGAAGAAAGTGTATGTGTATTTAGCAAGTTTCTCTCCTTCCTCCATTACTGCGACCCTAGCGAAAAAACTCACTCTACATTCGCATTGTGAGCTGGTATACAATAGTATATTGTATAATTAGTGGGAAAAGCATAATATTCACAGTAACACAGGAGTTTGGGAATATGCTTTTCCCACGAATTATACATACTATTTTTTCTCCGATCGTTGATTTACATTTAAAAAATTAATTAAAAAATATTTCATCCAAGATGTAATCAAGTAAGTTTAAATAGGTTTCTCTATGTTCATATTGAAATATAGAAGTGGTAACCATGGAAATTACTCTGTTATGACAAAAGTAAAATAATTTTAAAGCCGGTTTTGTTTGATTCGATGTATTTTATAAGGAATTAAAAAAGAATTAGTAAACATGAACACTGATAGTGATTATTTGTTGTCTTGCACGGCTCCTGAACTAGTAGAAGCCGCGAACGGGGCTTCACTTAATTTACTTCCGGCGAAATCCAGAGAGAAGTATGAACTTGCGTACCAACGCTTCATGAATTTTTGTAGAAAAAACAACAGTTTATCCTTTTCTGAGAATGTACTGATGGCGTATGTTGCTGAATTGGTTAAACAATGAAATCTTTGACGTTGTGGGCACATTATTCCATGCTTCGATCAACTTTGTCTGTTAAAAATAATATTAATATTGCCCAGTACCAAAAACTGAGAGCAGTTTTAAAACGTCAAGCTACAGGATACGAAAAATGTAAATATTAACAACAATTATAAAAATTAAAACCATACTTTGTTTCATTTTAATGTAATAATCCATTTGTTACATTACCGCACGCTACAGCAGTGCGGTAAGAATATTACCGCACTGTTATTTTCTAATTGCTTAGCAACTGACCACTATTCTGGAATGTTGAGCTTTTCGCATAGAAAACAGGTCAAAATATTGTCACTTTTCCCACGATCGGAGAAAAAATATTACTATGCAATTTTGTGCAGTTTAGAATATAGATGTTTCGAAAAAATTCGGCCATAACCGGTTTGCATTTAATAGCTCATCTCCGTCACTGAAACTCAAGATTCACACACCCGGACACAAAATTTGTCCGGGTTTTACCCGGACATATTTTGAAAGCCCCGTCCGGACGCCCCCTAAACTAGGACAAATCCGGGGAAACCCGGACGGATGGCAACCCTACCATAAGTCAATAAGATGCCACTTCTATTAGATTTTTTGGTGAACTATTGGAACAATAGTGATACAGATAAAATTCCACAGCATACCAAAAACACTGAAAATTCAATACTTTGAGACATTAAAAATTACTTCCAACTAATTTTCAATCAATCTACATAGATTTTAATTCTTCAGATAGAAAAAAAGGTTCATCTTTCACGTTGGAACGGAATTGACAGTTCTCCTTAGAAGAATTCGATAATGAATAATATTCAAGAATTTACAAATTCATCCTTTATGAAAAAAAATTACTAGAAAAGAATTTATAAGTGAAAGTGGCAACTAAATATAGATTACAAAATCGGTAACTTTCGAAGTTAAAATAAATCAGTACCTTCTGAAACATCTTGTGAATATAGCAAAAATATGAACGCTTCTAACCGTGAGATACAGTAAAAAACATAACTGATAAATTTTTAGAAGTATTCATGATAAAACTCGAACCATGAAATCGAGGAAAAACGACATATCTTAAAAATGTTACATGGAACCATTCCATCAGTTTAACGCCAAGTATTCCAACATTTTCATGAAATCGAATTCTTTCATGAAAAATGCAGGACATTCGATATCAACGACAAAGTGAACACTCGAAGAGTTCACTTTGGGAAGTGAGAGGAAAGAAACAGTGCACTTCGAAGGAACGATAATTAACTCTTGCATATATAAAGACATCTTTATTTCGCAGAGAAAGCGACCAAACCAGCATCGCCCTGGGAAAGCGGTGAATTCGACGGCAAGCGACTGAAACTGAAGACGACGAGGAGTGAAGAAGGACCTAGATGGGCTGAGAGATTGTCCATCAGAAACGTTCTTCATCGGTTCGCTAGTAAGGAGCAGCGCCCAACAGAGGACGGCACGGTGGGATGGAAGCGGATCGTCAGGTTCGAAGACGAATGATGCTCGTTGCAGACGACGAGAGTGAAGATGGATATTGGATCTCGATGTCGGAGTAATGGCCATTGCAGACGACGAGTGTGAAAATGGATTTTGGATCTCGAGGTCGGAGTGATGAGCATTGTTCAAGCTCGAACCAACCTGGGATAAAGCGAACATACGTCCAGTCGACAGAGAATGCCACGGGCAGTCGTCAGGTATGTTTACTTGATTTCAAAATTAATGCGACGCGACGCAGAGAGATATACACTTGGGTCTTGAAATATAGATACAAGGAAGGGAACAGGTTCTAGTGCTGACCGCAGCACGAGAGTCCTAATCTAAGTGTGAGACTGGAGGTTTAGTAGGCTTATGCCCGGAAACCGAAAGAACAGAGGTGTTTTTAGTGGGTAGGCAATGTTGATAACTATTAAATCCCACACAGGCCGGGTTCGCAACCGGTATCGCTTTTGAAGTTTTCACCTCGATTAAAAAAAAAAAAAAAAAGCAGAGAAAGCATAGTTTGATTGCCTGCAGCTCGTCGAGCAGTAATTAAGGGTCTCATTGTAACCTAGCTGCTTCATTTGAGTCGTCGAAGGTCTTGTTTGAATTCAATCAACTTTTGTAATATGACATCGCGAAATGGCGAAAAGCCTGGATAGTGTTCAAACAGCCACTTGTCCAAGAAATAAGACAACGTAGAGAGGATATTTCGAGAAAACGTTAATCTTTCTTTGATTATCATAGAAAGCTCCGATTTCTCTGTATTATCGAAGCTGTCTTCCTGTTGATATAGTGGAGTAGATAGATAAAATTCAGTGTGGCCAAGCTACAACAATTTACTTCTCATCTTATTCTCATCAAGCTATTAACCTCGTTAAGGTGAAATCATGGTGACAAAATGGACGTTTATCTTGGGAAAGATTGACAATTATCAGCCGGAGAGATCGATGGGAACCGCCATTATTATTATTCATTATTTAATATGGGGTTACACTGCACTGCGACCTCAAGCTCTATTGTGCCCCCCAAAGGAGATGTTCTTACTACTGAGCTATCTAGAGCTTGCCTTTTAGTTTCAGAATACCGAGGAACTCCAATATCTGAAAATGCTTCAAGGAGGTTACGTCTGCTCATCTACAAGTTTCTTGTCCAAAGCATTATTTCCTTTAGGCTTGAAATGGCGAGGCATTTTGTAACCAGGTAAACAGGAGTTTCTTCCTCCTCCCCTCACTACTTAGTTTCTGATCAACCTATTCTCATCAGATACTTCCTGAGGCGACCGTGTCCTGTAAGGAAGCCAGTGAGGAAGTGTCATTAGTTTTTACTGAGATCCAGGTATCCTTTGAATCTTGTAGTTTTGAAGTTACAAAAAAACATTTCACAGTGATCCATCACTGAAAGATTCCGACAGGTTTTCGGTTTTCTATTTCTATCGAAACTCTTTCTCGTACAGATGCATTTTTCTATACCACAGACAGGTTCTGGAGCAGTAAATGGCGCTTTTGCTTACTTTCCGGCAAGTATATCGGCCTCTTCGTTTTCTTTGATTCCCGAGTGACTGTGAACCCAGACTCAAAAGAGCTGGTTTAGCAACGCCAATTATGTTAATCAAAAAGTTTTTCGCAGAGTTATCAGCTTCCTACTGATCTACTTGGGTAGATATCATGGTGATCTAGCTGCTTATATTGAGACCTCACTTTCTTGATTGCAACTTAATAACTTAGTCTAAAATGATGAAATGAAGATTTATCATGTAATTCTGAAGAGCGTTTTTCATCATTTTGCTTATTTGAAGAAGAATGAAAAAATGACATATCTTAAAAATGTTACATGGAACCATTCCATCAGATTAACGCCAAGTATTCCAACATTTTCATGAAATCGAATTCTTTCATGAAAAATGCTGGACATTCGATATCAACGACAAAGTGAACACTCGAAGAAGCTCTCCATGACGACGTCTTCAACGTCATAATAAGTCACGTACGGCCACAATACACCGGAGCATTCCTAGCTCCAGCAGAATGCAATTCGAATTTATGGCTGCCACAAGTGTTAAGCTAGTAATGCCGGCAGTAGCTTTAAAATTAATTTTTAGTACGTCCACGGCAACGTTACACTGTGGAAATATCTATTTCGCGCGCGGTTCATATAAATATCAGCTTGACACTTATTGCCCAATTTCAAACCCCGCTTGTGTGTTTCTAGACGCGCGGGGCGGAGATATTATTGCCGGTATGTCGAATTGATTGCGGTAAACAACGTGCTTTTGCATTCTTTCGTTATTTATCGTCATGCCGTTCGGGTACGTCGAAAATTTACAGTTTTAGTTATTTCCACCACTTTGTTGTTACCTGCAGCATTAACTCATTTGAATTGGTTGTTAAACATTAGTGTAGAATGTTTGTTATTCCGCTGTTAATTTGGCTGTATTCTTTAATATTCAATACATTTTAATAAGCATAATCCCTATTGACAATACTCGTTATGTTTTCGAAATTTTACATTTATACTCGAGCCATATATATATATATATATATATATATATATATATATATATATATATATATATATATATATATATATATATATATATATATATATATATATAAAACGGTCATTTTCGGGAAGTAATAAATGCCGGTATATATATACCGGTATGAATATACCAGTACATGTATACTTCCTCAAAGTGAACATTTTAAGCCTACTCTTCTTGTGAAATATTCGAATCTTAAGCATTGAATTTCTTAAAATTGTTTTGTGATACTTTATTAGTAAGACACTACATGAAGGAAATTTTAAAACAGAATTCATCAGAATCGCTCATTTTGAAAAGCGCTTTTTATATTTTTTGATTTCTTTGACATAGTTGCGACAGTAACCATGCGGAAAGTAACATAAAAACCTTGATTAGTAAACTTAATAGCAGGTCTCAATAATGAAGAATAAAGAAAAAGAGAACGTTAGAGTTCTTTTATCTAATTTTACATCCCATTCGACCCCGGCAGCTTCTAATTATTTCCTTGTCAGTGTCGAATAATCGTAATGAATTAGGCCTTTGCGACTCCCACGACTGATCACGGAAAACCATGCGAAAATACGTAGGTGAAATAATTAGCTAACACAACTCCTGCGATGTATGGAGCGGAGCCATCGGCTGTTGCTATGTTGGCGTTTCATGCGATGGAACACGTCGAACGACTAAAATATAAATCTACTTGATTTGTGGTATCCCACGTATCGGTGGTATTTGATCGTCATCAGGGAACCATTAGATTATTGGAAGGAAGTATTACCGTGTCAGTTTAAGTAAACTACGTTAAAACGTATTTTGTGTTCTGTTTTACGAAGTGTCCGAAACATAAATCAAAATTGAGTTATGGATCATTTTGAAGAAGAGGGAAGGATATTTTCCAATGAAGTGATATGTTTGACAAAAAATAAAGAAGAAAAGCATTTGAATAAGATGACGAATCACACTTATATTTTGAAAGGTTTTAATAAAAATATGAGTAAAAATCTGCACTCCATATATAACAGGAATTTGGAAGAACAGGGCCTGTCTAGAGAATTATCCTTTGCCTTTTCGAAGTCGGTTTGGCTTAAGTCGGAAACGGAGAGATTTGTTATGGCTTGTCAAGATAGAGTGATAAATACAACATGGTATAGAAAGAACATAATGAAAGTGGACACCCCAATAACTTGCAGAGCATGCCATAGTCAGCAGGAAACTCTTATGCACATCCTGTCTGCTTGCAGAGTCCATGCTCCATCAGAGTATATAGAAAGACATAATGGGGCTCTCCGAATTCCCTACTTTCATCTGATAGAAGTTTATGATATAGACGAAGAACCAGTGCTACCATACGTTCCACTAGAAATTGAAGCGGTTGTTGAGAACTATAAAGCTCGCATATACTGGAACTATGTTCTTCCAACAATTCGTCAGATCCACGCAAAAAAGCCAGATATATTCCTGGTGGACAAAGAGCGCAGAGAATTGTTTGTCGTCGAGTTTTCGTCCCCTGTTGAAAATAATGTGGTGATGAAAGGAGAACAGAAAAGGGAAAAATACAGAGATTTTATGTCCGAGCTGAGGACACTATACCCAGGGCATTAAGTTATGATGGTCTTACTAATTATAGGTTGTCTATGCGGAATGAGAGCTAACTATGTGACAGAATTGAAGATTATTTCGGCATGTAGATCTCTGGCCGATATATTGACGCGCAGAATGCAGAGAGCAGTGTTGCTCTGGTCACTTCAAATCATCATGCCCCATGAACTATAGAGGCCGCTTGCAGCTCATCTCTTTTGTTAAGGGACGCTGTAAGGGCAGGACGAAGACTCCAAGGAATGTGTGAGAGGTTTTTTAGTGAGTAACCAGCAACATCTGGAGTCTCACACATGCCTGAAAATGCGTGCGAGATACTCTCAAGGTAGTCTATAAAAGATTTTTCCTCCCACAGGGAGGTAAAAAAAATAAAAATAATAATTATGAGGGCCGCTTGCAGTTTATCTCATTTGTTAAGGGACGCTGTAAGGGCAGGATGAAGAAATACTCCAAGGAATGTGTGAGAGGGTTTTTGGTGGGTAACCAGCAACATTCGGAGTCCCACACATCCCTTAGAATGCATGCGGATACTCTCAGGGTAGTCTATAAAAGATTTTTCCTCTCACACATTATTAAAAAAAGAATTATAATAGCATTTATTGCATAATAATGTTTCAATCACACAAATAGTATGAGTTTGGCAAGCCATTCTTCCCCTCCACTAAGTAGCTATGAAAGGAAATATTCTTCAAAATTTATATTAATCCAAGCGGTGAAAAACAAACATCATATCTCGATATGTCGACGAAATACAGATTCGATAGACCCCTCATTATTTTGTCTGGTATCAGTTAACTTCGCTAACTTGAAATGATATAGATAGATGGAACAGTTATTTGGGAAGTGAGAGGAAAGAAACGGTGGACTTCGAAGGAACGATAATTAACTCTTGCATATATAAAGACATCTATATTTCGCAGAGAAAGCATAGTTTGATTGCCTGCAGCTCGTCGAGCAGTAATTAGGGGTCTCCTTGTAACCTAGCTGCTTCATTTGAGTCATCGAAGGTCTTGTTTGAATTCTATCAACTTTGGTAATATGACATCGCGAAATGGCGAATAGCCTGGGTAGTGTTCAAACAGCCACTTGTCCAAGAAATAAGACAACGTAGAGAGGATATTTCGAGAAAACGTTAATCTTTCTTTGATTATCATAGAAAGCTCCGATTATTCTCTGTATTATCGAAGCTGTCTTCCTGTTGATATAGTGGAGTAGATAGATAAAATTCAGTGTGGCCAAGCTACAACAATTTACTTCTCATCTTATTCTCATCAAGCTATTAACCTCGTTAAGGTGAAATCATGGTGACAAAATGGACGTTTATCTTGGGAAAGATTGACAATTATCAACCGGAGAGATCGATGGGAACCGCCATTATTATTATTCATTATTTAATATGGGATTACACTGCACCGCGACCTCAAGCTCTATTGTGCCCCCCAAAGGAGCTGTTCTTACTACTGAGCTATCTAGAGCTTGCCTTTTAGTTTTAGAATACCGAGGAACTCCAATATCTGAAAATGCTTCAAGGAGGTTACGTCCTCTCACCTACAAGTTTCTTGTCCAAAGCATTATTTCCTTCAGGCTTGAAATGGCGAGGCATTTTTTAACCAGGTAAACAGGAGTTTCCTCCTCTTCCCCACAGAATCTAAATTACTTAGTTTCTGATCAACCTATTCTCATCAGATGCTTCCTGAGGCGACCGTGTCCTGTAAGGAAGCCAGTGAGGAAGTGTCATGAGTTTTTACTGAGATCCAGGTATCCTTTGAATCTTGCAGTTCTGAAGTTACAAAGAAACTTTTACAGTGATCCATCACTGAAAGGTTCCGACAGAGTGTTTCTCTATCGGTTTTTTATTTCTATCGAAACTCTTTTTCGTACAGATGCATGTTTCTATACCACAGAGAGGTTCTGGAGCAGTAAATGGCGCTTTTGCTTACTTTCCGGCAAGTATATCGGCCTCTTCGTTTTCTTTGATTCCCGAGTGACTGTGAACCGAGACTCAAAAGAGCTGGTTTAGCAACGCCAATTATGTTAATCAAAAAGTTTTTCGCAGAGTTATCAGCTTCCTACTGATCTACTTGGGTAGATATCATGGTGATCTAGCTGCTTATATTGAGACCTCATTTTCTTGATTGCAACTTAATAACTTAGTCTAAAATGATGAAATGAAGATTTATCATGTAATTCTGAAGAGCGTTATTCGTCATTTGCTTATTTGAAGAAGAATAACTTCACTTCCTGCAGAGTTAGCGACGCTAGCTGTACATTTATAAGAGCAGACACAACGAATCTCAATATGACGTAGCTTCTTCGATTCAGCAGTACCTTTATGCAATCCATAACTTCTCCAACATGAGAAGATTATATCAGCTACTTGACTTATTAGTGAGACTAACAAGCAATCTCATTTGATCATCTTCAAGCATATAAATTCCAGGACATCTATTCGCATAACAAAGCAACTTTCTAATCGCAATAAATTCCCAGATTTCCATTCGCGACATCCAACAACTCCCTTCCGCCATCCCCTTATGCGATTTACTCCCACTTCCGCTTCCGTTTCGCGAATCTATACATGGCGACTTCGTTTCTGGAATAATGACGATATTAATGACACTCGTTGCTCTCCGTCTGTAGGTTGGCGCACTCCTCAATCTATTAACGAGTGTGTTTGTGCAACGAAGTACAGTCTCGCTCTGGCTTGTTCGGCATATTGTGACATGGTTGAATTATTCGCTATCAGAAGGAGAAAGAAAAGGGTTGAAGCGAAGGCTGTAGGTACGGGTGGAATTGATAGAACTTTCGATGTATTCCATTCCCCTGGATTTCTATTCAAGGAGGAACATGTACTTTGAATTAATTGGATTGGGTGAAAGAAATCGAATTCTTTGGATGATTCGAACCGAGAGATTGGGATTTGATAAAACCAATGAATTTTTTTTATGACAAGACAGAAAAAAACTGAGTTATTTTCGTTCGATATTGTGTTGACTTTTCTGAATAGAATTGGAGTTAACTCAAATTTGTAGATCTGTGGAATATCTTATTAGGTTTACTAAGCAACACCTAATAAAAAGTTTTTTCTGGATGAAACAAAGTTACTTTTATAGAGTTTTTGATCGACTATTTCACTCATTCCATTTTTAGTGAGAAAGTTTCCATAGCTAGTCTCGTTTCACAGCGATAAAACATGCAAGCCGGCAAAACTTACTATGTCAGTATTTCAGCGACAATTCCACTCATGTATAATAATTCCCATTTGAGAGAACGAAAATCGTAGTTTGCTATCGAATAAATAGGAAGGAACAGAAATGCAAGTGGATAAAAATATCGGATAAATTACGTTACCTTACTAACGCTAGCAATTATTCGTTTAGCAAGCGTTGCATCAGTTTGACAATTGTGAATGTCGAAAACAGAATTTTACAACAAAAACCTAATATTCCAGTAAATATGTTGAGATTTGGAAATATAAGCGAGGCAGAAATAATAAGGGAGATCGAAAAATCAACTCCTGAAAATACAGAAAAAAGTTATTCTTCCATTTGGAATCAATTTAGCGAATTTTGTAAACAACGAAACTTCAATTTGGAAACCGAACAGTCAGTGGAAAATGAGGCAGGAATATTGATGGACTGGGGCTTTAATATGAAGAAACAGAATGGGAAAGATGTTACTTTCAATCCTTCCACTGTTTTGGCATTAACAATAATTCATGGAATTGTCGTACCAAATACCACGCGAGCTCAGATTTAGCAGGATATTTTTTGTGGTTGTTTTCTCATACTTACTTTCATTGGCAATTTAACTCGATCTGTTCGAGCAACGACGATAAAATATCCGGCTAAATCTGAGCTCTCGTGGTATTACCCACGACAATATTTTGACATTTCTCACATGAATCGTTATTTCCTTGACTTTCTGAAATGTGACCATATTACTGTTAGACATATTTTCTCGTGAAATAGTCATGTCGAATACTACTCGAGATGAAATTTAAGCAGGTAAAATTTCTCTCTTGTAACATTCAAGTTTGTTGCTTAGACAATTTCGCTCATGACATTTCAAAATTCAAAAATTTTGCCGGCAAAATTTCATCTCTAGTGGTATTATTTATGAATAAACATCAGGGAATCATAGGAGAAAGTATATCAAGATCAATCATTTGATATAGAAAAATATATATCATAATAACTTATATCATCTGTAATTAACCTACTCACTCACTGAGTAGATTTGTGTCTCATCCATACACTCCTTCACGCGTTGTCATGTCAAATGCTCAGAAATCACCAAAAGGAATTTTCTCAGAAATAACTTTGATGGGTGTCTGGTATGTACAAAATCTCCATGCTCCCTCCACAAAGTTCTAGAAGGTAGTTCCTAGTTGATCTTCACATTTTCTGCTACTGGTTTGAAGAATTTCCGCTCATGCACCTTTTCGACTCGCCATTGAATGTTAATAGTTTTTTTCTGCATTAAGATACTGACTTTCATCTCCTTAGGTCTTATGGGAGCCGCTGGAGATGTCAAAATGTAACAAAAAAAGAATATATATATATATATATATATATATATATATATATATATATATATATATATATATATATATATATATATATATGTATAATGGGTTATGGGTTCTTCATCAGCTTCTGCCAATGGAGCATGATGCATTTTGTCCTTTTGTCGTTATTTTAATATTAACGAGATTATTTTACCATCCGTGACCAAATTCCCAATTTGAAAGCTTTTGTACTGACCTTTTTCGTTGTTGTTTATTTTACAGCTGCTTCTGAAGAAGGAAAAATAAAGATTTCCAAAAGCTGAAGCTCCAGAAAAAGGGAAAAGGGATTTGAAAATTGCTCACTCACCCCAACGTTTGAATTTTCGAAGCAGTACGATTGTCCATTTCTTTACGGGAAAACAAAACTGAAAACGAGTAAACTATCATTTCCAAAAATCAATTTGAAGAACATATCGAATTAAGTACCTTTATACTGAGTGATACAGTGATACGTAGAATTTGATAAATTCATTATTCGATAATGGTATCAAGGCTACGTCTCGAACGTGATATATCATACGTAAAATGCATTGTCACACGGACGTAACATCCATCCCTTCGAATACATTTCGTTCCTAGTAATTTCCCTAATCGCCCAAGGTATAAATTCGATGACAGTGCAGAAATCCAGTTAATTGAAAACGCATTACCGGCGATCGCGTTGGGCGTGCGGTAACATTATTTGCATGGTAATTGTTGATACGACTAGTGTCTCTGCTTTTACGCCGGCCGATATGGCCGCTGAATCAGTGGCGTACATTGTTTTAATGCGATTTAAGGACGAATAATGGTTCACTTCTCATAACATGAGGATAATGTTCATCGTAGTTGTTTTAGATATTCCAGAAGCTTTTAATAGATTGATAACAGGTCTCGCTCTACACTCTAACGTTTTTGTATAATCGAATTGAAACTGCATAAAGCGTAAGTTATAATAATAATTCTAGATATGTCTTGGGGGTCGTCCCTGAACTTTTAACGATATTGCATAGGAAAATGAAGTTGGAAAGGTTTCGTGTTCATTCCTCCCTTATGTATGCATGATGGAGTTTGCACATTTCGAAGTTCTATTAACAGTTGAATCCTGTGGATATAGATATTTATATACAATCTTAATTACTACCTAACGAATTAGGTAAAATATTTCAAACCAAACTGCTACCTGGAATTGTAGCGTTGAAGAAGTTCAATCAGGGGATAATTATGAGTTCTACACGTTCATTGGTAGAAAGACCTTGAATGTATTGATAGTAGGGAAGAAACCCGGCGTTTAGCGCTTGTTAATGATCTGTTGACCACAGTTAAGACTTGACTAACAAAAAAGCAGAACTTCGGCTTATATACCTTCTTCGATCGAAATTTTTAGAACACACAATTATATTTGAATCCAATCTGGAATATTCCAGAGAAGTCCTCATCATTGACACATACATGTTCCCTTATCGTCATGCAATACAATCTTGAGTTCAGATAAATCATACAATGTGTTAAAAGAAAGAAATTTTCCAACAGACATTTTTGCCACCCACACTCATCTTCTTCCACCCATCAAGACCAACTTCCTTTACTTATAAATGCAGACCAAGGGCTATCTGTCACTACAACCATGAGTGGGTAACAATAGGTGGTTAAAGAGAGAAAGCTGGACAAACTCAGAAACTCTTTCTTTTGATATGTACAGGGTATTGAAATCCACGTTTCAATACTTAAGAGCTGATTAAAGACCTCAAATCAAGTAAAAAGTTTCATATAAACATGGGTCCGCAAATGAGCTGTTTTGGAGATATGAGCGATTTTCGGTTTTCAAAATATTAACTACTAGCGCAACCAAATACGATAAATTAAAGAAGATATTCGATTTAGTTTTAGCTTCTAGTGTTTTACAGAAGATGTTCCATATGACCACCATCCATTTCAATGCAGTTTCCCTCAATCGTCTAAAAATTTGATTGAACGTCACATAAGAAGGAAGTTGACAATCGGGATAAGCCTCTGCATTAAGAGGCGACGTGCTTCAGGACCACTTCCGTTGGCACGACCAAACATGAAAACCATATCACTCATTTCAATATTAGAGTAAGGCATTTCAAATTCAGGAATAATAACTTTTTCTTAACAATAAAGTGAGAGAAAGAAAAAAACTCGAATCGGATGCAAAATACTCAATAGAAGTACGTAAATCTCATATGAAAAGCAAATGTTTGATGCCAGCTGTGATTTTTTTTTCATGAACCGACTGAAAAACATTTTAATTGCAAGTTCATTAAACAAGACATCTGAAAGATGAAAATAAATCGAATATCGTATTTGGCTGCGCTAGTTGTTTATTTGAAAACCGAAAAACGCTTATATCTCCAAAACTTTTTTTTTGCGGATCCATACTGATTTTGAGGTCTGTAATCAGCTCCGAATGCATTGAAACGTTGTTTTTCAACACCGTGTGTATATACCTATATATATATATATATACATATATATATATATATATATATATATATATATATATATATATATATATATATATATATATATATATATATATATATATATATATATATATATATATATATATATATATATATATATATATATATATATATATAGGTATATATATATATATATTGATTTCAAGTTACAAGCTAAATGAGCGTATCGACTTATATTATAACCTCCCGCACTACATGAAACTTCTTTCGCGATACAACTGAAAAACGAAATAATTTTGGCGAACAAATTAGAAATAATAAATCAAAATTCATAAAATCAAAATGTCCGAAGCATATAAAATTAATTGATGTAGTTCAGAAATTTTCAAATTAGAATTTAAGTAAAAATTATCATACTAAACCGATGAACATCGAGTTAGTACGACACGAAACGTATGAAAATGCCGTGTCCAAAGTGTATTGAGTAACAAGAACACCTCACGAAACAGGAACAAAAAACCGTAAAACGATTACCGAATTGAAAATGAACCGACGAGTAGAGTGCAGTTGAAGATAAGTCTGATTTGACCATTTCTGAAACTGACACGCCATTGTCCTAATTTGATTCATTTCACAGGTGGTATAATAGCAGAACTGGCAATAAGTAGGCGATCACAGAAATGGATCTGTGCACGCTACGGTGTAACATTTGGGAAACGGATGATAGTTTGATAGTTGCCTCTCATTACTCGAATTGGATATCGAGTTGAATTCACGATTTCTATTAGGTAGGGTAGCATTTGGTCCTTTCCTGCTGGGATCTCATTCTTGAACTTCTGAGAATCATGTCCCAAGTGAATATCCAACTGTTTTCAACACAGCGAAATTTTTTCGACACTTCGACAGGATACATTCAACCATTCCTTCAGATGAATTGATTTAGATGTTACAGATTATTGGTAGTGTGGCTATTCAGAGTATTAATGTTTTAATAAATTTCAAAAAGATTATATTTTATGTTATGGTAACGTAGAAATGGAAATAAATACGACCTGAGGACTTACTATTGGTATTTGAAAAATTCACAAATAACTGTGATTTATGAACATTCAAACAAACGGAAAGTTATGTTTCATTTATGTTTTTGTGGCTGTTATCATAAGCTAATTGAGGTCTATTCAGATAATAAAAACCCTAATTCACGAAATGCATAAAATGGGTTCTTTTTTAAGTTGTCTGATGTGATGCATAAGTAGTAGAGCCTATTTTGCAAACATAAAACTACTAAAGAACAAGTTAATACCCAGAAAAACTAAGCTCAAAATTTACAAGACCCTTATAAGACCCATAATAACCTATGGAAGTGAAAACTGGACAATGACACAAGATGACCAAAATAGGCTGAGAATATTCGAACGTAAGATCATAAGAAGGATATACGGAGCTATCAGGCTGAGTGAAGAAGAATGGAGAATCCGAAACAACAGGGAGATAGATGAAATTCTCAATCATGAGGACGTCGTGAGATTTATAAAATCACAGAGGCTACGATGGTTCGGTCACGTACAAAGAATGGAGGAACATAGAATGCCCAAAAAGATATTGAACGCCAGAGTGTACGGAACCAGAAAACGAGGAAGACCACGACTGAGATGGATGGACCAGGTTCTGGAAGATCTACGAGCCATGCGAGTCACTGGATGGGGCACTACAGTGAAGAACCGTTTCGCTTGGGGGCAAATTGTTGAGGAGGCCAAGGACCACACCGGGCTGTAGCGCCTATTGGATGGATGGAATTTTTCTTTTCAACTTCTTTGGAGCTTTGGAGTTCGAATATCAGAACATAAAAGAAGTTACGACAAGGAAAAATTAGATTCTACTTATGCATCACATCTCCTTAGAACACAATCATATTTTTAATAGTGAATTTGAAATATTACATATAGCAATGAAAGGCTATAAACTCAATTTATTAGAATCTCTTGAAATTAATAGTATAAAACAATACAATAATTTGTTGAATGACCAATTAGATATTAATAGTTCACCGTTGTTAAATCTTTTCTAGACGAAATATTCAATATTTGTGCCTATTGTGTTTTCCCAAGTGATTAACAGTTGTACTATCTACCTGCTAAAATATTACGTTTAGGTTTGCCCCATTCTTATTGTATATTCCTTTCCTTCATCTTTCAATATTCTCGTTGTAAAAGTTGGTATGTAATGGAACGAAATTCCTTATCGCGCGTTGCGAAAGGGGGCTAGACGGGAAAAATTAAGACCAAAAGTTGTAACGACACATTTTGCGCGCGCACGCCGTGCGCGTGTTTCTCTGTCTGTCTCTTTCTCTCTTATAGAAAGCAAGCCAGTTATTTTCGTTTCGTCTTTCTATTTTGCATTGAACAGTGTGGTGTCGCGAGGATTATTTTTGTTGAGTGTATACAGGATTTTTGTACATAATAAATAAAAAAAATAATTACAATAATGAATCCTGACAGTGTTTCTGCACAAGTTCCGGATATTGCTGATGGAGTTAGGTAAGTAGAGATTTTATATACAGACAATAATAATACATAATACAGACATTTAAATAAAATAGAATCCCAAACATATATTTCCTACTTCAGTTACCACAAGCCAATTATAGTTAGTAATTGCACAAGGTGGAGGGCTCTTTCTCCAAAATATGAAAATGACCGAATGCAGTTTTTTAAAGACAACACGCTGGAATGCGAAATTATCCGGTTATTTTGAGTGTAATTTGGGGGAATATTTCCCGAATAAACTTTCAACTTGTCAAACTGAAGTTAGTAATTCATAAATTCTCAGCTTGTCATCAAAACACGTAATATGAACTATGCTACTATGCAAATATCGGCCTACAATGCAATTATCGCAGGGCTCGTTCGCTTTCTACAATACAATTATCGGGGGTAATACCACTAGAGCTCAGATTTAGCCGGATATTTTTTCGTCGTTGTTTTCTCATACTTACTTTCATTGGCAATTTAACGAGAGCTGTTCTGACAAAATCACGAGAGCGTAGCTCGAGTGATTTTGTCTGAACAGATCGAGTACGACAATTCCATGAATTATTGTTAATGCCAAATCAGTGAAAGAATTGAAAGTAACATTAAATTTTTCGAAATACATGGTTTGAAACATTTTCGCGGTTGTGTTCCACATTGTTTTCAACACATATTCTTTATAATCTTTCCCATTCTGTTTCTTCATATTAAAGCCACAGTCCATCAATATTCCTGCCACATTTTCCACTCTCTGTTCGGTTTCCAAATTGAAGTTTCGTTGTTTACAAAATTCGCTAAATTGATTCCAAATGGAAGTATAACTTTTTTCTGTATTTTCAGGAGTTGATTTTTCGATCTCCCTTATTGTTTCTGCCTCGCTAATATTTCCAAATCTCAACATATTTACTGGAATATTAGGTATTTGTTGTAAAATTCTGTTTTCGACATTTACAATAATTGTCAAACTGATGCAACGCTTGCTAAACGAATAATTGCTAGCGTTGGTAAGGTAACGTAATTTATCCGATATTTTTATCCACTTGCATTTCTGTTCCTTCCTATTTATTCAACAGTAAAAACACAAGAGCTTTTTTTTTATCGGATAAATTTCTCTGTGTAACGAAACAGTTTTGCCAATCACAAATTTTACGAGAAAAACTGATATGATAAAATCGCGACACCGAAGGTGGAGCGATTTTATCTAATGTCAGTTTTTCGAGTAAATTTGTGATTGGCAAAACTTTGAGTTGAAGAGAAATTTATCTGATAGAAGAAAAGCTCGAGTGTTTTTTGGCAAGATAAATTAACGACAGAATATATGCTCAGTCGAAACTTCACCAAAACGACTCATCTTTAAGGTTTTTATATCAACAAAGTTAAATAATCACCACTGACAGAATAAATATTAAAGTGACATCCACGGCTAATAGATGTAGTCTAGTTATGAGGAACAGGCGTTTTTATCGGTGATAAAAAAGGATGCACCTTTTTTATCGCTGTCAAACTGACAAAAATGTCATCGTTAAATAGCACATTTTATATAGGAGTTAATTTATCGATAGCAAACTACGATTTTCGTTCTCTCAAATGGGAATTATTATACATGAGTGGAATTGTCGGGGGTAATACCACTAGAGCTCAGATTTAGCCGGATATTTTTTCGTCGTTGTTTTCGAATACTTACTTTCATTGGCAATTTAACGAGAGCTGTTCGGACAAAATCACGAGAGCGTTGCCCGAGTGATTTTGTCTGAACAGATCGAGTTAAATTGCCAATGAAAGTAAGTATGAGAAAACAACCACAAAAAATATCCTGCTAAATCTGAGCTCGCGTGGTATTTGGTACGACAATTCCATGAATTATTGTTAATGCCAAAACAGTGGAAGGATTGAAAGTAACATTAAATTTTTCGAAATACATGGTTTGCAACATTTTCGCGGTTGTGTTCTACATTGTTTTCACCACATATTCTTTATAATCTTTCCCATTCTGTTTCTTCATATTAAAGCTCCAGTCCATCAATATTCCTGCCTCATTTTCCACTGACTGTTCGGTTTCCAAATTGAAGTTTCGTTGTTTACAAAATTCGCTAAATTGATTCCAAATGGAAGTATAACTTTTTTCTGTATTTTCAGGAGTTGATTTTTCGATCTCCCTTATTATTTCTGCCTCGCTAATATTTCCAAATCTCAACATATTTACTGGAATATTAGGTATTTGTTGTAAAATTCTGTTTTCGACATTTACAATTATCAAACTGATGCAACGCTTGCTGAACGAACAATTGCTAGCGTTGGTAAGGTAACGTAATTTATCCGATATTTTTATCCACTTGCATTTCTGTTCCTTCCTATTTATTCGATAGCAAACTACGATTTTCGTTCTCTCAAATGGGAATTATTAGACATGAGTGGAATTGTCGCTGTAATTTTCGATAATTGCATTCTATTTACAAGGGGTTTTTGAAAGGAGGGAAATATTCACTAAAATAGATCCTACTGATTAAGTTCATACTACATTATATTTGTCAATAATAGAAAGAATATTATTATAACTTAAAAAATTTTTTTTTATTACAATTCATTTACTAATTACTCGAAAGGAACTTCGTTCCATCCGAGTGTCCCTTGACACCTTTTTTATACATCTAAAGAAGCCACTGTGTATTGGCGAAACAATTGTCATGTTAACAAAATATAGTGAAAATCAAAAACTGTGAAGTTCTATTTACAATATCCTTTCTATTTATAATTTCTAAGCAGTCTTCACCCCATTGCGATTCGCAGCAATCACTCGGACAATTACACCGATGGTTGCGAAGCGAACAGGGCATTTTGCGAATTTTTTAATCAAGTTATAAGCCGGTGGCATTCTAATTCGATTATTCTCCTCCGGAGCGATTCCCTAATCAACAATTTCGCCGAGAATGGCCGACGATAAATTCAATTCAAAACTTTCCTGACGAATATTGCTGAAGATTTTAATAGAACGACTCATTCAACGGAAGATGAAGCATTGTTTTATGTAGATGCAGAATACTGCATTTATTTCTAGTTAATTTTGCGTTTCGCTGAGGAATTTGAAATCGAATGAAATTATGTGAACATGGAAACATTGCAAATTTGGTTACTTCGGTCAATTGAGAAGTATGGAATACAGATTTTATCAATTTTTATTTTTTAATTCCTTGTTTGACACATAAAATTCAAGCTTAAAAAAATTCGGGCTGTTCACATGTCCACCTCTATTCTCTAGACCAAGCGGTTCTTAACCTATGGGTCGCGACCCAAAATTTGGTCGCGAAGCATATTTCTAGGGTCGCGCTGAGTCGAACTAAAAAAGTTGGTAATACACCAAATAATAACACCTCCTGGAAGAGTTATTCCCTAATACAAGTTATTCCCTAATACAATGTTTCGGTTTTACCCATAGAAATCTTAATATATATCGAGTAAGTATATATAGTATATATCTTTGGTTTCACCGCTCTTCGCGAATGGCCTTCCGGAAGTGACGTCAAATTCCTGTCCTGAGGCTTTCTCTTGGTAATACGCACGCCATTGCGTAATTTTGATGTAAGTGATTTGCATGAGGAATTTGTTAATATTAATCAATTTCAAGAACAATCAATAAAAATACAAAGTGACCAAGGACTTCGATACAATTTCTACAAAAACACTGAATCTTTATGTGCTTTCTGGTTAAAATTAAAAACCGAAAAGCCAATAACTGTTAAAGAAGCCCTAAAAGTATTATTGCCCTTTTCAACAACATATATGTGTGAGGCTGGTTTTTCGGCTCTGTGTGTAATCAAAAACAATTACCGGAACAAGTTAAATCCTGAAATAGATATAAGGTGCTCCTTGACAAGCATTCAACCGAGGTTTGAAGATCTTTCAAAATGTATTCAAGCACAAGGTTCTCATTAAAACTGTATGACTTGCATTTAAAATTTAAAAGACTTAACATATGTATTGATATTTCTTTTTTTTAGGAATAAGTTAAAATGTCAATTATTTTCAAAAAGTAATAAATATATTTTAATTTGGTCAATAAAAATTATTAAAAACACTTGATTATTTATTAAATTTTCCTTGGATCGAAAAGTACTTTTGTTTATCTTTATTATTAAAAAAATAAATAATAAATTTGTAAGTTAAAAAAAATGATCATCGTAGGATTGAAGATTTTTTAAAAATACGATCTAAAACAAAGCAATGAAAAAATTTTGACTGTTTTTTGGGTCGCGACATGGACATATTCCTCAAAATTGGGTCGCGGCTTAAAAAGGTTAAGAACCACTGCTCTAGACAATTATATCAACTATTTTCAAATTATTTCCGAATTTTCTGGAAGGTTTCTCTGATAATTATTCTACATTCTTCTGTTATTCCATGTTTTAGTTCTTGGATATCTTCAATTTTTTCTTATAAAGATTTGTTCAAAAGTACCCCACAAAATTCAAGGTGCTTCAGTTTTTGCCGGACATTATATAAAACTATTCCTAACAATTGAATGCCTCAGAATTGTTTAGCAACGCAATTCCCCGGTCAAAATTTCTTTCTAATTACAGAGTTATGAGTGAATCAACTTCGTTTGATAATAATTCGAAGTGTCACTATGTTTAATTTTCCCTGAAGAATAAATCGACAGAATGGAATTTTTTTCTTGTGAAACGATTTGTTTGGAAAGTTTCAATTCCTGAATAGTATCCATGAGACATAAAACCCCATGAAATGTATATATATATATATATATATATATATATATATATATATATATATACCTATATATATATATATATACATATATATTTTTATATATATATATATATATATATATATATATATATATATATATATATATATATATATATACAGTGTGTTTTTTAATTGAATGATAATAATTTAGGGGGTGAATTTTGGACCCATTATATATATATATACCTATATATATATATATATATATATATATATATATATATATATATATATATATATATATATATATATATATATATATATATATATATATATATATATATATATATATATATATATATATATATATATATATATATATATATATATATATACAGGGAGTTTTTTAATTGAATGATAATAATTTAGGGGGTGAATTTTGGACCCATTTCAAGACGAAAACTTCATATGAACGTATGTCCTAAACGCCCTAGTTTCTGAGATACAGAGTGGTAAAGTTTCAGAAAATATACCATTTTTTATTTATAACTTTAAAACCACACAAAATATTTCAATCAAATTTAGTATGCGAGTACTACTCATCAATGTGCATTTTATTATGCAATACAGGTTTCAAATTTTCCACCAGTGGCGTTCATGCAGAATTTGCTTTGTATACTTCAGCGAACATTCATGGTACGCCACTGATTTTTCTTAAAACTGAAATTATTTTTAAAGTGTATTTTCTGTTTTGAACAAATTTGATATCTTGAGTTTCCTTCGAGCGACGCATGGTTTTCGTTTAAAAAAAATTCAAACTGATTCTCTGCAGAATCATGACATTATCACATTGCAGGAAATAGACTTTGTTGAAGAAAAATTGGTGCATCGAACAAACAAACTGATTTGATTTTTTTTGTATTTTTTCAAATACTTTGTGTGGTTTTAAAGTTGTGAATAGAAAATGATTCATTTTCTGAAACTTAACCACCCTGTATCTCTAAAACTAGAACGTTTAGGACATGCGTCAAAATAAAGTTTTCTTCTTAAAATAAATTAAAATTCATCCCCTAAATTATTTACATTCAATTGAAAAACACCCTGTATATATACATATATACATATATATATATATATATATATATATATATATATATATATATATACATATATATATATATATATATATATATAAATATATATATATATATATATATATATATATATATATATATAAATATATATATATATATAATATATATATATATATATATATATATATATAAGTCTCAATCTGCCTATATAACAACAACTACTGAAGAGTACAGATTATATATATACGTATATATATATATATATATATTGTTCGATATAAATATATATTATATACATTATATATACCGAAATATACATATCCTACAACAAATACTTACATCATATATATATATATATATATATATATATATATATATATATATATATATAATATATACATATATATAATATATATATATATATATATATATATATATATATATATATACCTATATATATATAATATATATTTATATATATATATATATATATATATATATATATATATATATATATATATATATATATATATATATATATATATATATATATATATTCTTTTACTTACATGATACATGATATCTTCATCATTTCCCCAAATCTGGCAACATCGCTTGCCCTCGTTTTCACGTCGGTGTAAAATGATTATCTCTCACGAGGAAATTGAGCGTTGGAAATCTCAAGGAGTATCAGGGAATTCGCAAATACGCCTACTATATAGATGGAATGAAGATGAAAAAGTAGAGAGGCACAACCACTCGATTTGCTTTTTCGTTGTGGTGTTCGGAGAAAATTTAGGAAATTTATTGATTCCGACCCCGATGTGTGATATCCGCAAAGCTGACAAGGGTGGCATCTGAAATACCAAGGGTGGAAGGCTTACTAAGTAAACCGTGGAAAAACAATGATATTCATTTGTCATTTGAGATTAATCTGTGCTATTAATGTTTTTCAGAACTGGTCAATAGTATATTGTTTTATAAGGATTAAAAGTGACACTTTTTTGGCGAGACTAAATGACAATTTTAGTCGAGCCACAAAAAGTGCTTTTCTCCGAATAAAACATGCGATTTTTTCGCAAACGGTGTTCAAACGATAGAATTAAGAGGATATTTTTGAGAAGGATTAGATGTGAAGAGACGTGAAACTAGATTACTTTGCTTATTGGTTTTGTAGATGTCAAGGCAACACAAGTTTGACAATTTTTCGTAATCCCATACTGTTATTTTGATTTAACGGTATTCAGATGACAATTGAAAAGTCAGTGTTAACGGCCGCCGGCCGTTATAATTTCATAACGGCCGGCGGCCGTTAAGAAATCACTTGTTCAAATATTTATTTCAAAACATCATTCTGCTTACAATAAAAACATGGAAATCTTGGTCCACAGCGAGTTGGGAGAATAAACCTCCGATTTTCATTTCGTCTAGGCTAATAATACATCTTCATTAACCACCTTTACATTCTTGCTTTTGAGCCACATTTAAAAATTTTCATATTCTTTTTGATATCGCTCTTGAGTTATTTTCGGCAGTTAATCAACACTCGCTGCACTGCACATGATTCTCCCAATATTTCTAAAGGAATTTGATTTTGTTCCTCAATTTCATCCAAGGTCGTCGTTAAAGCGAACTTAAGAACACAAAAAACTGACGTTGTTTATAAAACTGTGAAACTGTTCCATGACAACAGAGTGCACGACGTTGGGATTTTTCTTTAGATGAGCTGTTGATGGCGTGGAGTGGGTGCAGAAGTGCAAAGCTCCAAATCTTCAGAGTGACAATTACTAAAAAATGTACTTTATTACCCCGAGGCGAAGCTAAAAGGGTTATAGTCTCACGACAAAAAGTTGGAATCTGCTCCGATTTTAAAAATTCCAACGGATATCCTTAAAATACATATGATTTCATTAGAGAATTTTAATTCCCAATTTTTCCCGAAGAAGAATAAAAAATTTTAGCGTTTTTACACCGAGCCGAAGCAAAAGTTTCAAGAAAAAAAGTTGGGATCTGGTCCGATTTTAAAAATTCCAACGGATATCAATAAAATACATATGATTTCATACGAGAATTTTCGTTCCCAATTTTTCCCAAAGAAGAATAAAAAATTATGGCGTTTTTTTAAATAGGCATTACGACATGCGCATGCGCCAAGGTCGATATGTACGAAGTCCTACAAAACATGCGTCGAAGTGCTCTGTGTGCCACGGTAACCAAGCGACGTTGATAGCTTCAGCTTGATTCTGCGTCCGTGTCTGCTTCCCATCCATAGAGATATCTTATCAATTTGATTCATAATTTGCAGCAAAATGAACCGGGATAGGATATTTTTGCTAAATTTTCACGGATTTTATTCGTAATATCGAATTACTGATACATTTATTGCAATTTTCCTTCATTTCAGTCGTAAAATCGACTTTCATTGTTATTTATATAATACATTCAAAAAATATTGACGACATGCTCATGCGCCGAGGGGTTTTATCATTCCTAGTGCTACGCAGTAGGGCGTCCTTAATTTTCGGTTTATCTAATTTCGTAAAATTTCTTATTCAATACTAGTATATGTTACCTAATATTAAGCCAAATGATTCATACGTTACAATATCAATATGATACAATCAAGCACTCCGAATAAAAAGATAAAACATCGTTTAAAAAATACGAATGAAACCGTTTCATATTTAAAACCGCAAATTTCCGATAGCAGTATTATATCAACATCGAACGCCAATAAATTCATCAGATACTATTAATTTATACACTGTCTGATTCGACATGCATTTTTACGGTTCGAACTGATACGGTGTATTATTATGAAATGCTTTCAGTTTTTTAATATTCGTTACAATTGAAGGTCGTAATTATCCGTATATCTCCGCACTATAACTGTTTAATATTAATTACATCATGCTATTTGCGAGATAAAAAAAACTTTTATATATATATATATATATATATATATATATATATATATATATATATATATATATATATATATATATATATATATATATATATATATTTTTTTTTTTTTTTTTGAAAGGAAAAAGTGAAACTGATTTTGTTGAAATAAAGAAATATTTTGAATTCAATGAATTAACTATTAATGAAACGAAAACGAAATATATGCCTTTCACTTCATACAAGAGTGGTCTTCCTGAAATGGGCCCTTTGAACATTGATCGTCATTTCAATATTCCGGAGACGAGTCAAGTGCGGTATCTTGGTGTCACTATGGACAGACACCTGAAATGGGATTACCACATAAATAATGTGGTGGTTAAACTACGGAGTATGCTTCAAAAATTCAAGTACCTAAAAGATGTCATCAAGGATATTAAATACCTTTATATCTTATATAACTCACTTGTGCAATCATACATATCGTATGGAATTATAGGCTGGGGTGGAGTGTACGATGCACACCTAGAAAGGTTGAATATACTTCAGAAATGGATTTTGAAAATAATACACGGAAAAACCATGCGATATTCAAGTGACATGCTCTATAATATATCTGCTATTCTCAACGTACGTCAAACATTCGCATTGAAGATAATATGCAACATTCATCTCAAAAAAATTTCGATTGCAGCACTGAATCATCCGTACGATACTAGACAGAGAGAAAACAAGCTGCAAACATCACGATGTAAGTAGAGAATTGGGCAACGTTCGTTTCAGTACACTGCACCGCGACTATTCGCCATCGTTCCAGTACATCTAAAGAAAATTAGAAATTATAAAAGTTTCAAAAAGAAAGTTAAAGAGTGGGTGATATTTGAGTATGATTCCATTGAGAGTATACTGAAATGAAAATTTGAAATATACGGAAAATGACTTGCCTAATTCTCTGCTGTGATTAAACCTACCCGGATTGTACTATTACTTACCTGATTGTGACTATTGCCTACCTAATTGAATTTTGAATATTTGAATCTGACAATGTTGATCTGTAGATGGAATAATTAATATTTATATTGATGTGTTATTATACCACGCACAGGAAATATTTTCTTTGCAAAATGTTCCCTCTGTGGTTTACAGAGTTTATTGTATCTAACTATGATGTAATTTTTTTATAATTATTAGCAATAACAGGCTTGGTGAATCGATTTTATTAAAAAGTTAACTTTTCGCCACGACATTCGTGGCTTTTTCAAAAATTTTGAAATATTGAAATTTCTTTGACATTTATTGATTTGAAAAAATTTGAATAGTTAAAAAAGACTACTATGTTTCATCGAAAGTTTTTTGGCTGTGGCCGTTCTCTGTTATTTATTACGTGCTATTCAGTTCAATATTAACATTCAAATCTGTTATGATTAGATGGTAAGGGAAACCACAGAAATCTTCACCCACGTAATGTTCGAAATAGGTTCAAATTAGGTATTTTGATTTTGAAAAGTCAAAGAATAGGGTACTATTTATCTTTTTTCAAAAATTTTTTGAAAAAAAGATAATATATATATATATATATATATATATATATATATATATCTATATATATATATATATATATATATATATACATATATATATATATATATATATATATAAATATATATATATATATATATATATATATATATATATATATATATATATATATATATATATATATATCTATAATCAGAAATGTAAAATTTTTCGAAAATCGTGGCCTAGGAGACCAAAAACGGATAAAAAAACTACTCCTGTACCTGACTGCATTCTTCGATCTACTTCAATGGTATTTATTATGGAAAAAATTCAGTTATTAATTGAGGTAGTTATAAAAAAAAATCATTGGTAGAACTTTTTTGAAAATTTCAAAACGTAGTTTAGATAATAAAAAGTTAGACTCTCATCATGCAACTTTGATTAATGAGAATCATTCTTCAACTCAGACTTTTAAATATTAAATAAGAGAAATTGGAATCCATAATAAAATTTTCTAGAATATTATCAAATCAATAAATTCAAAAATACTCAGGTCTTCTCCTCAATGGTGAGGTATAACTCACTAGTCAGTCCCTTATTAAACTCGTTCAATAATGCAGTACGTGGTAGTGGTTTGGTTAGAATTCCATAAATATTCAACATACCCTCCTAAATAGTTGCAGAACTTCAAAACGCGCATCATGCATTATCAACAAATATATCTGCAAATTGTTATCAATAATAATCAATTTCAGTATTATTTCAAATTTATAATGGTATGTAATCCTCTATGATATTCTTGGTTGAACAATGGTTAGCAGAAATCAAACAGTTCTCTTTTAAACGTTTTTACATACTTTTCATTCTGACCTTCTCGAGGTGAATGTTAAGAAAATTTATCTCATTACAATTCAACAAAAGTAATTAATAGATCTTGCGTGTTGTACCATAAACATAGAGTTAAGTAAATCGTTCGATAGAAATCTATAAACCCAACGAACATTTTGAAATCAGTTTAGTTCGCCTATTCACCTTTCATGGATAAGTGCTTCCGGATTTATAATGTTATGGCGTATCTGTTTTTTGTTTTTGTTCTTTGGTATTCTCCATGGTGAGTCGAGTTTAGTTCCCTTATAACTGCAGATTTTCAAATCTCTCTTCAGTAGTGAACGAAATTTTTATTTGAGGTTGAAGTTGATTGCACAGATGTATTAGAGATCTTAGAGACATACATGGACAACTAGTGTACAACAGAATATATCCTCAATCGAAAGTAGAAAAATCGGAAAAATTCACATCTTTAACACATCTCTTACAGAAAAAGTTGCTAATGTCATAACTAAATGTAATATTAAAATTGCTTTCAAATCTAAGAAAAAAATCTCAGGACTTTTATTCAATGCCAAAGATATCACTTCAAAATTTGAAAGTTCAGGAGTTTATAAGTTGATTTGTCCTGTATGTAAAGGAGTGTATATAGGTCAGACTGGTCGATCGTTCAAGACAAGGTTTAAAGAACACCAACAATCTTTATTGAAAAATAAAACGGATTCAACGTTTTCAAATCATTGCCGTGAAAATCACCACCTTTCAAATTATGCACAAATTACCGAATGGAACCAAACTTACTAACTTAAAATCATTAGAAATTTTTAAACTCAATCGTAATGCAAAAGATATCTTGCTGAACGACTAGATTGACTTGATATATTCTCCTATATTAAGTGTATTCAAACAACAATGATTTTTCTAAGAACATTTTATTGTACCAATTTGGGAAATTCACTTCGATTAGCCCTTCTTGAAATGTGTTCCTATTGTCTATTTAGGTACCTGCAATAATTCTTTCCCACCCTTAAGCGCAAATCTATAATAATGTATTTAGTTCTTAACTCAATCTGCCAGATGATGGTCTAGTGACCGAAACTGCAATCGCAGTGTTATATTTTTCAAAGTATTTTTGTCAAATAAATTAATATTCAACGTAGCTTGAGGTCCTCTTACACACCTATACTTAATATAATGATAAAGGCTATTCAAAAATCTTCACCTTAAAATAAATGTGTAGCTATTAAAAGGTATTTGTGGAATTCTGGACTTCCATTGTCTATAAAAAATATATCTGAAACAAAAATAAAAGAAAAGAAAATTTGATTAGTAAGTGGCAAGAAAAGAAAATAGCTGAAAAATTAAATTCAATGAATTAGTAGTATCTGAAAAAAGGAATGAAATAATATTAGTAAATAATAAGTTGGAAAATGGTGAAAAAATAAAATTATACAATATACACGACGTTTCGGTTAGTTGGGTATCTCTAACCGTTCTCAAGTGTAAACTGATTATCAGAGTTTGGATTGATCTTTATATACTCCCTTGATCAGTTGTGCCGTGTTGGGCGTCTCTCCCATTGGGCGAGGGGAGGAGCTTGAGACCACTGATACGCGCCAGGATTGGTCGCCACGCGTTTGCCACTTCAACACTGGGTTTACTGAAAACTTCATGGTTCTGTTGGATGAAAGCAGCTTCCTTGAAATTTTCGTTTTCGCCAGTTCTGTTCCCGGTGGATAATCCTAGCATCGTTCCACTTAATGTTGTGATGTTTTGTCCATGCGTGATCAGCAATTCCCGATTTCGATTTTTCGGCTCTTCGTGTGTGTATTTGATGTTCTCCGATCCTAACATTAAGAGGTCTCTTCGTTTCACCGATGTATGAATCTCCACATTCACAGGGCACAAGGTATACGCAATTCTTATTGTCCGGGGGTCCATCTGGTTTAGTTTTGGTCAGCCTGCTTCTTAAGGTGTTGTCCGACTTGAACGCTGTTTTGATGTTGTACTGCTGAGCGATTCGCCTTATCTTCTCGGATATTCCCTTCACATAAGGTATGGTTATCATCTGGCAATTCGGGTTCTCCTCTCGTGTGGTTCTGTTCTGTTGACATTCCGCGATAGTCCTTGTTATTATCTTCTTGTTGTAACCGCTTTGTATCAGGTCCCTTTCGATGTTAGATATTTCCTGTTCCATGAGTCGGGGATCGCTGCAAATTGTTGTCGCTCTCCTGAACAGTGTCCTGATTATTCCTTTCTTCGTGCTCATTGAGTGATTCGAAGCGGAGTTGAGGTATTGGCCTGTGTGTGTGGGTTTTCTGTAGACTGACGTACTGATGTGATTATTGTTATGTTTAACCAGAACATCTAGAAAGGGTAGGCTGGAATCCTTTTTCTTTCTCTATCGTGAATTTGATGGTGGTGCGAAAGCTGTTTATATGGTTCAAAAACTCGTCCAACTCGGCAGCGGTCCCTTTCCAAATGATGAAAGTATCGTCCACATATCTTAGCCACATCTTTGGTTTCACTGGAGATGATTCTATCACTTGGCCTTCGAACCACTCCATGTAAATGTTGGCTATTACTGGTGAGAGTGGTGATCCCATTGGTAATCCATCGTCCTGGGAGTAGAATTCTTCTTTTATCTGGAAATAAGAATTATTAATGCAACATCCCAACAGATCAATTACTCCTTCAATGGGTATAGATGTTCTGTCTGTCAGAGTATCATCCTCCTGTAATTTTGACTTGATGATGTCCAGGGATTCCTGCCGTGGGATGTTTGGGTACATATTATCTACATCAAAACTGATGAGCTGTTCGTTGGGTCCTAGTTTGACGTCCTTGATCATTTCCACGAAGTGGCTGGAGTTCTTGACAAATGATGTTGTTAAAAGGTAATTCAAATTCAGGTGGAGTTTTAATCATACTTTTATTATATCATGAAAAAAACTAGTGCGGTTGAGGGAATCACTTCAGGACATGTTTTTTTCGCACTCTGTTGTTTTTCGATTTTTTTTCTCTTTCGGTTATCCTTTTTGACGCTTAGAATATGATTTCTTCATTGCCTCTGTAATATTTATGCAAATAGTAAACAGTACATGCACATTGAACGTATGTAAACAGTAAATATTTGTAGTTATAAAATTTTATTGCCTTATTTTAAAAAAAAAAACTTTTTAAGTTTTCACTAAACATAATTGCTGTAGTTTCTACTTGTCGAATCTCAATTGTAAGTTTGCAATAATTAGACAATATAACTGACATATGATTCAGAATAAAAAAATATATATAAATTCTTCCTATTGATATATTGAACTTTTATAGTTGAGCTCCAAAAACTTCATAAAAATAAAAATAACGTGATAATTTTGGCAACATATTTTCATTAGTAATAGTTGAAACTATTTTCTAGAGATTTTTGAAAGAGTGAAAGCTTTTTTAATTGCACCTTATTCATATTTTCTATAAGATTTTCTATTTATTTCCTTCGTTACCTAGATTAAAGAATTCGGTTTCATTTGAACATTTGCTTTAACTTGAACATTCTTGTTATTTTTTTTGTTCATGTCTGTATATTCATATTATTGTATGATTAATTAAACGAATATATTCAGTTCCTTTTTTAACTAATTGGAAATTTGATTGAAGTCATTTTTCATATACTATACATTCTTTGTAAACAAAACTTTTTTCAGTGCAATGAATTAATAATAATTAATGAATAATTGATTAATTAATTAATTACAGGCACTTATCAAAAATCGCAACGTCACGCAATTAACCTCAAATTTCTGGAGCTTCTACCCGAACATTTAACCAACGAATTCCTGGGTTCTCTATTCAATTCCTCTCTTTCCAACGTATTAAACATAGCGACCAGGTTCAAATTTTGCGAAGCTGATAAAAAAGAACTGAAATTCCTAGTTTTCAAGAACGATCGGGAAGAACCATCGGAAATATATCTGAATAAAAACGACTTAGACATGAGTCTTCCGACTAAAGTCTTGATTCATGGCTGGTTTGGAACCGGAGACAACGAATTCATTAAAAGATTGGCAAATCAATATCACAAAAAGGGAAGGTACAATGTTATAGGTAAGTGAATAGTAGACATCAGTTGGTGAGTTTTACGTAGTTCAGGAATAATTAATGGGTCCTCTTTATTAATAATTCATTTAAAGGACCTTCTGGTATTATATTACAAAATCAATACATTTTTCGTAAATGCCTGTTTCGTATTTCTCAAATTAGATAAGTGGGATAATGAGCAAGTCATTGAAGCTAAGGACCTCGAATTTATCAAACAAAGCCTCGATGTCAATATACTGTCGAAAATATTTCCATGAATAAATAACTAGATACCTACTTTTTTCTCTGTATTCCTATTATATACAAAACTAGCGGGACCCGTCGCGGCTTCGCCCGCGTATCCATATATGTATACGTATGAATCTTGGCTTTCGAGTTTCGAGTTTTACTGAGTTCACTCGTTCCGCGTTCCTAAATTTCTCGATGAAGCATTGGTATTGGTATTGGTAGGTTTGGATGGTGATCGATGCGCTGCGACCTCATTAGATCTATTGTGCCCCATCTTCTTCTGCTTCTCGATGTGTTCTTGTTTTACAGCAGCCCCTCAAGCCTCAATACCTTCAGGAATTTGAGGATTTTAAGGGGGTCTATTCGTGGTATTTCTTCTACAGTCAGCTGGTATGATCCCAGTGTGTTCAGTCTTTCATGGTGCACAGCATAGCACTCCATCAGTATATGGTGAGGTGTTTCGGGACGTTCCTTGCAGAATCTGCAGGTGCTGTCCTCCTCTAAACCTAGCTTCCTTAGGTGTTCTTTGAGTCTGCAATGCCCCGTAAGAAATCCTGTGATTGTCTTTAGACTAGTTTTGCTGAGGTTAATCAGTATCTTCGATCTTGCTCGGTTGAACTTTCCGAGGAGATCTTTGGCCTGCCTCAGTCCTGGAAGTCTTTGCCAGTATGTTGCTCTCATTGCTTCTTCAGCTTTATTGAGTTCTTCTTGGAAGTAAGATTTTCCAAGTCCGCAGAAAGGCTCTGGCCCGATTAGTGGCGTTGACGCACCCTTTCGTGCCAGGGTGTCTGCTTGTTCATTACCCTTCACTCCGACACTCGATAAAGCATACCGATAGGCATAATACCGTGCGTACAGACAGCGGCGCAGTAGTGATTATGTCAGTCGACAGACTTATGACTTTTCACCGCGTATTGAGAAGAAATTTATATATTGACCCTTTACGGCCTTTACCTCACCGGGTGGCGTCGTGTTAAATCCACGATGCCAATAGCCCGTGTCATACTGTCAAAAATTTTTTTCTTTTTTAATCCCTCAGAATCGTTCTGTAAACACCTTATATACCAAGATACTATTGCTAGTATGACACTATTATGACAATGATTGTGTATGATTGTGTAATGATTGTGTGATTTCAACACACTATTATGACAAATTGTTTAGTAGAAAACTCAAAGAATGGTCTGCACAAAAAAAATATAATTCATAAACAAAATAGTGTTTAAAACAAAGGATTACAACGTTTGTATAAAATAAAATATTTAAGATTTACTTTTTTGTATGCTCTAAATTTCGTACATATTGCGTATCGTACGTAATACTTATCATTATTTTTATACTTCAAAAATTCTATAGATACGCTTTATAGCCAATATACCAAACATTTATTCCACCCCCGTTCAACCCCTGAATGATCGAATTTTAAAAAATGGAGAAAGTGGTTTTTCAAGATAATTATATATAACATTTTAGTGGCCGAATGAAATCGCTAAGTCGATTATTTTGCCAGAAATAGCCAATAAAAAAACAGACTCACTCCTTTTTCACCCCTAAATGATGGGATTTCAAAAAACTGAGAAACTACTTTCTAAAGTTAATTTTACTTAATATTTTCGTGAAAGAGCGGGATCACTAAGTCCATTATTTTGCGAGATTCAGCCAAAAATAGCCAATATACGAAAAACACATTTCACCCTCTTTCAACCCCTAAATGATACAACATCAAAAAATGCAGAAAATGGTTTTTTAATAAAATTATAAGGAACATTGTAGTGGAAGAACGGAATCGCTAAGTCGATTATTTTGCCGAAAATAGCCAATATAAAAAAACAGACTTACCCCATTTGCACCCCTAAATGATGGAATTTCAAAAAACTGAGAAACTACTTTCTAGAGTTGATTTTACTTAACATTTTCGTGAAAGAGCGGGATCGCTAAGTCCATTATTTTGCGAGAATCAGCCAAACATAGCCAATATACGAAAAACACATTTCACCCTCTTTCAACCCCTAAATGATACAACATCAAAAAATGCAAAAAATGGTTTTTTAATAAAATTATAAGAAACATTCTAGTGGAAGAACGGAATCGCTAAGTCGATTATTTTGCCGGAAATAGCCAATATAAAAAAAACAGACTTACCCCTTTTGCACCCCTAAATGATGGAATTTCAAAAAACTGAGAAATTAATATCTAGAGTTCACTTTACTTAACATTTTCGTGAAAAAGCGGGATCGCTATGTCCATTATTTTGCGAGAAACATCAAAAAACACGTTTTACCCTTTTTCAACCCCTTAACGGCGGAATTTTAAAACCCCCCGTCGTAGTGGGAATCTACATGATCAGACTTAACTACCCACCAAATTTCAGAAATTTAAAAAATATGGTTTTTGCTGTCGACTGGATTAAATTTTTCGGCTTGTATTATAAATATATATATATATATATATATATATATATATATATATATATATATATATATATATATATATATATATATATATATATATATATATATATATATATATATATATATATATATATATATATATATATATATATATATATATATATATATATATATATATAGATTATGATGGTATAACTCTAAACATGCTTAAACATTAGATTTAGAATGTTTGCTATTATATTGATTGATAAAACGAATTTTTACCCCGAGGCGAAGCTAAAGGGGTTATAGTCTCACGACAAAAAGTTGGTATCTGGCCCGATTTTAAAAATTCCATAGGATATCGATAAAACACATATGATTTCATTAGGGAATTTGAATTACCACTTTTTCCCAATGAAGAATAAAAAAATATAGCGTTTTTACCCCGAGGTGAAGCTAAATTCTCACTACAAAAAGTTGGGATCTGGTCCGATTTTAAAAATTCCAACGGATATCGATAAAATACATGATTTCATCAGAGAAGTTTTGTTCCCAATTTTTTACCAACGAAGAATAAAAAATTATAGCGTTTTTTAGATAGGCATTTAGATTACGCATTACATGCGCATGCGCCAAGGTCGATACGTAAGAACTTACGAAGTCCTACAAAACATGCGTCGAAGTGCTCTGTGTGCCACGGTAACCAAGCGACGTTGATAGCTTGAGCTTTATTCTGCGTCTGTGTCTGCTTCCCATCCATAGAGATATCTTATCAATTTGATTCATAATTTGCAGCAAAATGAGCCAGGATAAGATATACAGTCAAACAATGAATTTTTTGCTAAATTTTCACTGATTTTATTCGTAATATCGACTTATTAATACATTTATTGCAATTTTCCTTCATTTCATTCGTAAAATCGACTTTCATTGTTATTTAATTTATATAATAGGTACATTCAAAAAATATTGACGACATGCACATGCGCCGAGGGGTTTTATCATTCCTAGTGCTACGCACTAGGGTTGTCTTCATTTTTTTATTAAAATGGGTGCGATTAGCAAAGATGGATCTAGGACCAAGATATTTTTTCGTTTCATGACTTTATGATGGCACCAAAAACTTAATTTCATTTGAAAGTTTGTATCTAGGTAGTTTTGTATGATATCTTGAATAATATTGGTTTTGGTTCGAATTGGTAGGGGTTGACCCCCCAGGGGAGGAAATAAATCTTGTTTATACGAAAGAAGGTGCAATTTTGAGACCATAGGGTTGACTATTTGTAGGTAGGTAGTTTCGTATAATATCTTGTGTTCTATTTATTTTGATATGAATTGGTTGGGGGGTTGACCCCCCGGAGGAGGAAATAAATCTTGTTTACGCGATTTTGTAGCAATATGGTTGAAAGTTTGTAAGTACGTGGTTTCGTATGATATCTTGGATGGGATTGGTTAGGCATACACAAATACAGCTAAAGGACATGTATATTGAACGAAGTTTTAGATCTTTCTTTCGTTTGAAATATGAAGTTCGATAAGGAACATCCTTCCAATAAAAATAAACAGAAGTTATATCTCTAATACAGATATGTGAGAAAATAAATCGAAAGAATTTTCTGATTAAATTATTTTTACTCATTACCTTAAAAATTATGCATCCATGCATTTTCCATCATCAAATTATTCAATTCTGTATCGCCCAGGATACATTGAATATCCTGATATGTCTTTATTCTCAGTAAATTGCAGTGCAGAGAGATGCATATAGATATAAGTGGACGCACTTTCATATTGCTTCAATGGAAATACTATCAACGACAATGTAAATTGATCGGATCTGGAAATACTTTAGAATTTCAAATCTTCAGAGATAGGTTATATGAGATCAGATATTCTATAAGTGCTTTATTTCTAGCAGAGTCATGGATGTGATAAACTTGAGGTGAACGACCTTAGATTTCCTATATTTTCATATTAATGATTGCTGTTGAAGCCTTTGAACTATCGAAATTAACATAATTTTCAATTTTTTTACTGGGTATGTAAATATATATATATACATATACTTATATATATATATATATATATATATTTATATATATATATATATATATATATATTATATTTATATATATAAATATATATATATAAATATATATATATATATATATATATATATATATATATATATATATATATATATATATATATATATATATATATATATATATATATATATATATATATATATATATATATATATATATATATATATATATATATATATATATATATATATATATATATATATATATATATATATATATATATATATATAGGGTGGACCACCAGGAACTGCATCGATCGATATCTCAGAAACAGATGCGAAATCGTCATATGAAAATATTAAATTGGCAATATTTCGAAAACTAGAAATTTCAGGTATAGATAACCTTTAACAAAATTACCTTAATTTTGGATGCTTAATACTACAAAATTAGAAAAATGCGGAGTTTCTATTTAAAAAAATTGATTTTTGTCGGTTTTCTCAATCTCATTTTGATCTTATTTTTTGAGCACCCTATATGATTAGTTATCCAAATATTATACACAATCTATTAAAGTAAGTCCTTCTCAATAAGGAATCCAACCCAGAGTAAGTAATAAGGGCTTCCTTATAGGAAAAATTGAAAATTATATTAGGACTACTTTCGTCATTTTTGACATAAAAACTTAAATTTGTCAAAAACGCTGAGACTTAGGTATAGGATATGATGCATAAAATATTCTTAGAATCTTGGGTAGAATTCGAGAATGTAATAATATATAGGGTGTCCATTTAAAATAAGCGGCTTAGGGTCTATTTCCGGTATAACCGGAAATGCTCTATAGATGAAAATATTTTAGCTGAATATGCCCCAAGACATTTGGCCAGTTTCCAAAATTTAAATCGATGCAGTTCCTGTAAGTCCACACTGTATATATATATATGTGTATATATATATATATATAAATATATATATATATATATATATATATATATATATATATATATATATATATATATATATATATATATATATATATATATATATATATATATATATATATATATATATATATATATATATATATATATATATATATATATATATATATATATATATAAAAATATATATATATATATATATATATATATATATATATATATATATATATATATATATATATATATATATATATATAATCTTTTCACCTAAATATTTCGTTTAATACGAGGTTTTGAAAAAATTCCAAAAAAGATTTTCAATTCTATTTATAGTAGGTATTACTTTGAAACATGGGTCATGTAATGTATGCAAAATGCAATTGAAATATTTGTATTATCTATAGTGTTTCATTATTTAATACATTTAATAAAAATATATTTAATGAATTGAGTAAAACAACAATGGCTAAATATAAAAATATAAAAAATTTGTTATTTATATAAAGCAGTTATATATCTCCACTAGTAATTATCATTGAACGTTTCATTCCAAATTTTAACTTCAACTAAAATTGTCAATTTGTATGAATTTTACTATTTTTTTCACGGTTTTTAAAGGTGTCGATTGGTCCAGTCATTCTAAAAGAGACTATGTATCTTCATCATGTTCCACTAGAGATATTGGTAAAGTCATCACCGAATTTCTATTAACTCTAATAGGAGGAGATTTAAGACTCTTGTCGAACATTCACTTGATCGGGCATTCTTTAGGAGCACAAGTAGCAGCGTTTGCTGGAAAAACTATGAAAAGCAGGACAAAAAGAAGCATTGGTCGAATCACTGGTGAGTTTTTGCACTCATTGAATGTATACTTAAAGCAAACTATATAATGTAAATAACTTTTACTTTTCACTTGTATATTATTTGTTGATTTTACCTTAGATACGGTTGCTATAAATACACTCTTTATGCCCTAGGACGTTATGAGCGGGCATAATGGATCATAACACCCGCTAATTGTACGAAGAGAAATGAAGCAACTTCCATTGATTGAATACTTCATAATCCTTGTCGTATACGACTCTGGATTTCTCCGGCATTGAATTATTCGTAGCTTTGGCTGTTTTTCTATGATATTCTTGTGTAAATTCATTTTCATTTCCATTATTTCTATAAGACTACATAAGGAAAGCAGCAATGACATTCACTAAATATGATGACAAATATATTCACAAACTTCAAAATATCTACAAATGACATGCCTACTATGAGAAGGAAAATGGAAAGTATAGGAGCAATGAACCGATTTTAAAATCGATTTTTTATTATAATAATAGTATATTATGTTACTAGGAGTAGAAGACTATCATTATTGTTGAGCTCAGATTCTTACACTGCCGAGGCGTTAGCCGAGGCTGTGCAAACTGGGCGAAACATATAAAGGGTCTTCTGCTCCGAGTGACATATACTATTTTTTCTTCAAGCGTAAATTGAATATTGTGCCCATAGTGTCGAACTTTTAAATTTTCTTCACAAATACTGACAAACATCAAATTAAATAAAAATTAAATGACAGTTCATACCTACTTGGATACAACGCCCATAGACGTTGCTATCATTTCCCATTATTTCATTACTAGTACAATAATGAGCGTTCATTATTTTACTAGTAAAAGAATAGGTTATTTCTACGATCTGTGTTGTCGAAAATAATATAGATATTATTATACGCTTGAAGAAGAAATAATATAGATATTATTATACGCTTGAAAAAAAATAATAATTTTCGTGAAAAATAAAATCTTGTATGCATCACATGCTTTACTAGAATCTATATAACGCACTTGGTATATAAATAACTATTTCATTATACATTATATCTATATATCTATCATAGAATACGTTTTGAATAAAGACAGACCAGACAAGACAGACCTTTCACGTTCTTTTATTCATTTGATAGTTTCATTCAGACAGACTGAAACATTGTAAATATTTTTTGTACAGCTTTAGATGCTGCGGCGCCTCTTTTCGAATTTCCACTAAAAGTGCCCAAACATCTCCGACTGAATGCTGATGATGCCGAGTACGTGGACGTGATTCACACCAATATGGGTTTCTTTGGGTTCGCCTCAGACATTGGGACATCTGATTTCTTCGTTGAAAATGGTACCCCCATTCAACCTGGCTGCCATACGAATAATTTCTTCGAAGATTGTGAGTTTTTTTCAATACATTTTTAGTCGTATTTCTTCCGAAAATTATAGACTGAAGAAGTTTAATGTGTAACAAAATTCAGTGAGAATCATAAACCCAAGTTTTATTTACATTATAGTCATGGATATTCAGCAAGTATTTGCTCAATCAAGTGGTTATGTAACAGAAATATCAATTTTGAATTAAGATCATATTTTCATATAAAATAAGATGTCAAATTGTGTTCGAATTTGAAATCACCCAATTCATGTTATCTTCAATGATTTAATGTCAATAGTCCGGGAGTCAGTAACAAATTTATATAACCAAGTTCCTCTAAAGTGAAAATTAGTGGAATGCATCAGAGAGTTGTATCATAAAACTTAGTGAACGTCAGCTACGGTTCTGTGGGTCGAATGAGAAGCGTTAGCCTCCAACGCATGAAGAAAAAAAATATTTATTCAATAATATCCTCCTTAGTAAGATACGCTTGAGGGTTTAATTTATACCGATGATCTGGCTACAAAGGCCCTTTTGTGTTATATGGTTGGAATTTTGAGTATAATCCTAATAATTTAGTACTTTTCGATTCAATTTAGTAGCCTAGTATTATCAATGAAAATCTAGTATCCTCAACCAATCTTTTGTGCTCTGCGCTCAGCTCTGTGTTCTGTGTTTTCCTTATCTACTCTATTCGTTCTTTGACGTTTCGTTAAGACATTTTAGAATAAAGCAACAAGCTGACGTCCACGAGGCTTAATGATACTATTCCCTGATGCGTCAAATAATTAACCAAATTTCAAAGTGAAACTTTTATTTTATCGCCCCAAAATTTTTCGCCCATCTATCGCGTCTTCCATTACAGCCGCAAGGCGCATGGCAGAGCAGCCAAGGCCAATATGGCGGCACCATATCAGCTGACCGTGCTTATATTCTCAATTATTCGTGCGGTATTTCTGTGTTTTGATCTGTATATTAATGTAAATGTTTTTTTATTATTCACTTTATCGTGATGGATAACGATACAGATAGTGAGTTAAATAAACCGGTCGTTATTGATAGAATAATTGAAGTTGACAACGATTCAATGATTTAAATAAATACTGCTCTTAGTTTTCAATATGCATCTATCATCTAAATGATTGTATTAATTATGTATTCTGTACTCTAATATGCAAATTGAAATTTAATTTTATAATTGATATTTTGTCTACTATTCATTTCCCATTATCATTCCCATTTTTCAATAATTAAGTTAAGTTTTGGATTGATTGGGCCGATACTTGGTGTAAATTAATAAACATATTAAAACAATGGTTAAAAATAACAATTTACACATTTATTATAAGAAATAACGCATGACGCACGTTTCGGTGGAACTTCACCTTCTTCATAATCATCCTGTTAGTCGACAATTCGTTTATTGGTTTAGATATGTGGATGATATTATTTGTTGTTTCACTGGTACTCTTAGACAACTAGACTGCTTTCAAACATTCATCAATGCTTTACACTCTAATATAAAATTCACTTTAGAGATGGAAAAAGATAACTCGATTAACTATTTGGATTTGAAAATAACAAAAGTAGATAACAAACATAATTTTTCAATTTTTCGCAAACCATCGCACACTGATAGCGTCATACATAGTACTTCCCTACATCCTTTCCAACACAAAATGGCAGCTTTCAATAGTATGGTACATCGTTTAGTAAATATTCCACTTTCAAATGCCAATTTTAACATCGAGAAAAATATAATTAAACAAATTGCCGTAAATAATAATTATGATCCCAATATTATAGACAATATGATAGATAAAAAGTTTTTCAAAAATGCGATTAACCAGGTATACCCCCTTACTAAAAATAATATCAAATACAACAGCCTCACTTTCATCGGAAATTCAAGTAAAAAACTTAAATCTCTCTTATCTAAGCACAACATTAACATTGCTTAGATAATAAATCAGGAGTTTATAAAATTAATTGTGGCGATTGTGATAAGTTTTACATTGGTAGAACTTTCAGAAGTTTTCAAACTAGAATTTCAGAACACAAACGTAGCTTTGTTAATCAGAAGTCGGATTCACATTATGCAAACCATTTAATCCAAGAAAATCACACATTCAATTTCGATTTTAAAATATTAAATACTGAAAGTAAGGGAATTGAACTTAATTTTTTAGAATCATTACAGATAAATAAATACAAGCATTCCGGTTTCCTATTGAATAGCCAAATCGATCATACTTCAAGCCCCCTTGTTAATATTTTCCAAATTACCGAACTACCTGACTAGCAGTTCAGAATTGGTTTTTTCCTTTTCTAATAATTATTTGTAACCATCTTTGTATTTACCCCTTCTACATAATTTGTCATTTCTTGTTTTCGATATAACAGAGAATCAAAGTTAGTTTGCTTTTATCATCTGAAGAAGGTGAAGTTCCACCGAAACGTGCGTCATGCGTTATTTCTTATAATAAATGTGTAAATTGTTATTTTTAACCATTGTTTTAATAAATTAAGTTAAGATTAAAAACGCAATTTTAACATCCTGAATCAAATAATTTTCTGAAAATTTTTAGTTAAATGCCTACAAACCGAAAAAAAGTTTCACTCGCTTCGTGGTTTCATAAAACCACACAATAATTTTTCACCTGGTTCCCGGACTAATAAAACGTTGAACTGAATTCGTACAGCTTTCTCTTCCTGAAAAATCCCGTGAATTTAGTTATAATAAATAGTACTTTTTCCGCCCATTTATCCAGATTATAAAGTGATGAATATTCCGAACATGAGGTATCGACTATACGCTTCAAAAATTCCTGGAATGATTTAAATTTGAAACGAGCAAAGTGATTTCTCGTTATTTTTCAATTAGAATAGTCAATCGGACTATAAAAACGATTTAATATTTAGATAAAAGTCATCATTATCCCAAAATGATGATTTAGAATATTTTGTCTCACGTTATAGATTTTATTTTAGTGGTTTGTAGTCACGGGAGAGCAGTAGATCTCTTCCTGGAATCCATTACGTCGAAGAAACTAATAGGACAGGAATGTCCGAATCCGTTCGTGTTCAGAATTGGGTTATGCTCGAATAGGAAGAGGGCAGTTATGGGGGAAGAAATTTCCAGAGATGTGAAGGGGAGTTATTTCTTAGATACATACGACAAACCGCCGTATGGAAAAGGTTAGCCGACCTTTCTAGGTGTTGATGGTGGAATTTAGAAACGAACAAGAAAGAAATTGTTCGATTCTGTAACTAAGGATTGAGTAGGAATTGAAAAATTTAAACTATTTTATTTTATTCTGTGATAATTTTGTATTGTTAAGACAGTAGGTTTACATTTTTTGTATATAATATTCCATAAATAAAACAGTTGAATCGTATATTATGTTTAATTATTTTCTCTATCATTTCCGAAATTTGATTTTGAGAAGAATGTATTTTGACAATAGTTTTTATATGAGTAATTTCCTGAAAATCTCATGGTAGTTTACATACATTACATTTAATTTCTCGAAATTTCTTATCCTGTATAACATACTCAAGTTTCAGACAGCCAGCATTTTTTTCGGCGACAGTTATTTCTCGATTTTTCGCACCACCCAAATGGTCAAATAAACATGATAGGTGAAAACTATTTTGAAAATCATTATTTTCAACCAAAATAACCTAATCAAACCGATTTTCAGCTTTGACATACTTACTAAAATCTTTTTTCGATGTCTGATAGAGTTTTTTTGTTTGGAAAGTAACAATTTTTCGGCGATATTATTTAAGATTTCAATCTCGAAGGTAGGGGGTTATAGTTTTCAATTTTCTATTTCAAGAACGAATGCTATATTCTTTTTAGTAACTAACGAGTCCAGTTTTTCGGTTGTTGAAAAATTCTCAAACGACATATTGTTTATGTTTTACCATATTTTGGGGAATGGATATGAAGTTAATATATTTTTTCTTCAAACGTCATATAAGTGATAACTTTTGTGACGTTCCTCAATGACATTAAGTGTGATTTATATGACTAGGAGTATAAGTACTTATACTCCTAAGCGTATAAACACATTATAGTACTATGAATTTATTCACAATGGTATTTATTATTTATTCGTAATATTTATAGTAAAAGTACAATTATGAAGATTTGCATCATTTAAGAATCCTCCACTTCTTGCAATATCAGTACTATTCATAACAACTTTTCCAGAGTGAACGGCGTTTACAAATCCATTACTTGTATCGGGTTCATTGAATGAAGATTGTTCGAGATTTTCCGCGGAGCTAGGTTGAAGAATTCTCTTAGCAATTTTGGTTTTACTTTGCACAGAGTCTTCGATGTACCCTTCGGCAACTGCATCAGATTTCCAACCCCCATGCCTTTTCAGCGTAGTGATATCCACCCCACTATCAACAAGCATTGTTGCGGAAGTTCTTCTTAAGCAATGCCCTGTATATTCTTTTCCCAATTTGGAATCTACAGATACAATGCCACGTCTTATGTTACACTACCAATATTATGGATACCCATAACAGCTTTATAACATTTCCCATTTTGATATTTCAAAAAAAAACGTCGTTCCCTAAAATCGGCAGGGCGCAAATTAACGTACTTTCTATATTTGCTCAGATATTCATCACCCAGGACGTTGAAGGTTATACTCTTATTAGTTTTAGTGTTGGGAATGTTTATTAGCAGCAAAGAACCCATATCTTCAAGATCATCAACTGTCATATTCACTAGTTCATCGCAACGACATGCCCCAGATATTCCAAATATCAAAACTACCTAAAAAATTAAGTGTTGGTTAGCACAATGTGAAACAAACAAAATGTAATTTTATTACCTTCATCGCCAAATACTTTTCATCTGGGGCTTCAGACAAAAATTTGCTGAACTGTTCCCTTGACAAGACTCTCGATTTCTCTGGCTTATAACCTTCTCCTTGATTTTTTAAAAATGCACGCAAATTGTTGTATTTTTCAATGTTCACATTATGCTTCAAATTCAACACAGATCTTATCATTGAATAATGAGCCCACAAACTAGAACTCTTCATTTTCAGTGCCATTTCGGTAAAATATGCCAACAAAACGTTCTCAGAGTATTGCACTACTTTTTTTCCATTGCACCATTTGTTGAACTTAACAAACGCAGCTTCATATACTGCTGCAGATTTCGTCGGCAGCAAGTTTTGTATAGCTATTCTAGCTGCCTCTACCACCTCGGGAGGATCATTACACATTTCTAAACTCATTTTCTTCACCGAATTTGAAATATTCCCATTATCAAGACTTGATAATGGGCCCATAACCCGAAACTAGTTGACTAATTTAATTGTGAATTTTTATTCAATATATTTGTGAAACTTAAAGCCAAGTGTTTTTATTTTAAATATCAGTATTCAATCATGTTTCACCAAGTGATAAGCGAAACTTCAATATTAGTTATACTATTTTTTATTTAATAAAATTTTCAAATCCACAAACTCTCGTTTTGTACAGAAACAATAACTCACATTGAATAATTTCAATTTAATTTCGAAAATGAAAGATTCAATTCTTGTTTCGATAAACTACATTGAAAATGGCATTGAATGTTTTACAAACCACAACGTAAATCCTTCAATCTGGCGGAATCTTCCAATAATGAAAGTTGAAACTGCAAGTTCTCCTCAGAAGGCATAGAATGGATGTGCACCGTACAAAATGACCTTGACCTTGAAGAGGTGCTTAACCTTGAGTGGATATTCAGGAGTGGGGTAACTTAGTGAATGGGCGTGCATCGTACACAATGACCTTGAAAAGGCGTTTAAACTTGAGTGGATATTCATCAGTAGAGAGGGTAACTTAGTTTTTAATTGATTGGTGGCAGCTTTGAACATAAAACAGACCGTCACCACCAACCAATTGAAAATTAAGTTACCGTTACATACTTGTAATCGTAACCATCATTCGCCAAGTGTTTTATGTGTAACATGCGATAAGGAACTTCCTTCCAATAAAATTAGAACTTTTCTGATCACCTACTCACATTAGGAAGTCGAAATATCGGATGTTCGTTCAATTAGGTGGATATAATCAAGGGTCAGGTTGACCGAATAAAATTTAATCAGAATAATTGAAAAATGAGTCAGCAACCTGAATTACTTTCGACTCAAATGACGATTGATTGATTTGTCAACATCGAAATGATTGCATTATAAACCACAAACATATATTATTGACACATCCAGTGAAATGACTGTTATTTCGACGACTGCACCGGGGACAAATTGGATGGGGGCGATAAATAACGCATATGCGTTATTGTCTGTACGTTAGCGGAAAGCGAGAATTATCGAAAGGCTCATTTATTGATAGTGTTAATTCCCGAAAGCTCGCTCAACTTATGGAGGTTATGCGAATGCTCGTACACGATACGATTATTGTTATCGATTTTCTTCACATGAAGCTTTTCCAGGAGTGAATACTTGACTGTTTCTGGAGAAGCAGCTATAAGTATATGTTAGACATGTGCGTTTTAGGCTTGGAACGCAAAAGGAGATATATCCAATTTTAGATTTCAAATTCCGATTTTCAGATATCCACAATTGGCTATGTCGCATAACAGAAAGTAATTAGGTCCAAAAATGTATCTCGGAGGACAAAAATAAGAATATACCACTACATTATAAGACCGATTATGACTTACGCCTCTGAAACCTGGACCATGACGAAACATAACGAGAACAGACTGAGAATTGCAGAAAAAAAAATCATAAGGAGTATATACGGACCCACAAGGGATGAAACAACACAAGAGTACCGTAGTAGGAAAAATAGGGAAATAGAAGAACTATATGACCAACCAGACATCTTAAAAATAATTAAAGCCGAAAGACTGAGATGGGCTGGCCATGTCAACAGGAGGATTGAAGAGTTGTTAAGTTAGTATGGGAGCAGGCCCCGACCGATAGAAGGCCATTAGGAAGACCACGACTACGGTGGAGAGACAACATAGCGTCAGATCGTAGAACTCTGAATATCACGGAAGCAGAGGTGCTAATGATGGACATAGTCCAATTGAGGAGAATTGTTGAGTCAGCCAAGACCTACCTTGGGTTGTAAGAGCTACAGAGGAGGAGGAGAAGGACAATTGGCGATTGTGATAGGTTTTACATTGCTACAACTTTCAGAAGCTTTCAAACCAGAATTTCAGAACGCAGACATAGCAGGGGCGGCTATTCGAAGGCGGCTAAGGAGGCTAAGCCGCCTCCTCAAGATTCTATGTATCACTACTATACTATATTAAATAGTCAGCATATTCATATTAATCAAAATCATATTATTTTATGCACCTACTTTCCTTTCAACCTACATTATATCATATAATTTATTAATTACGATAGAAACTATTTACATCTACTGTTTACTGCATTTCATTCATTTCAAGATTTCATTTCAACAGTGGCAACGCTGCAGAGGCTCAAAAAGGTATATTTTCAACGTTCATTATGCCTGCCACAGAAAAGCAAACAACGGTGCGAATACTGCGAATGAATACTCTATTGCAATAGAAAAGGAAAACACATGTGAATGGCAACACCGATTGAACCTAGCTGCTCGGTTCAAAGCAAACGACATTCGACCTTATGTTTGTTTTGAATTTTATGCCGGTGGGGTGATTTTTAATTTATTTTGCTCGCGTATTGTTTTTAAAACGAGTTCGGTTACTGAAGTTGATTTTAAAAATGTCAATGGTGACTTAGTGGAATATTTGTTATCCCATGACTTTAGTGCACTAAGTTGAGACGATAAAGTTTTAATAAAAACATTGCGACCTACCCCGCAATTAAACAATTTGGTGCAGCGTAACAACCAACAGAATCGCTGTTTTAATATCAGAAATTATGAGAGACATCCTTGGCTAACCGGATCACAGGAAAATATAAATTATTTTGTTGGCAGTGATTACTTTTTACTAGGGAAAATGTCTGTTTGGAGCCGCTTAGGATTTGACGATTTAAAAAATTTATCATGTTCTCTAGAAAGGCACGAAAAATCCCAGGAACATGTGTCGCGGATCAAATTCAAATTGCTTGGAAAATAAATTCGTTAAGTAGGTAGGTAGGTATCTATTTTGTGAAAGAAAAAAAAATTTGATGAATAGATGAATTGATTAATTGGCTGAGAAGAATTTTTGTGAATATTGTAAATAGGAGTTGTAGGTCTCAAGGTAGACACTGGAAAGTGAAAACAATTTTTTTCCCAAAGAAATTAATATTTTAGGGTGTTTGTTTTACTTTGATTTTCTTTAAATTATAAGGCGGTTGACCTTGAAATCCTAAAAATTTTCGCCTATGGTGTATTTTTTAACATCTCTTGTAACCTCCTTAAACAAACCTCACGAGCCGCCACTGAAACATAGCTTCCTCAGTCGAAAGTCGGATTCATATTATGCAAACCATTTAATCCCAGAAAATCACATTTTCAATTCTGACTTTGAAATATTAGATACTGAAAGTAAATTTTATAGATTCATTACAGATTATCATATACAGCATTCAGGTCTCTTATTGAATAGCGAAATTGACCAAACTACAAGCCCCCTTCTTAATCTTTTCGAAATTACGAAACAACCTGACTAGCATTTCAGAATTGGGCTTTTCTATTTCACTAATTATTCGTGACTATTCTTTTTACCCTTTTCACATCTATTTATTTCTGATATAACGGACAAATATATTCAGTTTGCATTAAGCATATTAGAAAAACTTCAAAGGAGTTATATAATAATTATTTATGTACCAAGTACGTTATATAGAACCTAACGTTAGGATCTAGTAACGCGCGTGGTGAATACAAGATTCTATTTTTCACGAAAACATTATTTTATCATCATGAAAAATCGATTTTAAAATCGGTTCATTGCTCCTATACTTTCCATTTTCCTTCTCATAGTAGGCATGTCATTTGTTGATATTTTGACGTTTGTGAATATTTTTGTCATCATATTCAGTGAACGTCATTGCTGCTTTCTTTGTGTAGTCTTATAGAAATAATGCAAATGAAAATGAATTTACCCAAGTATATCATAGAAAATGCAGCCAAAGCTGCGAATAATTAGTTGCCGGAGATATTAAGAGTCGTATACGACATGGATTATGAAGTATTTAATCAATGGAAGTTGCTTTATTTCTCCTCGTACAATGAGCGGGCGTTATGATCCATAATGCCCGTTCATTACGCCTTAGGGCGTATTGAGTGTATTTATAGCAACCGTATCTAAGTTAAAATCAACAAATAATATACAAGTAAGAAATAATAATAGTTATTTAATAAACTAGTTTATTAATGATAGCGATTAATGGTTGAGATATTTCAACGTGTGAGCGGAGCGAGCGCGTTAATAGTTCGAGACCATTAATCGCTACATTAATAAACGAGTTTATTACAAGATTTTTCCGTCGACCTCATCATGAATTGAGTATAAATTCTTGATTGAAATAAATTTTTATTTTGCATGACAGATACACTTGACACAATATAAATTTCTATGTTCATTTTGGTATATTTATATTTATGCTCCCGATGGAACAATTTAAGAAATTCATAGTTGGAATATTAGACATGTGAAATTCTGAATAGTTAACATTACCTACAATATCCGATAAGGAATATGTGGAACTGGTGGCAGCTGAAGTGTTATTTACTTTCGAACGATTATTGCATAAAATTTTTTCCGCAGTTTCTACTTTATTTTGTATAGAGTTAAATTTTTCGATTTGAATTATGAATTCTGTTGAATATGATGGAAAATAATAATATATATATATGGAAAAGATAATTTTATTTGAGCTATGGATAAACTGCGTCGAAAAATAACTTAAAAAGTGATTGACAGTTTTACTCAAAAAAAATATTTAGACGCTGCATTTAGCAGTAAAGGATAGTCGACATGTTTCGAGTTATCAATAACTCGAAACATCCTTAACTGCTAAATACAGTATCTAAATATTTTTATATTTTGAAACTTAAGCCAAGTGTGTTTTATTTTAAAGTCTAAACTTTGTTCCTATCAGTGTATTTTTATAGATAACGTATCATCCTGAAGTGGAGAATTGTTTCTAATATTTGAGAATAATCTACTATCTATTCGTATGATTATAATCAAAGATGGGAATGAATAATCAAAGGAAACAAATTTTAAAACATTTTTAATAATTGTTAATACGAAAAAAATTTCTTCTGGATGGTTGATATGGATTGAAATTTAGGAAATATCATATTTTAGTATTTATTCACTAGAATATTGTATAGCAACGTGAAAGTACTGAACGAAATTGCCACCAAGCCTGTTCTAGTGTTTGAATTCCATTAAAAAAAAGGTTGAAACACTTGATGAAAATCCTGAAAACTGATGAAATATTTAGGTGATGATTTTAATGCCCACAGGCCTATTTTCCGCAACGAACGAAACCCAGATTCGAATATTAAATTGGAGAGTAGATGCGTGCTTTGATCCCTTTACAACCGGCATCCTCTGAAAATATTTATCGCATGTAATTGAAAGTCTTCCTTTTTTTTCGCTACGTTTATTACAATTCTGAGTACACGAAATTGTTACTGGTAAAGAAGAGCGAATGATGAGATATATTCAACAAAGGAATCATTTGATTAAGGCTTTTTTGTAGGGAGTCCTACAGATTTAATGAATTTTGTCAGAAGAAGTTCATTGAACAAGTTGAACCAGGAAATATGAAACAAGAATATCAATTTAAATATAGTGATTTTTATGAAGTTTTGCGAGCACGACTATGAAAGTTCAATATATTGAAAGGAAGAATTTAAATATTTGTTCTTGTTTCAAATCACATGATTTGTCTCAATATTGCAATGAAGATTGGAGAAATGGAAACTGCAGCAATTATGTGTAATACAAACTTAGAAAAGGTAAGTTAATATCAAATCAAATCAAAATATGCTTTATTTTCTGAAAATTACACACTTCATTGACAAAGCGAAAAATATAGTAACTAAACAATGTAAAACATAAAATTAAACACACATCAATCAAAAAATATACAAACTGAACAATGGAATACCTAGAAATAAAAATCACACCAAATTTCTATACAAAATATATACAAACTTTACAATAGAACCGAGAGTGTCAAATCCTCCTCAATCGAAGCCTTTGTTACTCAATTTGGTCACATCGATCAAGCAATGCTCAAAATAATAGTCCTCTACAGAGTATTAAGGTCTTTCAAAAAAATAAGATTTGTTCGTTCCCGAAAATTGGTCAAGTAAGTTATAGATTTTAATTCCTCAGGAAGGTGATGGTAAATTTTCTTAGCATTGTAAATGATGGACTTTTTTGTTAATTCAGAGGAAGGAATAGGGAGATGAACATGATGTCCCGAAGATCTGGTGGAATACCCGTGCTGTGACACCAAGGAAACGGCATGAAAATACGTATGAATCAAATACACAGATTCAAGTAAATATAAAGAAGGAAGCGTCAAAATTCCATTTTTCTTGAAGTAAGGTTTGCAATGAGCCCTATTTCTCAGTACAAGCATGTAACGAATTGCTCTCTTCTGCAATTTGAGAATGGTTTCAAGTTGTGAAAACTCGTGCGCGTCAAACTGAAAAATAGATTCGACATAAAAAATTAAATCGGCTCATCCTTTTTCCTACAGTAAAATTATAAAATTCATTCCTGTTTCAGCATTGTAATCCTTTGATATCACGGTCTCACCTATTTGCGAAAATGAAGTGAAAAAATTTGTTTTGCATTCTTTTGATCGCGTTGGCGTGTTCCGAAACTCAGTTAGGCCGAAAGCATCCCACTCGCGAATGTGACTTGAATTTCGATGTTATTCTGTAAAACGAATGCAAATCCTGCGGAAATGTGAAACCGCGCTACGTCGAATACATTTGGCAATCCGCATTTTACTACTATCGACGGGAATTATGTAATAGAGCGAAGTCAAATTTTGAATTGATGTGGCCGTTACTTTGTTGGAATTCATGAAAATATTATTAGAAGAACACTTGTTCGATTTTAGCGATTACTATAATTGAATTTTTTCGCGACGTTTCACCACTCGGCGGCTTCATCAGAGTGAACGAAATTCTAATATCTTGTAACCTTATTTCTAATAGTTGATGGAATCCTATTCGATATATATCGAAAACCAACTTTCACGAATATATGTATTCTGTTGGATTGAAATCATCTTTCCCATAAACATTCAGCTTTTAACTCAATGATCTACAGAGCGTTTTCAATTCCATTATCCGTACCAAATTTAGCAAAAGAAATTTCTACTATAAAAATAATTGCTTCAAATAATGGTTTTCATACAAGTTTGTTAGATAAAATGATAAACAAGAAACGTAGTCAACTAGCGTACAACAGCATATATATCCTCAATTGAAAGTAGAATAAAAATACGGACACCCGACTGCGTAGCACTAGGAATGATGAAACCCCTCGGCTCATGTGCATGTCCTAAAAATATAAAAAACGCTATAATTTTTTTATTATTCGTGGGAAAAAATTTTTGATAACACTTTTTTCATGAAAATCGGACCAGCTAATAACTGTTTGTCACATGTCTATGGACAAAAAATTCTAAGAAACGCTATAATTTTTTTTATTCTTCGTGGGGAAAAATTTATGAAAACACTTTCCTTATGAAATTATATGTGTTTTATCGATATTCGTTAGAATTTTTAAAATCGGACCAGCTACTAACTTTTTGTCACATGTCTATGAAAAAAAAATTCTAAGAAACGCTATAATTCTTTTATTCGTCGTGGGGAAAAATTTTTGAAAACACTTTCCTCATGAAATCTGTGTTTTATCGATATTCGTTAGAATTTTTGAAATCGGACCAGCTACTAACTTTTTTTTCACATGTCTATGAACAAAAAAATCTAAAAAACGCTAAAATTTTTTTATTCTTCGTGGGGAAAAATTTTTAAAAACACCTTCCTCATGAAATTATATGTGTTTTATCGATATTCGTTGGAATTTTCAAAATCGTAGCAGCGACTAACTTTTTGTCACATGTCTATGGACAAAAAAATCTAAAAAACGCTATAATTTTTTTATTCTTCGTGGGGAAAAATTTTTGAAAACACTTTCCTCATGAAATCATATGTGTTTTATCGATATTCGTTAGAATTTTTGAAATCGGACCAGCTACTAACTTTTTTTTTCACATGTCTATGGACAAAAAAATCTAAAAAACGCTAAAATTTTTTTATTCTTCGTGGGGACAGATTTTTAAAAACACTTTCCTTATGAAATTATATGTGTTTTATCGATATTCGTTGGAATTTTCAAAATCGTAGCAGCGACTAACTTTTTGTCACATGTCTATGGACAAAAAAATCTGAAAAACGCTATAATTTTTTTATTCTTCGTGGGGAAAAATTTTTGAAAACACTTTCCTTATGAAATTATATGTGTTTTATCGATATTCGTTGGAATTTTCAAAATCGTAGCAGCGACTAACTTTTTGTCACATGTCTATGGACAAAAAAATCTAAAAAACGCTAAAAATTTTTTATTCTTCGTGGGGACAAATTTTTAAAAACACTTTCCTTATGAAATTATATGTGTTTTATCGATATTCGTTGGAATTTTCAAAATCGTAGCAGCGACTAACTTTTTGTCACATGTATATGGACAAAAAATCTAAAAAACGCTATAATTTTTTTATTCTTCGTGGGAAAAAATTTTTGAAAACACTTTCCTTATGAAATTATATGTGTTTTAACGATATCCGTTAGAATTTTTAAAATCGTACTAGCTACTGACTTTTTGTCGTGAGACTATAACCCCTGAGCTTCGCCTCGGGGCGAAGATATTTGGAAAGGCTACATGCCATGGAAAACGAGCAAAATAAAAAAAAAATTATTTTTTATTCATATAAAGGGTTTTCCAATAAGAGCGGGTAGATGTTGAAATGAAATAAAACAAGCTGTGTGTGAGGTATTAACGAAATTCTTTTTTTATTCGAAAGACCCATGTATGCCATTACGTATGGAATATGACATCGTTTAAATGTCCGCCGCGGCTTCTAACGGCGGCACGTATACGATTGGTCCAATTATCAATAACTCAGCCGCATAGATCTGTCTGAATTTGTGTGATGGCCTGCGTTATGTTGAGTTTGAGGACATCGGTCTATTGAGGCTTATTGGCGTAGACTTGTGACTTCAGGAAACCCCACAAGATGAAGTCTAACGGGGTTAAATCGCACGATCTTGGTGGCCAATTCACGTCACCTCTCCGAGAGATAACCCTATCCTCAAATCGTGCACGCAGAATGTCCATTGTGGCGTTCGCTGTATGGCACGTAGCGCCGTCCTGCTGAAACCACATGTCGTCCACGTCCATATCGTTCAATTTGGAATAGAAGAAATTCATTAACATCGTTCTGTAACGCTCACCGTCGACGGTGATTGCCTCACCAACGTCGTTTTCAAAAAAGTACGGACCAATGACTCCACCGGACCACAATCCGCACCACACAGAAACTTTTTGTGAATGCATTTCCACCTGATGCACCTCGTGCGGGTTGCCGTCGTCCCATATACGGCAATTCTGTTTGTTCACATACCCATTTATCCAAAAATGCGCTTCGTCGCTGAAGATAATTTTTCGGCCAAAATTGAGATCCTCTTCCAAACGCTCCGAAACCCAGGCAGCGAACAAACGGCGTTGTCTATGGTCGTTTACTTTGATCTCTTGTGTCAGTTGAATCTTGTACGGGTGCAGTCCCAAGTTCCGACCCAAAATTCGCCATGTTGAGGTTTTTGAAAGGCCGAGTTCTTGTGAACGGCGAGGAATTGACTGCCTCGGGTTCTCCTGCACACTTTCACGGACAGCGGCGATGTTCTCAGCCGATCTAGCTTTCCTGCGACGTACTGATGTTGGTTGATCATTTACCGAACCAGTCGCCTCGAATTTGGCCACTAAACTTTGGAGAGTCGACTGTGAAGGGCCACTGCGCCTGCCGTAAAATGGGCGCAATGAGCGCAACGTTTGCACTAACGAACAGTCATTTTGGTAATACAGTTTTATCATTTGGACGTGCTGCTCAATAGTGTAACTTGTCATTGTAATTTGGCATAAGTGACTGAATAATAAACAACAGATTTGACAGTCGCCGCTAAAACAAAATGGCCGTCACAAGCTGCCAACATCTACCCGCTCTTATTGAAAAACCCTTTAATTAACCTCTGAAATACGCTACTTTGCCCCATTTAACAAATCCTCTATCTCTTACCTTTATGGAAATTCCCATGCATAGACTCGATTTTGAATAGCCCTATATATATATATATATATATATATATATATATATATATATATATATATATAATTATTGAAGAATTTTCCTTGTTCACTTTATGTAATGTATGAAATTGACCATGGTCGACTAGTATGTTTTTCATGATTTGATTGTTATATTTTGCGTATTAAGCGACTAGAATATTCGGAGCGCGCTCTCGTGAGTATATCCAAAGGTTTTAAATCACTATGTAAGTGTGCCTTGGAATCATATACACCACTGTTGTAGAGTAGATATCTTTATATTAGGAGGTACGTGTTTGAGCGACGAATTTCTGCATTTTCAGTCTAAGCGGTGAATTGTTGTTTCCCAATATCTTTGGTGGGATGGCGCTCTGGATTGTTATTCATCCATTGTTACTGACCACGATTTGTATTGGGGAACAATTAGAAATTTGTTAATTCACTCCGAGTCAAATAAGCTGCACTGATGAGATCTAATAAGATCGAAACAGCTGTATGCAGATTTTGAGTCGGGGTGACTTGACAATTTCTATAATTTACCGTTCGATTGTGAATGCAGATTTTGCGTTGCTGAATACGTAGCTTCCTTGGAAAGTTGTTTGATAATTTTTTTAAATTATTGAAGAATTTTCCTTGTTCACTTTATGTAATATATATATATATATATATATATATATATATATATATATATATATATATATATATATATATATATATATATATATATATATATATATATATATATATATATTTATATATATATATATATATATTATATATATATATATATATATAATATATATATATATATCTATATATATATATATATATATTTATATATATAATATATATATATATATATATATATATATATATATATATATATATATATATATATATATATATTTGAATATTACTCAAAATTGTTATCAATATTTTGTTATGAATAGAAATTTTCATCAAGTTTAGCCCCATCTATTAGTATGATATATTTGTTGTTGGAAATCTTCCACGCAGCAGAATTTTAAGTGGAACTACAAAAAGCTTTGCCGTAGTATAACTTTTCTATTTTTGAAGAATACTTCATAAACAAAGACAATTATCGTCAAGTATATGGCATCCTCTTCATTTTTCCTCCCCAACTGTATTATTATAAGCGAGTCTCATTTGTACCTGTCACAAAGTTCTCCAGAATAATATTCGTTATAATTTCTAAAACTTCATTTAACGAAGAACATCATAAAACAGAAATGCAAACAATTAAACCGACGACTTAGTTTTTCCGCTAATCCGTGCAGGGCGGAAAACCATGGAAATAAAAATTAATAGCTATGGAAATTGAGGAGTACAGATTTCGTATCAGTAATCCGAGAAACGGGACTCGAAAACGACAAAAAATAAAGTGAGGTTATATTTATCTCGAAGAATAAACATAGGATTTTCTGTAACAATTTCAGTGGATTTAGGAATGCTGAATAAAATTATTTCTTATAATTTTGTTTAATAAATGAGAGTTGGTATTAACTGACAATATTCCAATACAGATATGAGATAATTAGTAGGATCAAATTTGGTGATAAGAAACTCTTTTTGGCTAATTAATTCGAAAATTGCGAAATCGATCGATTAATGTGAAAACTTGTAACGTTATGAAATACCGTCCACTGGCTAAACCAAATTCTAGCCGAGATCAGTCAGTAAAGAAGACTCTATGATTTCTAGCGTCACTTCAAATAGTAGGAGGGATAAATTGTCAAATCCGGGACGCTAACTAAATCATCTTTCTTTTCAACTAGAGAGTTCGAGTTAATAACACGTCGTAAGAATTATAATAAATTCTAACTTTATAGTAATCCCGAAATTGATAAATTTTTGCTAAATATCTTTGCGCTAGGAAGCGGTAAGTGTTTCTTTATATTGATTAATGACATTGATTAAATAATTTCAATCATATTTGTGAACTTGTAGTTTAATTTTCAATATTCGTAATGGTCTCCGAAGTTTATGTTCTGGAACAATTGAACAATCCTTTTTCTATATATTCACGTTAATTACCTTCAGACAAAATTTTCTCAGTTCAAATTTTCTTTTTGAACCTTGTTTTTTTTTTGCTTGTTGCGTTGACGAAAGTTTGTGTTGTGTTTTTTTGCTCGAAAAAAAACACTCTCCTTATCTCATAGTTTTATTATTTGATTCAAAGAACGTAGTATCGTTTGTAGATAAGATTAAGAAGGATAGGAATCTACGCAGCAAACAAAATTATTGAAAGTTAATTAAACTGAAATTCGATAATGTGAATTTTAGCAAAAACGGCAGGAGCCCTAATTTCAAAAACGGTAGGAGCCCTAATTTCAAAAACGGCAGGAGCCCTAATTTCAAAAACGGCAGGAGCCCTAATTTCAAAAACGGCAGGAGCCCTAATTTCAAAAACTGCGGAGTCTGAGTTTCCAAAAACATCAGGAGTCCTAATTCCAAAAACATCAGGAGTCCTAATTTCAAAAAACTGCAGAGTCTGAGTTTCCAAAAACGTCAGGAATTGAAAAACGTCAAGAGAGAATCCAAAAACGTCAGGAGGCTGAATACATACAGATCAGTATACTGACAAGAATAAAATAAAAATTAACTTTACTCATTAACTTATTCAATTATTTTATATTTAGTTTGTGATCTTGGAAACAAATTTTTCAAATAATTTTAATAGAGATTTTAGTAAAGCTACTTCGTTTCATTGTCTCATATGAATAAATCAGGTAAAGTGTAACCGAATTTCCCTAAACATTTGAACTAGTCGGAGCATTTAATTTTTGCAAAATATCCAAAATTCATTTTTATTGTTTCATAAGGGGAGTTCACGTTACAAACTATTAATAAAAAGTTGAGAGGTGTCAAGGGACACCCGGATATAACCAAGTTCCTTTCGATTAATTATTGAAGGAATTGTAATAAATTTGTTTTTAAAGTTATAATACCTAATATTTTTTTCATTATTAACAAATATAATGTAATATAAACTCAATCAGTAGGCTCAATTTTAGTAATAATAAGCTTGTGGTAACTGAAGTAGGAAACATATGTTTGGGATTTTATTTTATTTAAATGTCTTGAAAAAACTATATATATTACCCGTTACAACCACGTAGGCGTAGAGCCTACCATCGACAGTTGATAAGGCAGACATTTGAAAGATGTTAAAAAAATTGACTTTTTATGTTCTTCAACACGTATGTTTGTATTCCTTTCTGTTTGTCCAATATAGAAAGCAGGACATTCGTCGCAAAATATTTTGTAAACACCACTGTTTTCCTCGATGTCAGATTTATCTTTATTATTGACCAAGAATGACTTCAAGTTTCTTTTATTTATACAAATTGTTTTAACGTTATTTTTCGTTCACATAATTTATTGGGAAGTATTTTTGTTCTTCATTAATAGTTTGCGTGGGTTATAACTCGAAACATGTCGACTATCCTCTACTGCTAGATAAAGCATCTAAATATTTTTATATAGTGAACCTTAAGCCAATTGTGTTTTATTTTAAAGTTTAAACTTTAAAATAAAGATTATTTTGGAGGACGCAATTTTGGCTTATTTGGCAAGAAGATCAGAAATTGTTAAAATCTCTACCCTATGAAGCATATAGTTCATTATGAAAAATATCACTTTAGTGAAAGATAATGTAAAAAAAGGAAGAACATGGGTTATCAAGCAGAAAAGAACTTGTTATGAAAGTCCCAATAACTTAGCATTTATTGACACCATAATAGTGTTTAACAGAAACTAATATTCATACCAATGCTGAATGTCTATGAATTCTTGTAACAGTTAAAACCACATCGCCATTACAGCACCCACGCAGAAACATAACACACCTCAAAGATCGGCAAACTAAACGTATGAAACGTATCTGAAAACAACAGTTGCTTATCATACAAATTTCGCTTTTTCAATACCTATATTTCCACCTTTCATTCTACACATCCAGAAACAACCGTTGTAAATCATTTAATTTTTCGAAAAACGGTTCTTCAATTCACCACATAAAACAACGAACAGTGCCATTTCGTGAGCGAACGTGAGCTGTCAGTAGATTACGGTCGATAAAACAGTTTTCAATCTTATCACGCGAGAAGGATGATGTCCGCTTGAATATCGCATGTCTGATATTAAAATAAAGCACTGTTTGATTGCCCGTTGGCTGGAAATAGTCTCTGGCATGATGCGAAACGTTGAAGAGCAAACAGCGAGTTTTGATTGGAATTAATTATCATGCGAATTATTGATAAAGCATGTTTACCTTCTCGGAAATTACGTGGACTTAATAATGATGTTTTTGTTTGTACGTTTTCGTGTTTCCAGGTTTATCCTAGGTACATACTGATCATGGTAGGATAAACAATATCGAGAATTCCAAGAATTTTGCTATAATAATTCTTTGTATAGTGCATAAATCGAAGTACTCTTTCGTTAGAAGTTCTACAGACCTCATCGAGCCTGCAGCTGTTATTATTATTTTTTTTAAGTCCATGTGAGAGGAAAAATCTTCTATAGACTACCCTGAGAGCATCCCGCGCGCATTCTCAGGGATGTGTGAGATTCCGGATGTTGCTGGTTACTCACTAAAAACCTCTTACACATTCCTTGGAGTAGTTCTTCATCCTGCCCTCACAGCGTCCCTTAACAAAAGAGATGAGCTGTAAGCGGCCTCTATAGTTCATGGGACCTGATGACTCGAAGTGACCCGAGCAACACTGCTTTCTGCATTCTGCGCATGAATATCTCGGCCAGAGATCTGCATGCCGGAATAATCTTCAATTCTGTCACATAGTTAGCTCTCATTCCCCTAGACAACCTATGATTCGTATGACCATTCTAACTTTATGCCCTGGATGTAGTGTCATCAGCTCGAACATATGATCTCTGTATTTTCCCTTTTTTGTTCTTCTTTTATCGCCACATTATTTTCGGCGGGGGATGAAAACTCGACAACAAACAATTCTCTGAGCTCTTTGTCCAGTTGGACTATATCTGGCTTTATAGCGTGGATCAGCCGAGTTGTTGGATAAGCATAGTTCCAGTATATGCGAGCTCTATCGTTCTCAACAACCGCTCCAATTTCTTGTGGAACATATGGTAGCATTGGTTCTTTGTCTATATCATAAACTTCTCCCAGATGTAAGTTTGGATGATGGATCCATTTCCATTCTTCCTTTTCACTAAGCATCGTAGAGAAGTTCTTCTTAATGCTTACCTTCTTGATGATTACATCAGTAGGAGGGTTCTATGATGAGAAGTGATTGATTAGAGAGGACCAGACTCTCTGACTTCTTATCCTCTCAATACCTGTACCTTACTTAGATATTCTGACAATGGCCCCATGGGGTAATCTGTCGCCTGCTGCTAAGTAAGCTTTGGTTGACACTGAGATATCTAGTAGAAATAAAACTTATTGAAGAAGAAGAGTTTCAACTGAACACTACAGTAGCGTGAATCATTAAAAATGCATTTGTTGAATAAAACCCAATGAAAAATATTTCATTAAATAACATTAAATTTTATTTTCAATCCTAAGTCGACGTACAAATTATTTTGGCAACTTTTTTCTCGAGGTGGGTCCTTGAAAGTAAAGAATCTCACTCGTGAGTCGTAATTTACCGCACTTACGATTCGATCATGTAATTCATGCTTCCATCTCTCGCCTTACAGAAAAAAAAAACGGAAATTCCTGAAATAAAGATTCGTGATTTATTCAAAAGATAAAGTCAAAGTAGGAGAAAGCTTATAAAATAAGTATCTCGTTTCCAGTATGAGCTGGCAGACTTCGCGTTTTCCGAAAAAGGGAAGAGAAGAAAACAAATAATGACCGCCTCCGGAAAAAACGATTACGTTCCAAGGAAATGAATCATTTTCTTTAAGTAATTTGATTTATAAATATTATCGACAATGATCCGTTTTATACTTTTGCGTTTATCTTTGCGAAACACCGTGGTGTAATTTGTGAGCTTTGTAGCTAGAGCCCCGTTTATCGCCCTAAAACGTATTTTATATCGACAGTTTAGCTGCCTCAGCGATTATTGGAATCAAGTGAGAAAATGTGAGGGATAGAGCTTTATTTCATCTCCGATTAACTGTACGTTTGAAATAAGGTACTGAAATACTAATCAAAAGTGTTTTAAATATATGAGAAACCATTTTACCTTATGATAAAACATCAAAAGTGCCTTCACATTGAAATTTGACTAGTCGATCAATATGTGAAAATTAATGAAATGAAATGAAAATGAAAATGAAAATGAAAATGAAAATGAAAATGAAAATGAAAATGAAAATGAAAATGAAAATGAAAATGAAAATGAAAATGAAAATGAAAATGAAAATGAAAATGAAAATGAAAATGAAAATGAAAATGAAAATGAAAATGAAAATGAAAATGAAAATGAAAATGAAAATGAAAATGAAAATGAAAATGAAAATGAAAATGAAAATGAAAATGAAAATGAAAATGAAAATGAAAATGAAAATGAAAATGAAAATGAAAATGAAAATGAAAATGAAAATGAAAATGAAAATGAAAATGAAAATGAAAATGAAAATGAAAATGAAAATGAAAATGAAAATGAAAATGAAAATGAAATGAAATGAAAATAGTTTTTATTTAGCACTTAGCTACTTATGTCTAAATAACAGAATATATCAATTTTGATTGCTTAAATAAACAAACAGTCTTTTACAAAATAAGTGTACACTTGGTGAATTTTTCACTACATTAGGCAGCTCATTATAAAGGCAAAGTCCCTCATAGAACAAAGTTTTTTGTAATGCTGATGTTTTTACCTGCTCAATATTAAAGTTTTGCTTTGATCGAATATTATAATTATGGAGCATCAGTCGTCTCTTTAAATAAACATTAAGGTACTCTGGCATTAAATTATTTTCAATTCTGTACAACAAAGAAAGGTTTGCCTTCCTGATGCTCTGCTCAACATCTAACCAATTTAATGAATTCAGCATATCTTTAATCGGCACATATTTATTACAATTCAATAATAAACGCATTATTTTGTTTTGCTGTATTTGTAACCTGTGCACCTCTTCTTTGTTACACGAAATTAACAATGAGCTGCAATACGTAAAGTGAGGCAAAATTAATCAACATTTTGGACCATTTTGAAACAAAATATGATATTCTACTAAAAAATCTCACCTTTTTACCAATTTTTTTACATAAATAATTAATATGTGTTGAAAAATTTAATTGTGGATCCAAAATTACACCTAGATATTTAATTTCGGTTACAAACTCTATAGCTGATCCATTTATGAATAAACTTAATCCTAAATTCAAAAAGTATTTACAGTTTGTCACGGAACCCACTACCATACACTTTGTTTTCAACGAATTCAGTTTTAATTTACTTCCACACAACCAATCATACAACACACTTAGCTCACCATTTAATGTATTTACAATTTCTGAATAATCCTTTCCGGAGACAGATATGAGGGTATCATCTGCAAATAAATTTATAAAACATTTCTTTAATGTCCTGTTTAGATCGTTTATGTACACAATAAATAATAGGGGTCCCAAGACACTTCCTTGAGGTACACCCAGTGAGCTTTCCTTTTTTTGTGATACCCTATGTCCTATTTTGGTTTTTTGATTCCTGTTACTCAGATAATTATCAATCCAACTTAAAGCACAATCAGAAATACCATAAAGCTTAATTTTTTTCAAAAGAATTGTACGATCAATGGTTTCAAATGAACGTTTAAGATCCACAAACACACCAATAACTAATTCACCGTCGTTCATTTTCTCTCTCCAATTTACACAAACATACTGGATTGCTGATTCGCAAGAATGTTGACTTCTAAATCCCGATTGACCCTCAAACAACAGATGATTTGACTCAAGATATTCTCTTAATTGATTGCATATGATTGTCTCCAAAATCTTATCTAAGGTTGGTAGAAGATTTATAGGCCTAAACTCTGAAGGAACAGTTGGTTTATTCACTTTGGGGATAGGCATTATGACGCTAGTTTTTAGTTCCTGAGGTACTTTCCCACTAGCTATTGAAGTATTAATCAGATACAATAGAGGATATCCGATCACCCCAAATAGTTGTTTTATCAACTTAACATTTAAACAATCATCACTTGAACCTTTATTTTTTAAACCATACACAATTTTTTTTAACTGTGAGATATTAACTGACTTAAATTCAGAAAGTCTTGATTGTATGTTTAGGTCTGGTGCCTCCCATTTTCTATATTCTATACTTTCTGAAACCTCATGTAACGAGTCCAAAAAAAAGTTATTAAAGTTTTCCTCTAGTGAGCCATTATAATTTTCGAAATTTACACCAGTAAACTGCTCAGTGCATTGTTTTTTTGATCCCACTAAGTCCTTTAAGGCTCTCCACATTTTTTTGCTGTCCCCTTTACATTTGTCAATATTTTTTTCGTAATATTGGGTTTTGTTTTTTCTTATCATGGACACAACTTCATTTCTATATTTCTTATAGATCTCCCAATCTGGTTCTTGTTTTGTGATAGCTAATGATAATGAAAGAATAAGATCTCCCCAATTTGTGTTTGATATTCTCAAACAACAGTGTATTCTATTAATTTATTAATTTTACTAGCTTGAAATTTATTTTTTTTCAGATCCGATTTTTCAACTTGTGATTGATCTCATTTTATTTTTTCAGATACATTCACTCTTTTCTTCACCTTGTTCAGTTACTACTTGTTTCAAATTTACATATTTTTCATTACGATTTCATTTTTTTGATAAACAATGAAAATTCATATTATATATACATAATATATATATATATATATATATATATATATATATATATATATATATATATATATATATATATATATATATATATATATATATATATATATATTCATTTGGATTGGTTTTGTATCTGTATATTATAGATTGTTGGGATTTTTCGTGGTATGACAGATATTAAATGACTAATAAAGTTGGATTTAATTTACTCGACGTTTCGGCTCTATTTTTGGAGCCTTTCACAAGAGTTTGTAAAATAAAATATAATTTAAAGCTAGTTCACAATACAAAGGTTGATATTAAAAATGTACCTCACTACGGATCGTTTTGTTTTCTTTTCTTTGGCTGTGGTCAGTTCCAGCTCGTGTGAATGACTTATTATTATTATTTTATTTATATATATATATATATATAAATATATATATATATATATATATATATATATATATATATATATATATATATATATATATATATATATATATATATATATATATATATATATATATATATATATATATATATATATATATATATATATATATATATATATATATATATATATATATATATATATATATTTCGTGAACGATACACGTTCGTGGCAATAAAATGAACATTTGTTTGAAACTAATCAAACAAACCTCCTAGCGGAGCTGGTTATAAGAGTTCACGAAGCATCGAAATATCAACATCTACCCCAGACGGTAATTGTTCGAAATGTTAATTTGTTTATCACAATCGATGGAAATTGATAGACAGACTGTTTCGCCCTTATCGGGGCTCATCAGTATCATCCATCCACCGGGAGTGATAACCAAACTAACATTTCAAACGGTCATACATTTTTCTTCTAGTAACTCCATGACATATAAATATGACACAGCGCCACCAGTCGGAAACAATTGAACCATATCTTTCAGAATAGAAGAAAACATTTCGGCAACGAAACTCTTACGTCCTAGTTCACTTCATTTTATTGCCACGAACGTGTGTCGTTAACACGAAGAATTCTGTTTTCCATTCATTGCTACCTGTAAAAGGTATAAAATTGGAGCGCTTGTTACTTGCGGCGTGTGAATGTTGAATTACATCAAAATGGATGTATCAACTTTACTCTTGCTTAGCGATTATAGTAACCACCTTCGGGTGTCAGGACGTAAGAGTTTCGTTGCCGAAATGTTTTCTTCTATTCTGAAAGATGTGGTTCAATTGTTTCCGACTGGTGGCGCTGTGTCATATTTATATGTCATGGAGTTACTAGAAGAAATATGTATGACCGTTTGAAATGTTAGTTTGGTTATCACTCCCGGTGGATGGATGATACTGATGAGCCCCGATAAGGGCGAAACAGTCTGTCTATCAATTTCCATCGATTGTGATAAACAAATTAACATTTCGAACAATTACCGTCTGGGGTAGATGTTGATATTTCGATGCTTCGTGAACTCTTATAACCAGCTCCGCTAGGAGGTTTGTTTGATTAGTTTCAAATAAATGTCGTAGTTCACTTCATATATATATATATATATATATATATATATATATATATATATATATATATATATATATATATATATATATATATAAGTACTTCAATAAGGTTAATGGGTTCTTGGATCAAAACAGGCTGTATTATGTAAAACTACATTTATTCTCGGTCAACGTTTCAGTCCATGTCTGGACCTTCTTCAGGACTCTAAAATATTGAAGACTATGCTATAATACATCATTTTCTACAAATACAATTAAAAAACTTACAGAATAGCTGAGTTTGAAAAATTGTTCTCCTTCCTAGCATCGATTGAGAACGAACAAAGAGGCAACTGCCATCATACAACAAGGATTGAATCAAACATGAACAATTCTCACTTGAGAGGGTACTTAAATTTTCAATTATTTTAAGAACACAGGTAAAATAATAAAATTTAATATAGGCAGACTTTATTCATCAATAAAAGATAAATTAGATAAAATGAAAATGAGAGGGGTAGTATATTGTGTGCCATGTACTTCATGCAATTTAAGCTATATAGGCCAGACTTCCCAACAGTTAAAAAAGAGATTATTTCAACACAAAAGTGATATAAAAAATCCCAGAAAGATTTGTGCTTTAGCGGAGCATAGTCGGAAAACCAAACATGAGTTAGATTATAATGCTACCAAAATTCTGGAGTTTGAAAGAAATTTGAATAAGCGATCATTCTTGGAAATGTTTCACATCAAACAAACAGATAATGTGATGAACTCAAGAAAAGACATAGAAAATATTAGCAACATTTATTCCTTTTTAATATCTTATAAGAATAAGAGAATTGCCCGTGATGTTTCTGTGATTTCAGATTAATTGTCTATGTTCTAACCTCAGTTTTATTCTGCTAGCAACTGTATATATGTGACATTGTAATCTGGATTTATTTTACCTGTGTTTTTAAAATAATTGAAACGTGAAAATTTAAGTACCCTCCCAAGTGAGAATTGTTCATGTTTGATTCAATCCTTGTTGTATGATGGCAGTTGCCTTTTTGTTCGTTCTCAATCGATGCTAGGAAGGAGAACAATTTTTCAAACTCAGCTATTCTGTAAGTTTTTTAATTGTATTTGTCGAAAATGATGTATTATAGCATAGTCTTCAATATTTTAGAGTCCTGAAGAAGGACTGGATATATATATATATATATATATATATATATATATATATATATATATATATATATATATATATATATATATATATATATATATATATATATATATATATATTTATTGGGTGCCAAATCTTATTCTACATTTTGTTCCTCTTATATTCCCGAAGCTAGTATTTCAATTTCTAACCCACAAGTTTTTCAGATTATTCTTTTAATTTTAATCAACGTACCTATCTGCACTAACAACAATCTTCTCTCCACTATCTTCTTCTTCGAACATGATTCTGAATTAACTTCTTTTCAAGGCATTTCCTGAAAGAAGGAAATTCTCCAGGTTTTTCATCTAAATGAAGGTTTTTTTCCACTAGAAGATTGTGAATATTAATTTTAATTAGAGAAGTATTTCCTTGGGATATCCACGTCGTTTTTCTCAATTTAACAGCATGAAACTTGTAATTTCTTATTAAAATAGAAGTTATAAGATATAGTTAATATGGAATTAAATCTTCAATTAATTAATGGAATTGAAGTATGAAAACAGGCTGGAAAACTGTCGGTACTTTACCGACAATGAATTTCGAATCTTTTAAGTATAACTGGTTCACATTTTATCGAATCTTTCGTAACTTATTCACTCAATTCGAATCCATGTCGTGTCAACACTAAAAACGTACCCACAATACTATACGAAAGATATTTTTTTTTTAAACTCGAGGGACCTACAGTTTAACGCCGGTTCCGAACGGCAATGGGCTTGTAAACTATGTACATTACCCAACAATTCCTCTTAAAACTATAACCACTAAATACCGGACATATACAACACCCAAGAGCAAGGTGGGACTCGAACCCACAATCCTCGGTTTACAAGCGGTAAACCATACCGCCTGGTCTACCGAGGCCTCACGAAGAATATTATTAATGATAAAGTATAAACTTTAAAATAAAACACACTTAGCTTAAGTTTCACTATATAAAAATATTTAGATACTGTATTGAACAGTGAAGGGTAGTCGACATGTTTCGAGTTATGAACTCATTATCAAGACTGACTACAGGAGAGTATTGCATCCTAATTTATAAAACAGACAAAAGCAAAGGTGATACCTGAAAATCAATTTGTTCGTTTACAAGGGGTAATTGACTATTATGGGCGGAACTTATTTCGAGAATTTCAAGAAGGTCAAGGCGCTTTCCTTTGTTACCTGAATGTAACAATTGGGTTTTGTTAAAATCCAGGAAATAATTAAATTTTATACAATGTTCGGAGAAGCTAGTGGTATTTTTGTTTTGTAAAATTGACTTTTTATGTTCTTCAACACGAATGTTTATATTCCTTCCTGTTTGTCCAATACAGAAAGCAGGACATTCGTCACAAAATATTTTGTGAACACCTCTGTTTTCTCCGATGTTATATTTCTCTTTATTATTGACCAAGAATGACTTCAAGTTTCTTCTATTTGTACAAATTGTTTTGACGTTATTTTTCGATAGTCTGTTACAAATTTTGGTACTCAAATTCAGCACATAATTTATTGCGAAGTATTTTTGTTCTTCATTAATAGTTTGCGTGGGGTATATTGAACATAAGCCAAGTGTGTTTTATTTTGAAGTTTATACTTTATTCTTTATGATGTTTCACCAAGTGATGTGCGAGAGTTCAATCTCAGTTATATTATTCATTACAAAAAGCTGATGTTATGTGGAATAACTTGAAAACCACTCAATAAAAAGGATAATTATTCATAAAGGTCTCATCCCACCCCCTCAGCACTTCATAAATACTTGTTGGAACATACTAAATAACTACTCTAACTTGTTAAGGTCCCAACCCTCTGGTTGGAGTAACAACTCTTCAAACGACATAAATAGGCGATGTTGCCCTACGACGCCTTTATCTACACTTGCTGCCGTTATTGTTTACTCTATGACCCCCGTGCATTATACAAAGACATTCCCTAACTGGGAACAAGGGTATGTGCCTCATTTGCTACAGATTTATACGAAAGCTAGTGATGCGTGAGGTACAGAAAATGATTTATTGGATTAATAAATTTAATGTGGTAAATTCAATTAAATTAGATATTGAATTGGCATTTACTTGGTGAAAGTTCATATTCATAACTTCATAAAGAAACAAAAAACTGACCTTTCACAGGTTTAAATAAAATTTAATGAGTAAACGTGTTTCGTCATAACATTGACTTCATCTCGTACTAAATTATGGTATCACAAAACAATCTATTTATACGAAAAATTGAACACAGGGGGGCTCTTAGAGAGACTAAATAACAAAAAGCAATTCATTCAGAGCTATTGGTAGGTACATTGAACAGATTAAGAAGAGGAGAAGGCTTTACTTCAATCTGGTCATTAACTAGCTTTCCGGAATTTTTATATTTATTGATGTATAGGGTTTTCCAACAGTTGATTTTGTAGAGACTATTTTCTAACTGTAATATATTATAATTGTGATTGAAGGCATGGTTTTCTTGAATAAGATGACACGCATAATTAGAGTCCGTTTTCTGTTTAATATAGCTACGTTGGTGTTCGTGTATTCGAGTTTTGAAATTTCTAATTGTACGTCCTATACAGAATTTTTCACAATCGTTACAGTTGAGTCACACCCGTACGTTCATTTCTATGGATTTTTGATTTGTTGTTTTTAATAAATTTTCCAATGGTTTATATGAAACTTTGAAATTTTGGTTATGAATAAACAATTTCAGGTTTTTGGAAGGAAGACTGTCAATCATGATTGACAGTCTCTTTCAGAGTAAAAAATACAAAATGGCAATTTCATAATTTAGTACGAGATGAAGTCAATGTTATGACGAAACGCGTTTAGGTACTCATAAAATTTTATTTAAACCTGTGAAAAGTTAGTTTTTTGTTTCTTTATGAAGTTTTAAATTAGATATTCTAAATATAAGATATAGCAGAGACAAATCTTAATGTTTTTATATACCGAAGAACAACCTAAAGTAAATGATTGTGTAATAAATAACCATGTAGTTGTTGTGATTTTATCAGCTCTCAGTAGATTGAGGTTAATAACTAATTTGGAAAAGGAGGAAGAATGGAAGTACATAAGGAGAAATTTTTTATTGGTAAAGATTAATTATCAACAATGTATTCTAAGTTAAGCCTTCTAAATCATACGAGAGGGTGTGAGGTGCAAAAAAAGGAAAATTTTCAGGTGAATTTAGTTGATATATACGTACCTTAATATTGGTATTTTTTGATACCAATTTTTGAAATTCTACTTCGACCACCGTTGTGTTCATGTAGAAATTTCTTCTTTTTCGTTGTTCTTCGTACCTCCACAAATGCAACAAAATTAGGTACAAAACACTGAACAGTGTATTCACTCCGACCAAGAAGAGCTACCTGAAGATGACAAATGTGATTTTGCCGAAACGTCGAGCAGACTTCAACGAAAACGAAGCCCATACGCGGATACAAACCCGGGAAACCAGACAACCATATATAAATATATATAAATTCATATAAGTATATAATGTAACCATTGTGTAATAAAATTTATTTATATGATACGTTATTACTGACAAAACTTTTCTGTATAATTTCGAAATTGAATTTTGATATATTCGCCTTTCTTCTCATTGCTCGCAAGGTCACACGCAATTCAATTTTGAAAAGAAGAGACGATAAATATAAGGGGTCCACTATAGCGCCTCCGGAGACGGTGTAATCAAACTTGACGACAAAGTCTGTCGCGTTAAGTTGTAATTGTGGGACCCTGGTGGTGAAATTTTGCCTCCTATCGTTAGATTTGACACTACTGGATCATCTCATTCAATTCCGGTTCCAGCCCTTCCGGGGATTCGTCCGGATTGCGTTTAATGTGGAAAGTTTTGACGGGAGTATGGATAAAAGAAAATCAAGGAAAATCCTCTTCCTATCTCTCGAATCAAATCATTCAAACTTTTCTCTGCCGTTTGATTGATCCTAATTGGTTTTAGGGGTTTTGATTATTAGTTTGGTGTTTTGAAACAAACTGCGGTATTTTGGGGGTTATTTTAGGTAATAAAGACGATTTGTAGGTTATGTAGATGAAAAGAAGATGTGGTGTCATGGGACACCAGGTAGGAACGAAATTTCTTCGGATTCGACATTATAATATAATTATTAATATAATAATAATAAGAATGAAATGAATAATGTATTGAGAGTGTAAAATACGTATTTTTTCTCCGATCGTGGGAGAAGTGACACTATTTTGACCTGTTTTCTATGCGAAAAGCTCAACATTCCAGAATAGTGGTCAGTTGCTAAGCAATTAGAAAATAACAGTGCGGTAATATTCTTACCGCACTGCTGTAGCGTGCGCTAATGTAACAAATGGATTATTACATTAAAATGAAACAAAGGATGGTTTTAATTTTTATAATTGTTGTTAATATTTACATTTTTTGTATTCTGTAGCTTGACGTTTTAAAACTGCTCTCAGTTTTTGGTACTGGGCAATATTAATATTATTTTTAACAGACAAAGTTGATCGAAGCATGGAATATTGTGCCCACAACGTCGAAGATTTCATTGTTTTAGCCAATTCAGCAACATACGCCATCAGTACATTCTCAGAAAAGGATACACTGTTGTTTTTTCTACAAAAATTCATGAAGCGTTGGTACGCAAGTTCATACTTCTCTCTGGATTTCGCCGGAAGTAAATTAAGTGAAGCCACGTTCGCGGCTTCTACTAGTTCAGGAGCCGTGCAAGACAACAAATAATCACTATCAGTGTTCATGTTTACTAATTCTTTTTTGATTCCTTATAAAATACAACGAATCAAACAAAACCGGCTTTAAAATTATTTTACTTTTGTCATAACAGAGTAATTTCCATGGTTACTACTTCTATGTTTCAATATGAACATAGAGAAACCTATTTAAACTTACTTGATTACATGTTGGATGAAATATTTTTTAATTAATTAATTTTTTAAATGTAAATAAGCGATCGGAGAAAAAATAGTATGTATAATTCGTGGGAAAAGCATATTCCCAAACTCCTGTGTTACCAGACGAGGAGCTACGCTCCTCGTCTGGTAATTATCACAGTCGTTTGGGAATATTATGCTTTTCCCACTAATTATACAATATACTAATATGGACATGTAAGTTCTATAAACAATATTAACCATGTACATCAACTTATATTTGTAAACTAATACTTACGTATTTAATTTAATTTCGCTAATTAATTTTCCACTGTTATCACTGTCAATTTCATTTAAGTCACTTTTATTTTATTATTTATATTTATTATATTTAATATCGTATTAAAGATTTACAAACTATACGAAAATAAATGTGTAAAATGAATTTATAATGTGAGTATACACCAAGTGCTTAGACAAGAATTTCATGTATATGTCGTAGCAGAAGGAGAAAGATAAAGAAAGAATGACGCATGCGCGTTACACTTCCGTTATATGTTTTTCTTACGTTTTTAGTCTCACATTCTCTTCAGTTTGGTTCCGGTGCCGGATTAAGCCAGCGTGGGGCCTGTAGCAAGTTCGGCCAAGAGGCCCTTCGTTTGCTTTCGGTTTTTAAGTTTATGGTATTAAACTCAGATTAGAGAATGAAACCGAGAATGTGTGTGCGTGACAACCCGGAGCGGCTATGTAAGAATACGTATATCTGTGTGCGTGTAATGATACCAGATTTTGAAATAAACTTCCTATATTTTTTTTATTACTTTTACAAATCAAATTGGTTGGCTTTTTTCAAACTTTGGTAACAAAATAGTTCAAAAGTATATTATTTCAAATATTCATTAGGTACAAAGTTCCATATACGAACAATTAAATTGAAATTTATATTCATGTAAGTTAATGACATTCATGATAATTGTGAAAGAGCTATTTGAGCCAATTTGCCTACAGTCAATTAGCTGAATGGGGTTGAGCCATGAGAACTGACTAGAAACGTTTTTCATTCGCCAGGGGGTCACAAGTGTTGGTGTGACAATAATATGGTGGAATGTAAACTGTTGCAACTGAAATACAATGCTAGATTAACAATGTGCATCAAACATACAACCTTAGCAACCTTTTTCTTTCTACACTAGTTTTTAATATTGCCGTTTAGTATTCAAATAACTAGTTCCGAAAACTGTACCTAATCGAAGCTTATTCAAAGGCCCGAACAGCTCGAAAGACGAACTCAAAACAATTTTACTCAAGAATGGCTCACATCTAAAGAGCTTTCTACAGTTTTTACGTTGTGCAAAATATAATAAATGTACATCAAATTCTAATAGTTTAATAGTCAATAGAATCCTATTTTATTTGTTCGGGTTTTACGACTAGCTCGATCGAATATCAGGGAATTTCCCTGTCAGTTTTGCAGTACTAAAAATCAAGTTTTAAATTTTCAGGTGGAAGTGCCTAAGCGCTTCGCGTTTAACGCATGCAAGAAATTTTATGCTTATCTAAACTAATTTTTTTTACTGTCAGACAGACGTTGGAGCGCGGGGCCCCTCACTTCACGGGGCCCGTAGCATTTGCAACTCTTGCTACGTGGCCAATCCGGCACTGTTTGGTTCCATATAAACCCATGCATTATATTTCTAGGCCAAGCTACAGAGATTTTTTCATGTAAAAAGTGTTAGAAGAAAAACCAGCTCCGCCATTGTGTGTAAAATAGTTCCACATGATATAGTGATATGTTTTTCACTCAACTTTATTATTCATGTCTTTGTTATTAACAATTTTATGCAAAAAATCGCGTTTTTTTTAGTTTTCTGCTTATAAAATTGAAATTATCAGAGTAATCGTGATGATGTCAATAGACTTATTGTAGAAAATGAAGAGACGAAAAAAATGAGAGGTCGGACGACTCGATCAGACCCTTAGTCTAAGGGAAAATTGGAAAAAACAAGCCAAAATGCAGTTTTTTCAAAAGTTTATAACTCGGTTATTTTTTGAGTTGTAGCGTAGATCCTCCGGTTAGTATTATTTATCAATATTAACTTCATTTGTGCGGAGAGCAGGAACTGTCCGATGCATAGTTTTTCATCTGTGGCCATTTGATTATGTTACTATGCAATTTTCCAGCAGACCTGAATGTGACAGATATGGTCCGATTTCAATTTACTAAAAAGATTTTGAAAGTAGAATTCTCATAGTTCAAAACGTTCATCTTGGTTTTCCATAAAAACGCTGAGAAATATGTTAAAAATAAAGCTGAACATAACGGAAAACGGCCGAGCGCGTAAGAGTAGTTGAAGAGTGGGGGTAGAGCAGCAGGCAAGGAGAAGTATGACATTCGAAAGCGTCGGCATTTTGAACGTGACAGTAATTTCTAAACGTTGTCAGATAATAATTGTAAACCCCCACTCTTCAACTACTCTCACGCGCTCGGCCGTTTTTTGTCATGTTCAGCTTTATTTTAAACATCTTTCTCAGCGTTCTTATGAAAAACCAAGATGAACGTTTTGAACTATGAGAATTCTACTTTCAAAATCTTTTTAGTAAATTGAAATCGGACCATACCTGTCGCATTCAGGTCTGCTGGAAAATTGCATAGTAACATAATCAAATGGCCACAGATCAAAAACTATTAATCGGACAGTTCCTGATCTTCGCACAAATGAAGTTCATATCAATGGCTAATACTGGCCGGGGGATCTACGCTACAACTCAAAAAATAACCGAGTTATGAAGTTTTGAAAAAACTGCATTTTGGCCGTTTTTTTCCAATTTTCTCTTAGACTAAGGATCTGATCGTGTCGTCCGAACTCTCGTTTTTTTCGTCTTTTCATTTTCTACAATAAGTCTATTGACACCATCACGATTACTCTTATATATGCGATTTTTTGCATAAAATTGTTAATAACAAAGATATAAATAATAAAGTCGTGTGAAAAACATATCACTATATCATTTGGAACTATTTGACAAACAATGGCGGAGCTGGTTTTCTTCTAACACTTTCTGCACAAAATGCTCACTCTAAATCTCTGTAGCTTGGCCTATTCGGCAACTAAAAAGTCGAATCGATTTGGCGTTTACTTGGTGAAAGTTCATATTCATAACTTTATAAAGAAATAAAAAAAAAACTAACATCTCGTACGGGATGAAGTCAATGTTATGACGAAACGCGTTTATCATTAGATTTTTATTCCAACCTGTGAAAAGTAATATTTTTTTTAATTTCTCCATAAAGTTATAACTGTAAAAAGTTGCTCGTGCGCTATGGGCCTAAGAGTTATATAAATAACTCTCGTTATCAAATCACATAGCTGTGTTCGTAGCCGAAGTCAATTATGTATATCGAATGAAATTAGGAAAAGTTTGTATCTGGTGGCTAAATATTCGAATGACTTATTTCCTGTGTAAATATGTACTGAAAGGAGTATTCGAAAATTGCGGAAGGGTTCTCCAATCACGTCGCAGAAGTTTGGAATGTCTTCATCAAATTGTGTACATTGTAAGTACGAGCCATGAAATGAGTTTTCATTAGGAGTTGATTTAAGTTTCTCAATTTGTATCGCAGTATTTTAAATGGAATTTCTCTCAGAAAATTGATCAAGAAAACATTTAACCAACCGACGAATAACTCCATAGCCACTGTATTATAACTTTAGTTTTATAAATAAAGAACAGAAACTTCACTTTTGTAATATAGTTCAAGAACTGCATCGATTGGTTCTAAAGGCGCGTTTTCCTCCACTTTCGCCAGTCGCCGACGACTGCGACTGAGTAGCGTCGACCAATTCGTCAAGACATCTCCAATGCATTTTAAATCATCCTGTTTTCCTAGCCGCTACTCAGTCGCGACTACCAGCGTCCGGTCGCCGTTCGTTAAGTCGCGAGTAGCTGCTCATATTCGGAAGGGGTGCCGCGATAATTCGTCGACGAAAGTTAGTTTGCGTAGTTATATCGATGCCGGGAAATTCGGAAAAACTCTTTAAATTTTGTTTCGTTATCTGTCAGGTGGTTCTGGATTATATTGCCTGAAATCCTTCCAATCGTCTATTTCGGAACATTGCTAATTCTTCGCTTCTCTGTTTCTCAGATTCTAACGTTAACATGAGAAGCAGATTTTCCTCCTGCACTTGATAATTTAATAACATTGCAATTAATGATTTGTTCGAAATATTCATTTTTCTTGGGCTGAATAGACCAGAACGAGGGACAAATACTGATGGACGCAGGCTAGCGAGTCGCAGTCGTCGGCGACTGGCGAAGGTGGAGGAAAACGCGCCTGAATGAATAGGTCGCAGCTACTACCAGTCGCGGCTACTCAGTCGCAGTCGTCGGCGACTGGCGAAAATGGAGGAAAACGCGCCTTTATATCGATGCCGGGAAATTCGGAAAAACTCTTTAAATTTTGTTTCGTTATCTGTCAGGTGGTTCTGGATTATATTGCCTGAAATCCTTCCAATCGTCTATTTCGAAACATTGCTAATTCTTCGCTTCTCTGTTTCTCAGATTCTAACGTTAACATGAGAAGCAGATTTTCCTCCTGCACTTGATAATTTAATAACATTGCAATTAATGATTTTTTCGCAATATTCATTTTTCTTGTGCTGAACAGACCAGAACGAGGGACAAATACTGATTGACGCAGGCTAGCGAGTCGCAGTCGTCGGCGACTGGCGAAGGTGGAGGAAAACGCGCCTGAATGAAAAGGTTGCAGCTACTGCCAGTCACGGCTACTCAGTCGCAGTCGTCGGCGACTAGCGAAAGTGGAGGAAAACGCCCCTTTATTCTGTTATTGAATTTAGCACAACAAATTTCAAAGTAAACATTAAGACTAAGTTTATTTTTTAAATTCTGTAACAATTTAAACATTATCAAATAATTTTCGAATCATTAAAGAATTTTTCCTGTTCACTTTATTATTAATTTAATTAATTAATAATATTTATTTAGCATAAAAAGCTATTAACAACACAATTTTTTCAGTATGAGTATACAGACTTAAAAATTTTCATAAACATAATTGATTATCAATTTTTTAAAGCATCTATAACTATTCGAGTTTTTTATATTTTTTGGCAAAGTGTTATATAATCTGATACCCTCACTCAATGTTGAGTTATTAATCTGTGTGGTGTTATAGGAATTCACATAAAAATTATTTCGCTGCCGTGTTTCATATCCATGTATATCATCAACGTTCTGCAAATATTCCTTCAAATAACTAGGTGTCATGTTATGTTCTATTTTATGAACATAATCAAGTGTTCTAAATACATTTCTCTGATTCACGTTCATTAGGCTTAAGACTTTTAGCATCATTTTAATGGGTGTTCTCCTATTGCACTTCAATATAATACGCATTCCCCCATTTTGTATTTTCTGGATACTATCCTTGCAAGTTTTTTGCAACGCAAACAATACTGATGAGCAATAATGTACATGTGGCATTATCATTGTTTTCAACAACAAAAGTCGTATATTCATGTTAACTTTGTTGCTGAGTCGTGCAAGGAAGTATACCTTTCTTGACATTTTGTTACATATATATTCACTATGTGATTTAAAATTAAAATTTTCGTCCAAAATAATTCCCAAATATTTAATTTGGTGTACTATCTCCAAGCTATTTCTATCTATTTCTAATGTAAGGTTGTTGATATTACCTTGCATTAGCTTGTATCTACTCCCCATTAACATGTATTTAGATTTACTTATATTCACCTTAAGGTGGTTGTCACATAAATATTCAAAAAGCCTATTTAGATCCTCATTAACCGAATTAAACATCTGATCGACATTATCACCCGTGATATATAATATGGTGTCGTCTGCAAACAGAGACAAATCACAATTGCTTATATAATTCCCCATATAATTTATATATAAATTGAACAAAAACGGTCCGAGGACCGTATGAGATGGACTATAGACAACAAGTATGTTTTTCATGATTTGATTATTGTATATTGCGTAAACGCTGCTATTATCAACGGAGCACGCTCTCGTGAGTATATCCAGAGTTTTCAAAACACTATATTAGTGTGCTCTGGAATCATATACGCCACTATTGTAGAGTAGATATCTTCATTCCAGGAGGTACGTATTCTCGCTACAAAACTCTGTATTTTCGATCTAAGCGCTGAATTGTTAATTTCCAATATCTTTGTTGAAGAGCGCTCTGGGTTATTATCCAGATAGTGTTTCCGACTACGATAAATTTAAAATTATCAAAGAATTTTCATGGCAGACCAGTCGGCCCCGGGGTTTGAACCCGAGACCTCCCAGTATTTGGGAGATCTCGGGTTCAAACCCTGGGGCCGACTGGTCTGCCATGAGTTTTTCTCAGAGGTTTCCTCATGGTAATGTAAGTCACTGCTTGCAAACTTACAAGGCGAATGCTGGGCCAGTATTAATCCTCTGAACCCTACCCACACTTCCTATGTTCCATAAATATCCCGTCTCACCTATTCTTAATGCACTTGTACATACAAGTGTATCCTCTGATCTGGCTGAAGGAGTTAATCCCAAACTCAAGCTGCCCGCCTCCCTGACACATACTTCAGGGAGGAATGAAATACGTCTGTTTCCTTTTTTTTCCCTTGTTCACTTTATGTAATGCATAATATAAAAAGTTTTGTCTTTACTTATCAATATATAGCTTGTTACAGTGGGGAATATGTCGAACCCTTGTTCAACACAAGCAGCAAATAAGTATTATTGTTCATTTCACATCATCCTCGTTAATCATATGTTCCGCTTTCAATTATACCACCCAAACATGTCTCAGTAATGCGCATGTTAATGTTAATGTGACAGCTGCTAGATTGATTGACGATGGGGATAGTGATAACGGATGTTGTAAACTGCGATTTTCCATTCATACAACTCGTTACCTACCTACGTGATATCACTGTAAAAATTGTCACAAATCCTTTTTCACGGAAATGGTTTCCGGTCAAATGTATTATGCTGAAAGGTTTCATAAAATATGTAGATATTCCGTCGATTAGCATATCATTGAACATGAATGAGAATTCGACTATCAAGACTTTGATGTATTGTTTTTGATGTTTTTAATATTCGTTTTGTGGTTCCCTTTATCGAAATAGAATGAATGGATTGGGATCATTTGTCTGAAAGAACGTACATTTCGTTCAAATATAATTAATGAGATAAATATATCAGGGATTAAATTAATTGATAAATATATTATGACTTTTTTTTTAAAATAATCCTTTATTGCCATAAATAAAATATTAGATTTAAGATTAAAGCACTGGTAACAGAGATACAATGTGTTCATACTCTATATTACAGCATTATTATACATCAGAATGTGAGCATAGACATAATGACATAAACCCATTACAACATACACACAAATATAATAAACATTCTGTTATGAATGTATATTAACAACTTTCATGACAACATAACTCATCCGTTATTTTCAACAACAATAAAAATATTTTTTTTTGCTATAAATTATCATTCATTTTATTCCAAGGTGGTTGGTTCTTCAATAATTTCGTGAATTTGGAAATTTTCTTTTCTTCTTTTATATAACTAGATATTTTATCATACGAAATACATGCTTGGTATATTGGGTTTTTTAAACCTTTATTCGTTCTTATGTTTTCGTGAAATGTATTTTCTCTATTTCTTGTATAATATGTATGTACATCTTTGATAAACGTAATTTTCATATTGTATTTTTGTTTTTTATTAATAATTTTATAAATCAGTTTAGCTTGTTCAAATGTCAATATGGTATTCATCTGAGGAATACCAAGTTCTGAATACAATTCTTCTGTTGGCGTGAGCCAATTGCGCATAAATAACACCCTTATTATTTTGTTTTGTATAGTTTGTACTCTCCTGAACTCGATTGTATCACAGGTCCGCCACACGGGCAAAAGATATCTTAATCTCGACATAAAAAAAGCAAGATATACATTCCTTTTGGTTTGATTCGTGAGATAATTTCTACATTTATAAATAATTCCTATCATGTTTGATATATTTGCTACAAGTTCATTTATATGGGCATTCCATGACAACTTGTCATCTAGATACAAACCAAGATATTTAATTGTCTCGACTTGTCCTATGCTGATGTTATTTATTAGTATGGAAAACCTTGGTACAACCATGTTCTTTTGTTTGAGTAACATATATTTCGTTTTATCTATATTTAATTTTAAGCGATTTTTAAGAAGCCAGTCAGAGTACAATTATGAATCTTCATTTACTATTCGCTGGAGGTCATCGTTCATATAACCACTGAAGACAAAAGCAGTATCATCTGCGAACGTATAATATCTCCCCTTGAAAGAGAGGCATTTAAGACTTAATACGTACAAGGAATACAGCAGAGGTCCCAAAATGGATCCCTGCGGTATACCACATTGAACCCCCAGCAAACTACTCTTTGCTGTCCCTATCATTACATACTGTTGTCTCTCAAGTAAATATGATTCTAGCAGACTGTACGCTTTACCTCTAAATCCAATATTTCTAAGTTTATCTAATAGCTTATTCAGGCTCACCACGTCGAATGCTTTTTTCAAGTCGATGATGACTTATGTAAAGTTATCCAATAACTTCAGTACTTGCTTCTACTACAGAATCAAGAGTTTGTACGAATTGAAAGTATAAATTAAATAGGCACGTAATTAAGTCATTCATGGTTTTCATTGTTTAATATTAGTGACAAAATGTATGTAACTATGTTTGCACGAGTATATAAAATTGTGCAAGGGTGTATAAAGTGTGTTACGGCTTGTGAGTTTGTGTAGATGTGAGTAAGTTTGTTCAATGGTACGAGAATATGTCAGAAAGTATGTAAGGTGGAGTAAAAGTGTGTGTATGTGTAAGGAAATGTGTACAAGATTTCTGCATTTTGTTTTTATGACATTATTAGCCGATAAGGAATAAAAAATTATGAATTTTTCAATGGAAATTTGATTATTGCAATACCTTATGTATATAATGGGCTGCGAAAACGAAATTCGTTTGATCAATACTATAACACAGTATACTTCAAGGGCGTTTTTTCAAATTCACAATTGTTTCACCAAGTACTACGTGAGACCCATTTATCAAGTAACCTATGAAATATCATATGAAAAAAGTTATATAATAATGCATGATGCTATCAGAAGTTTCTCTTTTGTTAGATATAAAACCTTAAACCTTAGAAATATATTTTCTATGGAAAATTAGTCGCTCGAGCAAAACGGACAATATTGAATTGTACATCTGTATATATCAGAAGCAATCGTGAAAATTAACAATCCTGACGTAATAATTCCTCTCTGATATTAGTTACCCACTCTGTTAATTTTTGATAGTTTTCAGGAATTTGAAATTCATCTTCCAGCTTGCATCTAATGAAAGGGGCATATATTAGATACGTGTTATGTTACTGCTGGATAGACAAATTAATTATTATTATTATTATTACAAAGGTTAACAGTAGAGGGTAACAAAACCCCATAAAATTCTAAAAAGAAAAAAAAAATACAATATAACATTAGTTGAATTATATTGTCGAAATACTCTGTTAAGGATTCTGAGCCTCTACAAATAAATTCTGTTTCAAGAGAATATAGGTAACGTTCATTTAACTGAAATCACTCTATATTCTCTAAAGGTACGTGTCGACATAGTGATACTTGTGGGAATTAACTGTCCTGGCGAATTTGTTCTCGACATTAGCATTATATTTGCTTTTCCTTGCACATTGTACACCTCAGCTAGTTCTCGATACTATTTTGGGGTAGGGGAGATTTCAAATTTGTCTGTGAAATTAATTACGTTATTACGGTGAAGTACGATAGACGTGTAGAATACTGGACTGAAACAGTGACGATATTTTAGTTATACATTTAATTGATATGTCCACTTGGGGTAGCAAATATTCAACTTTATGTTATATGGCTAGGATGGTGATCTGAGTTTTTTTAGCTCTATGGACCATGTACCCACCAAAATGCCCTAGAAGATAGAATTTTAGATATGTTAATTTATACATTATGGTTTGAACCATTTTCTCTCATGCACCCTTCCGAAATTTCTTTGCCCATAATTCGAAAATGCCAATATTTTGAATTTACCCACATTTTGTTAGTATTTTGCTGTCTCAAAAGCAGATATCGATTTATTTGGCCTGGCGAGGGATACTAAAAAAACCAAAATGTACTAGGTAAACATATTATATATATATATATATATATATATATATATATATATATATATATAATACAGTATAAACTTTATTATATAAACATTGGGAAAAAGCGAAGGAAGTATCTGTTGCATTCAATATACCCCACGCAAACTATTAATGAAGAACAAAAACACTTCCCAATAAATTATATGCCGCATTTGAGAAGCAAAATTTGTAACAGACTATCGAAAAATAACGTTAAAACAATTTGTACAAATTAAAGAAACTTGACGTAATTCTTGGTCAATAATAATAAAAAATCTAACATCGGAGAAAACAGTGGTGTTTACAAAATATTTTGCAAAGAATGTCCTGCTTTTTATATTGGACAAACAGAAAAGAATTTAAACATCCGTATTGAAGTACATAAAAAGTCAGTTTTACAAAATAAAAATACCACTGGCTTCTCCGAAGATTGTATAAAATTTAATCATTTCCTGGATTTCCACAAAACCCAATTGTTACATTCAGGTAACAAAGGAAACCGCCTTGACCTTCTTGAAATTCTCGAAATAAGTTCCGCCCATAATAGTCCATTACTCCTTGTAAACGAACAAATTGATTTTCAGGTATCACCGTTGCTTTTGTCTGTTTTATAAAATAAGATGTAATACTCTCCTGTAGTCAGTCATGATAATGAGTTCATAACTCGAAACATGTCATCTATTCGTTACTGCTAAATACAGTATCTGAATATTTTTATATAGTGAAACATAAGCGAAGTGTATTTTCTTTTAAAGTTTATACTTTATTCTTTATGATGTTTCACCTAGTGATGTGCGAGAATTCAATCTGAGTTATATATATATATATATATATATATATATATATATATATATATATATATATATATATATATATATATATATATATTCATTCGAATTGTTGTTGCTTGTGATCTATTTTTAAACTTTTGATAATTATTAGCAATAACAGGCTGGTTGAATCTTAAAAAACTCGATTTTATCAAAAAGTTGACACCTCACCACGACATTCGCAATTGAAATTTCTTTGACATTTATTGATTTGAAAAAATTGAATAAACAGGGCTGCTTTGTATATGCTATTCAGTCTAATATTAATATTCAAAATTGTTATCATTAGATGGTAAGGGAAACCAAAGAAACCTTTACCTACGTAATGTTTGAAAATAAAAATAATAGGGTACTATTTATTTAACAACAAAGAAATTAGTCATGGGAAAACATTAAAGATGTGGAGTAGAATTATCGGTATAGTACGTTTATATGGAAGCAGCCGTTGACACGTGTTTCGGACTCTTTGGTCCTCATCAGAACGGCGTAGCTAAGTATTGGATTGAAAATTTGGAGTTGAAAATAGTTTAATAAATAAAATCCTCTGTTATGGAAGAAAATCACTTATTTGTGGTTTATTGTTTGAACTCTCCGGTATGGGAGATTTGGTCAAACTTTGCCACGGAGGCGATTAATTCCATCCGAGAGATCTCAGAAAGAGTAAATTAACATTAAAAAAGAAAATTAGTTTTGGGAAATATTAAACAAGTAAAGCAAAAATTATCGGTATAGTTCGTTTATATGGAAGTAGCCGTTTTTAATGAAATTTTTTATTTATTTAGAATTTCAAATCTTTTAAAAAAAGGGTACTTACAGTTTAAAACTCTCAGCTTAAGTTAAGGATCATTGCCATATTTTCAGCTTGCAATATTTAATTATTTATTCGAATTGTTGTTGCGAATGTCGTGGTGAGGCGTCAACTTTTTGATAAAATCGAGTTTTTTAAGATTCAACCAGCCTGTTATTGCTAATAATTATCAAAAGATTAAAAATAGATCACGTGCAACAACAATTCGAATAAATAATTAAATATTGCAAGCTGAAAATATGGCAATGATCCTAAACTTAAGCTGAGAGTTTTAAACTGTAAGTACCCTTTTTTTAAAAGATTTGAAATTCTAAATAAATAAAAAATTTCATTAAAAACGGCTACTTCCATATAAACGAACTATACCGATAATTTTTGCTTTACTTGTTTAATATTTCCCAAAACTAATTTTCTTTTTTAATGTTAATTTACTCTTTCTCAGATCTCTCGGATGGAATTAATCGCCTCCGTGGCAAAGTTTGACCAAATCTCCCATACCGGAGAGTTCAAACAATAAACCACAAATAAGTGATTTTCTTCCATAACAGAGGATTTTATTATAAAAATTTCATTAAAAACGGCTACTTCCATATAAACGAACTATACCGATAATTTTTGCTTTACTTGTTTAATATTTTCCCAAAACTAATTTTCTTTTTTAATATTAATTTACTCTTTCTGAGATCTCTCGGATGGAATTAATCGCCTCCGTGGCAAAGTTTGACCAAATATCCCATACCGGAGAGTTCAAACAATAAACCACAAATAAGTGATTTTCTTCCATAACAGAGGATTTTATTTATTAAACTATTTTCAACTCCAAATTTTCAATCCAATACTTAGCTACGCCGTTCTGATGAGGACCAAAGAGTCCGAAACACGTGTCAACGGCTGCTTCCATATAAGCGTACTATACCGATAATTCTACTCCACTTCTTTAATGTTTTCCCATAACTAATTTCTTTGTTGTTAGATAAATAGTACCCTATTATTATTATTTTCAAACATTACGTAGGTAAAGGTTTCTTTGGTTTCCCTTACCATCTAATGATAACAATTTTGAATATTAATATTAGACTGAATAGCATATACAAAGCAGCCCTGTTTATTCAATTTTTTCAAATCAATAAATGTCAAAGAAATTTCAATTGCGAATGTCGTGGTGAGGCGTCAACTTTTTGATAAAATCGAGTTTTTTAAGATTCAACCAGCCTGTTATTGCTAATAATTATCAAAAGATTATATATATATATATATATATATATATATATATATATATATATATATATATATATATATATATATATATATATATATTATATATATTTATCTGACATCAAAAAATTCCCAAAAATCCTGGTTCAGGAGTTCCAAATTTGATTCAAAAACCACTCCTGCACATCACAGTTGACCTTCGAAAGAACGTCTATAATTTTCGAGAAAAATACGAATAAAGTGTTACTTCCAACTTTTTATGCATTTGAGAAACTCATATAGGCAAACACTGAAAAGACCTTCTAAGCTTGTATAAATAAATACGTTTCCAGAAACTCATATAGGTAATTTCGGAAAAGGGCCTTTGAATAAAAGTATGAATAAATACGTTTCTGAGAAAACTGAGAACGCTTTCAGCTAATTGAACATCAATCAATTGTAGACTTGTACTTAATGGTCACTCCTGACAATTTACCGCTGTGACGCATTCGCTCATAGATATTAATCACTGTGATCTGTATATCTGAACTACTTTCATCATCATCGACCCCGAATCAACTTTCCACCCTTCAAACCCACATTAATCCATCCAAACAACGATAATCAAAATCAAATAAGTAATTGTTTCACGATCGTATCATCAAGTCTTCGACAAGTTGTCGCACAGGCGCGCAGCAAGAGCGCGATTTTCCGGCCAGGCTCGGCACCGGCTTTCCAGTGGTTTTCGGGAAATCCGCGGACGAGGACTGCCGATTTTCTCAGTTTTTCGCGTTCGCGAATCTAGCTGCGAGTGTCTTTTTGGGTCAGTGATTAGTTGAAAAGTAAGGGCGATTGTATATTCGTGTGAATTTTCTTTCCGGAAAATGTCGAAAAATTATTAGAAATGTATGTAAATTTAAGAGGATTCGAGGAATTTTAATAAGTGAGAATTCATGTAAATTATATAGTCTGCAACTGTGAATCAATGCGAGGTACTTTCACACCTATATATATATATATATATATATATATATATATATATATATATATATATATATATATATATATATATATAATCTCTTGATAATTATTAGCAATAACAGGCTGGTTGAATCTTAAAAAACTCGAAGACAAAGCAGTCTTTGTCTATTCAAATTTTTTCAAATCAATAAATGTCAAGGAGATTTCAATTTTTTCAAAAGTTTTGATAAACTACGAATGTCGTAGTGAAACTTCATCTTTTTAATAAATTCGTGTTTTTTAATTTTCAACCAGCTTGTTATTGCTAATATTTACCAAGATATTAAAAATAGATCACAGGCAACAACAATTCGAATAAATATATATATATATATAAATATATATATATATATATATATATATATATATATATATATATTTATTTATTTATTGAAAACTGCTTGTAAAAACCTGTAGAGAGGCTTGAATCCTCTGTGCACAGGAGCAGGTAACTTATATCTAACTTAACAAAAACTATACTAAAGCTAAGTTACTTAATCAATCTAAACTTTTTTTTTATTATGATTTTTGATTAAAGTACACTTGTCATTTGCTTTTATTTCCTTTGTCTCATTCAGTTCCTCACAAGTTTCTTCTCTACTATAAATGTATTCAATTTATTATCAAAGTTTCTCTTTTTAGGATTTCCTATTTCAAGATCATTAGATAACATATTATAAAATTTGATAGCAGTATAAAAAGAACTTTGTTTAGCAAGAGTTAAATCATATGAAAGGATAGGCAGTTTTTTATATCTAGTGTTGCTCACAGAATTCATAAATTGCATCTTCAAGTTTTCATAATGAAATAATATACATCTACTAATGTACATTTTTTCTATTGTTAATAGTGTATCTAGTTCCAGGATTTCTTTGAATTTTTTCTGGATTTTTTCTAACGGTCTTAACTTAGTTTTATAAGCTCCTCCCCATATGATTAATCCATAATTTATTATACTATAGACATATGCATAATATATTAAGACAAGTATTTTTAGAGGTAAATGTTGCAATTTTTTAACAATATATAGAAAGTATCTTATTTTGCTTATTATTTTTTGGATATGCAAATCCCATTTTAGATTAAAATCTACAATTATGCCCAAATATATAACATTAGTATTCCTGTTTATTTTTATATATATATATATATATATATATATATATATATATATATATATATATATATATATATATATATATCTATATATATATATATATATATATACATATATAGGTATATATAATATATATATATATATATATATATATATATATATATATATATATATATATATATATATATATATATATATATATATATATATATATAATTATTTATTTGAATTGTTGTTGCCTGTGAACTATTTCTAACTTTTTGATAATTATTAGCAATAACAGGCTTGGTGAATCTCAAAAAACTCGATTTTATTAAAAAGTTGACGTGTCGCCACGACATTTGTGGCTTTATCAAAACTTTTGAAAAATTGAAATTTCTTTGACATTTATTGATTTGAAAAAATTTGAAAAGTTAAAAAAGACTACTATGTTTCATCAAAATTTTTCGGCTGTGGCCGTTCTCTGTTATTTATTACGTGCTATTCAGTCCAATATTAACATTCAAATATGTTATTATTAGATGGTAAGGGAAACCACAGAAACCTTTTCCCACGCAAAAAAAGATAAATAGTACCCTATTCTTTGACTTTCCAGAATCAAAATAATTTGAAACTATTTCGAACATTACGTGGGTAAAGATTTCTGTGGTTTCCCTTACCATCTAATAATAACAGATTTGAATGTTAATATTGGACTGAATAGCACGTAATAAATAACAGAGAATGATCACAGCCGAAAAATTTTGATGAAACATTGTAGACTTTTTTTAACTACTCAAATTTTTTCAAATCAATAAATGTCAAAGAAATTTCAATTTCTCAAAAAGTTTGATAAAGCCACGAATGTCGTGGCGAAACGTCAACTTTTTAATACAATCGAGTTTTATGAGATTCACCAAGCCTGTTATTGCTAATAATTAACAAAAAGTTATATATATATATATATTAGTTATTTATGTACCAAGTGCGTTATATAGATCATTATGCCCTGAGGGAAACATTCGGCCCGAGGGCCTCTGGCCCGAGGGATGAATGTTGCCCGATGGGCATAAGGATCTAGTAACGCACGCGGTGCATACAAGATTTTATTTTTCACGAAAAAATTATTATATTATGATGAAAAAGCGATTTTAAAATCGTTTCATTGCTCCTATCCATTTTCCTTCTCATAGTAGGCATGTCATTGGTTGATATTTTGAAGTTTGTGAATATATTTGTCATCATATTCAGTGAATGTCATTGCTGCTTTCTTTGTGTAGTCTTATAGAAATAATGGAAATGAAAATGAATTTACCCAAGAATATCATAGAAAATGCAGCCAAAGCTGCGAATAATTCATTGCCGGAGAAATCCAGAGTCGTATACGACAAGGATTATGAAGTATTTAATCAATAAAATTTGCTTCATTTCTCCTAGTACAATAAGCGGGCGTTTTGAATCCATTATGCCCGCAAATGCGGGCATAATGGCCTAGGGCATAATGAGTGTGTTTATAGCAACCGTATCCAAGGTGAAATAAACATATTATATACAAGTGAAAAATAAATATATATATATATGAATTTATTTTCAATGAATATTTTTTCAGAATATTATTTCAGATTCTTTCATGTTTTCTAAATTAGCAGATAATGTGTGTTGCAACTACAATTTTTCTTGTAATTATTATGATCATATAATATAACAAGCATATAATTTCAGAAAATTTTTTGTGGTGTTGTACTACTTAACATAAATTTGAGTGGATTTTTCGATCCAATATATAATGAAATAAAGTAAAAAAATTTTTTTATCCAAATAAGTCATTCGGATCGAAAAAAATTGTAGCACGTATGTAAGGTATGTAATAAGAATAGAAAAAATTATATTGAGTTTCCAATATTATTTATTTTCTGTTGGTATTTCATTATTATTTTTCACATAATCAAAAAACGTTCGGCGCTATAATTTCCAAATAGAATATAAAATAAAGTAAAAGCACCTCCTTCTTAAGGAAAAATTTTGAACATAAGCTTTACTGGAATATAATCCTATTCAAATAATATCTCAGTGTTTTCCAATATATCATTAGATATTAAAAACAAAAAATAAATGAACTTAATAATTTTAGAAAATTGAATAAATAGATGTCCACTTAAATTCAGAAACATAATCTTGTAACCATCCTGAAAAATCTGATTTCACTGGATTTAACTAACTTTTATTTTTCATTATCTTCAATCAAGGGATATATAAATGCTTTGTGATACATTTCACTATATTTTAACAATGGAAATCATTTTTATGGACTTCAGTAATGTAATTACTTTCCGTTTAATTGATCTCATTAAAAAATAGTCAAATTGAAAGTGAAATTGATAAGAATTGCTGAAATTGAGCACGAGAGAAAATGTATTATAAAATCATATCTAAATTGAGTATATTTCACTGATTATTTTTTGACGTTTCTTAAAACCAATGAAATGCTTCTTTATTTGTCAAAAGAGGAAGTTTTAACCAATGATGTCATTATTATAGTGGGAATAAATCTTTTGTGATTATTCTCGGGAATAATCACTGTAGCTTTTATTTGCTTAGCAAGTGCCAGATAGTTGTCAAAATAATTACCTAATTGTGTCAACGCGATATATAAAATGGATGAAAATCATCGGTTTAGTACCATTTCTGATGCAGAAATAACAAAAAATATTTTAGAAACTACTTCGAAAAACACTCTAATAAGTAATCAGCCTATATGGAGACAATTTAAGACCTTCACCAAAGAAAGAAATTATATTCTGGATCAATCTACTACAACAGCTACTCTGGCATTGATTTTGAAAGATTGGGCTTATAACATGAAAAGCAAGGACGGAAATGATTATAAAGAAGCAGTAATAAAGACAATGTGGAATAAAACGGCAAAATTAGTTCAAGAACTTTACTTTAATAAGTATAACAGGTCCTTTGATCCTTTCCATGATATAGAATTCAAAAATGCTCGAGATGCAAGAGATGCAAAAAGAAAAATTTTACAAAACATCCTGAAAAGCACAAACAAAGTTCGGTGGCACTTTCTAATACAGAATTGTTGAATCAAAAAATAATCTAGTCAAATATAACTCGCGAGTTCGATAAATTATAGAAAATAATTTGACAGATTTTGTTGCCATTTGAAAATAGCCACTCGATCCCTCCGGGCTCTCGTGACTATTGCCTGGCAAAAAGTTTTGAAAAAATCTGTCAAATTATTTTCAATTTATTCTCAGTCTCTTGTTATATTATTACTGATTATAAAATTGACAACTTCAGGAATGTGTATTCAAAAATTAATTATTTTGAATTTTATTTTATTTAATTTTTTTTTTAAAGTTTGTTACCCTTCATTGAATCGAAATAATTATGGAGTAATAAATTTGAGTTGGAAAACCCGAATTGAAGTGTTTTAGAAAAACGACATTAATTTTTTTTCAATCAAGTTGAAGCAGATTAGTTTATCAGTTCCCCATCCATAATTTTCAACAATTTTAGAAAGTTCAATTGATATCACCAATTATATAGAAATTACGACCAAAGTTGTAAATCAGAACAGAGTTGAACATCCTAAATCGCAGCAATACAACCTTCATGGGTAGTATATGCCAAAACAATAATTATTAAGAAAACATCTTGGAAACTGCAGAAAAAAAATTGAAAACCTGAAGAAACAACACAAAAAATTCATCGAAAATCAAAAGTCAGATCTGAAATGAAAAAACTTGAGCAGTTGCAATGAAAACTTTAGGTGGTATCTTTAGAAACATCAATTAATATGAACCCTCTCGCTCGGGGATGTGTCGGACCACTAAGTGTTGTACATCATTGAAAATTCATTTCCAAGGCCTATCATACAGTGTGTATATCATTAGAATTTGAAACTCTTAGGAGCCACAAAGGGCAGATTTGATTTTTCAACATGAAAAATTTTTCCGGTTAAGCAGGAAGTTCATTAACAGACAACAACGGCTGCTGAATCTGTTGAAACCAATAATCTCTCTGAAGAAAAATAACTCACTACAACATCTCAGAAATCTCATCCTCCAAGTAGTTACGTTCGAATAAACAAATTAACAATAGTGTAAATAAAACTTTGGTTTTTGATTTTCACTATATTTTATTATTCCTGTCAAATCAAAATGTAAGAATATCCTTTGAAACTCGGAATATTATAGGTAAACATATTAGAAATTCAAAAGATAAAACTAAACCCATATTAACCATGTATTTATAAGCTAACTTGCGGTTGATGTCCTATGGTACATGTTGGCTAAACCGGCAGAAACTTCGGAGTTAGAATATCTGAACATAAAACAAGTTACGATAAAGAAAAAAAAGATTCGACATATTCATTCAAAAAGGTTATGAACTTAGTTTATTAGAAACACTTTTAATAATTATTAGGAAAAGCTCCAATAATTTATTGGATGATGAATTAAATATGATTAATTCTCCCTTGTTAAATTTATTTTAGTGAAATATGAATCTTTGTATCTGTTTTATTTACCCATTTTCATTCAATTATCTATCCACCAAAATATTACGTTTAGGTGTTTCCATCCTCATTTGTATTCCCCATTTATTCGTAAGATATTCTTTATGTAAAGTTAGTTTAAATGTCTCATCTGAAGAAGTCACTGAGGTTGGCGAAACAATTTTTATGTTTAACAAAATATAGTGAAAATCAAAAACACAAATTTTATTAACATTATTGTTATAGATTTTGATCAAGTATCAATCCAATTGGATACGGAGTTATCTCGAAAATAGAGTCGCATCCGTTCGAGTTGATGATCGTTGTTCAGGTGAGCGAAACTTGAAATTAGGAGTGCCTCAGGGCTCTGTCCTTGGACCACTATTGTTCCTCCTATTTATAAATGACTTCCCACCAAATTTGAGGAAAATTTTCATCAAATTACTGAACTCCAATAAAACACTACACCGGACTATCAGGATAATACTGTTCGCCGATGATTCCTCTATAGCGGTTTCAGGTGAGACGTTAGATGAATTACGATCTCTGTGTGAGCTCATTATGCAAAGTTTCATCGAGTGGTGTCACAATAATAGAATTTAGATGAATGTCAATAAAACGGAATGCATTCGTTTTAGTGTATCTGGCTCTGGGAGTGAAACATTTATTGTTCAGCATTTGGATACGGTTATCTCATCTAATGACCATGTTAAGTTTCTGGGTATACACATTGATAGATATCTAAAATGGCATTCGCGTATTGATGCCCTATGTATAAAACTCAACAGCTCCTATTACGCGTTAAGTAGAGTCAAAAGTTCTCTTCCGCTAAATTCTCTTATCAACGTCTACTATTCTTTGGTATATTGTCACCTATCTTACAGTGTTTTGCTATGGGGTAATTCTTCAGAGGTTAATAGAGTATTCGTCATTCAAAAACGAATAGTTCGTTCAATGTTCGATTGCCATCCACGGTCCACTTGCAGACCCCTTTTCATAGACAATAGTATTCTCACTTTGGCCGCTTTATTTATATTTAAATGTCTAATATATGTGAAAGAAAATGAGGAAAGTATTATAAAAATTTCTAGTTTTCATTCACATGATACCAGAAATAAGAATGAATTGTATTTTCCCATTCATAAAACTACTAAGGTTGAAATGTCTCCACTTTATCAGAGTATTAAGATCTTTAATCATCTACCACGATGTATTCAAAATCTTCAGAAAAACAAATTCAAGAAGACTGTCAAAAACATTTCATTAAAGGAATGTTTCTATAATGTAAAAGATTACTACAGCTATAATTTCAGAGAATATATTTTTGAATTATGTAATCTTTGTGTGTATATCTTTATGACTTGTCCTATACATGTAATAATATGTCTTACAGGATCAATAAACCATTATTATTATTAATCAATTGGTTATTAAACAAATTAACATAAAAGTATCAATCGAAGACAACCCGTGAAATTTCCAAGAAAAAATAATCACTCAAACTCAAGGAAATCAACTCTCCCCACACTTACACACCTAGAAAAATTCCCAATCTAAACCGTATTCCATAAATCAGGATAACACGGAATTCATAACTGAATATCGTGTTTTTTCGTAATGAAAATGAATGTTCCTTGTAACTTCTCCAACTTTCTCGATAAATCCTAGTTCGTCGAGGATTCCAGAGCTGTCAACACCCCCCCCCCATCCGACTCTTCTACGTCGTGCATATTGAAGCTCTTAGTAGCCGTCTTTATCAACGTCAATATAGTATGGATGAATTACGAGCTAAATGAGATCATTTGTCGGTTGAGAGATCGTAAGAATACTGATGAGGAATATTGTTATTAGATAAAAACATGAATCTAAGAAGAGTTCCAGGTCGTTTATCATTGATGGGGTAACACTTCAGTCATTTTTATTGATATGATGCTATTATATGGGATGTATCTCTTCATAAATTTCAATAATCAGACGAAGGCAGCAAAAAAGGTGGTTGCTATTCACAAAAAGTGTTGCTATTTTATGCATATTTATTATTGGAACGAAGTTCCTCACGGCAGGCTTGGAGAAAATAGGGATTTCGCTGCGGGGCCAAACTGAAAAATATGCGAGAATAAAAGTGTGACGAAAGTAGACTGACGAAAGTCACGCTTTTAGTTAACACCAGCGAATATTGTATACCTTTCTCTTTCTCCCTCTTTCTTTCCGTTCTCTCATCCCTTCTCTTTCTGATCCCATTCCGCCACGTCAATCGCCAATGCATTATATGTACTCATTAATTCATGTACAAGCAACTCGAAAGTCAGATGTGAAACATCGAAATAATTTTGTATAAGTTATATGCATAAAAACAACAGATTACGACAGGAATCATAATAAAAATGAGAAGATAAAGCTTTACAAATTTGTTTCATAAAATAATGACTACGTATTGTAGATTTATATTCAATTATATAGCGTGGCGATACGTTATCCTCTCGTTATATACACTCTTGCGTCCATTCTTCACATTGAGTTAACGACCGAGTGGTCTAAGTACTGAACCCTGGTGTGCCGTATTTCTGGGTTCGAATCCCAGAGGTTACTCCTGGCTTTTTAAATTTTTTAATTTACAATCTCGTAAGAGCTCTTAGACCAACATTTCAATATTAATTATTTCAACTTGGATTAGTATATAAGTTATCACTTCTGTCGTGCGCCCCGATACGCACATGTTTCGTTTTCGCAAATTGTGGATCTTCTATATTATCCGAAGGAACTTCGTTCCTACCTGGTGTCCCATGAAACCTTTTATTTTTATTTTTATAATTCTATGAATACCATCACGTTTGATAGAAAGAGAGAGAGACATAGTTGATCATCGCAGCAATATTCAATTTAAGTTGTGTCATCGTTTTTATTATATTCAATTTGAACAGTTTATCCTTCGAAGATTGGTCTTTCTGTACAACGTGTATTGAACAAATGACGTGCTTTAGAAAAATTTGATTTTATTGATTTAGTTTAAATGAAAGTCTAGAATTGAATAAATTTTCAAAATTCTACAATAATTTGTATTAATGGGTGAAAATGGGTGTATATTTTCCATATTCGAAATAAACATTTAGTATATGTAGTAATCATCAAATATTCCAATATTTCGTTATAACTGTCGTTATAACATAAAAAAAAATGAAGGACACCCTACTGCGTAGCACTAGGAATGATAAAACCCCTCGGCGCATGTGCATGTCGTCAATATTTTTTTAATTTACCTATTATATAAATTAAATAACAATGAAAGTCGATTTTACGAATGAAATGAAGGAAAATTGCAATAAATGTATTAATAAGTCGATATAACGAATAAAATTCGTGAAAATTTAGCAAAAAAATTCATTGTTTGACTGTCGAATTTGAATATCCCGGATCATTTTGCTGCAAATTATGAATCAAATTGATAAGATATCTCTATGGATGGGAAGCAGACACAGACGCAGAATCAACTTAAGCTATCAACGTCGCTTGGTTACCGTGGCACACAGAGCATTTCGACGCATGTTTTGTAGGACTTCGTACATATCGACCTTGGCGCATGCGCATGTCGTAATGCCTATCTAAAAAACGCGTTAATTTTTTATTCTTCGTTGGTAAAAATTGGGAATTCAAATTCCCTAATGAAATCATATGTGTTTTATCGATATCCGTTTGAATTTTTAAAATCGGGCCAGTTACCAACTTTTTGTCGTGAGACTATAACCCCTTTAGCTTCGCCTCGGGGTAAATATAATCAAATTCAAGAAAAAGACTCCTAAAATCTCAGTATTTACAGCATGGGTGAAAACGATCAGAATTATTAGTCTATATGGCAGAACTATACAATTCAATGTTTTGATGTTACTCATCCTGATGGAGACGAGTCGCCCCTGTCGAAACGTTCTTATTGAACGAAATTAAATAACGCTGTTTTGTTAGTTATAATATTTTCGAAAATTATTCAGAAAATCTCAAAATTCCATCTTGGAATTTTGCATATTACTTGTCTACTCAATCATTAATTATCTATGTTTCTCTTAGGATAACTATATTCCAACAATTCTATTTCATTATCATTGTTGGTCTTCTAATCGAATATTTATATTTTCATATATAATACCACTAGAGATGAAATTTTGCCGGCAAAATTTCTCGATTGTAATATAGGCCAAGCTACAGAGATTTTTTCATGTAAAAAGTGTTACGAAAAAACCAGCTGCGCCATTGTTTGTAAAATAGTTCCATATGATATAGTGATATGTTTTTCACTCGACTTTATTATTTATAACTTTGTTATTAACAATTTTATGCAAAAAATTGCATTTTTTTTAGTTTTTTGCTTATAAAAATGAAACTTTCAAAGTAATCGTGGTGGTGTCAATAGACTAATTGTAGAAAATGAAAAGACGAAGAAAATGAGAAGTAGGACGACTCGATCAGACCCTTAGTTTAAGAGAAAATCGGAAAAAACCGTCCAAAATGCAGTTTTTTCAAAAATTTTTAACTCGATTATTTTTTGAGTTGTACCGTAGATCCTTCGGACAGTATTAGTTATTGATATAAACTTCATTTGTGCGAAGATCAGGAACTGTCCGATGCATAGTTTTTGATCTGTGGCCATTTGATTATGTTACTATGCAATTTTCCAGCAGACCTGAATGCGACAGGTATGGTCCGATTTCAATTTACTAAAAAGATTTTGAAAGTAGAATTCTCATAGTTCAAAACGTTCATCTTGGTTTTTCATAAAAACGCTGAGAAATATGATAAAAATAAAGCTGAACATGACAAAAAACGGCCGAGCGCGTGAGAGTAGTTGAAGAGTGGGGCTTTACATATTATCTGACAACGTTTAGAAATTACTGTCATGTTCAAAATGCCGACTTCGAATGTCATACTTCTCCTTGCCTGCTGCTCTACCCCCACTCTTCAACTACTCTCACGCGCTCGGCCGTTTTTCGTCATGTTCAGCTTTGTTTTTAACATATTTCTCAGCGTTTCTATGAAAAACCAAGAAGAACGTTTTGAGCTATGAGAATTCTACTTTCAAAATCTTTTTAGTAAATTGAAATCGGACCATACCTGTCGCATTCAGGTCTGCTGGAAAATTGCATAGTAACAGATCAAAAACTATGCATCGGACAGTTCCTGATCTTCGCACAAATGAAGTTTATATCAAGAACTAATACTGGCCGGAGGATCTACGGTACAACTCAAAAAATAATCGAGTTAAGAATTTTTGAAAAAAGTGCATTTTGGACGGTTTTTTCCGATTTTCTCTTAAACTAAGAGTCTGATCGAGTCGTCCTACTTCTCATTTTCTTCGTCTTTTCATTTTCTACAATTAGTCTATTGACACCATCACGATTACTTTGGAAGTTTCATTTTTATAAGCAAAAAATTTAAAAAAATTTTTTTCATTAAATTGTTAATAACAAAGTTATAAATAATAAAGTCGAGTGGAAAACATATCACTATATTATATGGAGCTATTTTACAAACAATGGCGCAGCTGGTTTTCTTCAAACACTTTTTACACAAAATGCTCCCTACAAATCTCTGTAGCTTGGCCTAATATGAAAATTTGTTACTTAGGCAATTTCGCCAATGACATTTGTATCAAAATCACGAGCCGTCAGGCGAGTGATTTTGGAAAAAATGTCATGAGCGAAATTGTCTAAGCAACAAACTTGAATGTTACAAGAGAGAAATTTTACCTGCTTAAATTTCATCTCGAGTGGTATTCGACATGACCATTTCACGAGAAAATATGTCTAACAGTAATATGGTCACCTACTTTTTGACACGTATTGCGTTATTTGACAAATAAGTATTCATCATAGATTAACTAACCGTTGTTTGTTCTCTCTATGGTATTCTTTTCCCAAGCTATCTATGAATGTGAGAAATGTCAAAATATTATCGATGAAATAATAACTTGCTAAGTTTTGCCGGCTTGCATGCTTTATCGCTGTGAAACGAGAGTTGCTATGGAAACTTCCTCACAAAAAATGGAATGAGTGAAATAGTCATTAAGATAAGTCGTTATATATATATACCATAAGAAATTTTAACCATTAAGTTAGTTCGATCTTAAACTTTGTATCGCACATTAGTTGTCTGATCTCTCTTTATATTAATAAATATTATAAACATATAAAAGTCATTTCCACGACTAAATAACATAATTCTTGTTTCAGGACGTCTTACACAGTTCAGTGCTAAGTGACTCTAATGACGTGACAAAAATCTGTGTAGTGTTGTTGTAGTGATTATTAACTTATAAAATTACTCTGGTTCGCTGTTCAGCAGTTTACAAGATACAAAGACATGTTGTCGTTGTATATATTTGAACTTTTCCTGGTGATGGCCTCTGCAAGGGAAAGCTATGATAAAATAGGTGAGTGAAAAATGAAACAGTATGGACGATTTTTTAATTTCAGATGATCAATACTTTGCATTTTCACTGTTGTACGTTATCTTTCATAAGAGACGATGGAAAGTGCTGTAAATGATATAGCATGAGAAAGTTAAGTTTATCCCTATTTTAGGATTAAATTGGTTTCTAAATTCCTACCTAAGATACTTTACTGCTTTTCTGAATTGATAATTCACATGTAAGATACCCACGAACTTGACATATTATATACTCACATTTTAACTGGAAACATTATCGTCATCTGATCCCAAAATAATAATTTGATAATAAAATTGGAAAATGTATAGTTGTGTCTCTTTAATTATAGGAGATCAATATTATTTATCTTTAGAAAACTATATCCAATATAGAAAGAGATCTTAGTGAGAGTGCATGGTAACAGTTTGATTGCAAATTTCAATTTTTACCCAATTATATCGTCTGCTAAGTAACTAAACTTTATTTAGAAATTTGCTACTATTTACAGTACATATACACTTAATATTAAGATCTAGTTTTTGCGCTAGTAACCAAACAATTTCTTGGTATAAACTTTCAGTTTTGGAACGCTTTTAATACTAATATAATAATAATATCTGGTAATGTATCAAAATTTATATCTTCATCATAAAAGACAGTTTTTCATAACAAAGTTGATTTTACCATTGGAATATGAAAATGCTGTGTAGATCTTATATCATAATCATAGAAATCTGAACCTTTTTCTATTTGATTCTTAAATATTTTGGAACGACATTTTTTTTCATCCAATTTATAATTGTATCGGCTTTTTTATACCTTAAAAATCAGCCAATTTAACATATACAACATATTCTCAACAGGAGTGTACATATTTCAGCCTAAGATAATCCTCATTACTTTGTTCTGTCGTATTTATAATCTTTATTTTTCTTCTGTAGTACATATCAACAATGAACAACAATAATAACGAAAATGGGGCATAATATCGGTAAACAGTGAACGTGAACGTGTGTAAATTGTCTCAGAATAATTCGGCTTTGACTAGTTCCATTTAACATTTAAAATACTAATTTGGTATTGGATTGTTGAAAAAGTTGCAGTGAATACATTGAAGTGAAAATTATCATTGTGAAAATCGATAGAAGTGATTTAATCGACATTTAATTAATCCATTCAGCTGCTTAGGAAACAATAAATGAAATTCGTGAAGTGACAAAAACTGTTTCTTCGAATACCGACAAAATCTGGTAAACAATTGTCTTCAGCTGACTGTCGTGGAAACAGGACCGGGTTGGGCGTTTTAGTGATTTTCAACATGGATGATTTTTGTACAGAATGTAAAGAGAAAATCAATCCAAATACAAAAGATGAGGTGAAATGCGATTCTTGCTCAAGAGCATTTCATTATAAATGCTCAGGACTAGGTGGATCTGAACTGAAAGT
>JARQZK010002998.1:0-60000 GCA_030704885.1 Cynegetis impunctata
TTTTATTATTCTTATTATTCACCATAAAACTTCATTATATGATACATTATACAATATATATATATATTATATATATTGTATATCGTTTTTTCCGATTCTTCGCAAGAATGTATCGATCTATTTGTTTTAATGATTTAATGAAAACTATAACACCATAATATAATCAGATAATATGACGTTTTCTTCAACTATTTTGTAAATTCTCAAAATGAAAAAAATACTAAAATTTTTTATGTAAAAACTAAATTTATGATTTCTAAAAAATTTATTAATATGAAAATCAAATTGTGGAAAATTTCACTACTAACTATAAGTTTTAGAAACAATTGGATTAAAGTATATTCTCAACATTCCTTTTGATGTTAGGTAACTAGATGTCCAGCATGAAACGAGCGGAAAGAAGTTAGTTATGTATAAATCCTTTCACATTCCTTCAATTGTTATCGAAGTAAATACCGCCAACTACAAACTTAACAATAGTCAAGGTGTTCATCAATAAAATGACTGTATTTATGAAATTAGCACTTTGTTATTTGGTTCCAGAAATAACTTTGATCACATTCGTGAATCTATGAAGTCATGGATTTTCCCAGTCAGTTTAAATTGCTCATCTGAAGAACACGCTCTCAAGCTTTCAGAACACTTTGTTCCATTTTCAGGAGCTCGAAACAAATCTGAGGTTATATGCCTGCTACAAAAGAAATAGTCGCAATAAAAACTGTCCGAGACATATTGAAGATAACAAAATAATCAAAGTATCACAATTAAACCAATCTAAAAGACAGCTGTGCATCCGACAAACGTCATATTATACACATACATAACCATTGAGCTCTAGTTTATATATATATATATATATATATATATATATATATATATATATATATATATATATTATATATATATATATATATATATATATATATATATATATATATATATATATATATGTATATATATATATATATATATATATATATATATTCATATATATATAGAAAAAAGCGAGTATATTTGCATCGCCAATTTACTGGTTAACCTTGTTTATTAAGGATCAACCCATGTTTATATAAATGACACCTGGACTTGAATGAAAGTTTCATTGTGCGTAAAATAATTGAATTGTGGGATCATTACATATTCCGTATGTCTAGTTACTTGTACAACTAGATGCCAAAATCAACGATTGAACCGTGACCGGAAGTTTGGGCTTTTACAAACGTGAAACTTTGCATATACTCGTATGTATGTGCTGCCGCTCAGATTCTTAAAGCTTTGAAAAAAACCGGAAATGATGTTTGCCCTAGGCCATTATTCAATAATAGAAATATTTTGATATGTAAATGATTTGTATAAACAGTTACTGGCTAATCTGGATACAATGTATGCTTCTCACAATGATTTTATTGTGAATTATCCCACACATATGATATTTTCATTGTAACCACTCTCCCTTTTTATTATATGCCCGAGCTAGCTGAGAGATAGGTTATACATATATAGGTTCTAGTTAGTTTTCAGAAATAATAACGAGATATAAAATGAAGGTATTTACTACTTTCTTATGATATACAAGAGACTTATCTGTTTATTTCATTAATTTTCTATCGACGTTTTATTGACTGTATTCTCGGTGGATTGTACTCTTTTGATTCTTGTCCCCACGCTTGGCAATCTTCGTCCCTAGTTGCTTGGTAGTTCTAGCTGCTGTTATATAGTAGCTTCAGTTAAATGTTCCAGCCAAAGTGGTTTTTAGTTCCAATCAAAATGCTTCCTAGCTCCAGCCAAGGTGACTAAAATAATTCGGGGCAAATCAACATACAATCTCTAACTTAAAATCTCCCAAGAATCTCTGTAGGGTATCGATGGCCAATTCAAATTAACATTTAGATTTATCTCAAGCAAAGATGCTAAGAAAGACAGTATATGTTCCAACATTAAACTGAACATAAGATATGACCACGTGAAATTTGCCATCGTTAGCCTACAAAAATCTTGTGTCAAATTGAGAGAGTGAAATAAGCAAATAAATTAAAAATATTTTAAATTAAGAAATGTAAGATGATTATTTCAATATTGAAAGATAAATAATTTAATATAGATAAATAAAAAAATGAAATGGCGGAAAATGAAACAAGGAATCAATTCAGATTTTCAAGATAATGCATTTATACGAAATAATTAGATTTCTTCTCATAACTTACCGTCTATCAGACGCCACAGATACTTAATAATTTTAATAAACCGAATATTCGTTTAATAGATATTGAATATTATTTGACTCTTAACGATGTTGTATCTTCAACGGATACCTGCCAAAAGAGAGAACGATGTTTCACGTGCAAATTCGATGCTATCTCGATATTCTCGTCGTACGCAAGTCATTCCTAACTGGACGAGTTTGATATCGTGAATCACGGTATTTCGATGTAGAATTCAGTGGCGGCGGTTAAGCGGAGTTACACGTTACATCATATTATTTCATAAGTTTCATGCTGCTAGTTGTATCATGATATAATTTCTTCAAAATCGTTCCCAATCAGCTATTCACGCAATTTTTTCAGTCAATTTTCTATATAATATGGGTTCTACTATTCTGTGGCAGCTTAAAACGAGAAATAACACTTCACAATTGTTATGGGGACCATCCATTAATTACGTGAGAGAATTTTTGCGATTTTTCGCTACCCCCACCCCCCTTGGTGAGATGTCGTGAGATTTTGCTCTATCCTCTCCCCCCTCCGCGAATCTCAAGTGAGATTTTTCAAAATGCGTATTTGTTATGTAAATAATGAGTTAAACTGTGCTCGATTCCATTAGATTTATTTAAAAAACAATTTTCTTATATTTTTTTTTATTTAAGACTAGTATTTGAGATTTTTAATGACGTAGCATAGAATCACAATGAGATTTAATATTGAAATACTTAAATAGGAACTACTGAAATTTGTTAAAGAATATTCACTCTAATTCAATCTACAGAGACTCATGTATGATCTCAAGAATGACTACTACTTTAACACTTTTTTTTCCGCCATAACTCTAAAAATTCTGTTAGTTCAAGTAAATTAGTAATATTTTATACAAATGTGGAGAAAACAAAATTAATAATAAAACAATGGTTGGTATAAGTCATACAGAAATTTTGTTTTAGTGAAAATCATTAGTGCGTCGTATGTTTATTATAAAATGGTTTGCCATTATTTTTTTATGAATAATCGTCACATCGTAGCGCATTTTAAAAAAATAGTTAACGAATACCTAATGTTCGAAAAATAGTTGTTCGTATTTCGCTGCCCTAGTGCTAAACTATCACATTTCAAAACCAACAGTTTTTAGATATTGGAGGTTGAATCATTCATGAGGTTTTGTTTTTGACTTTTAGCTTTCATATGAATAACTATGTTTATGATAACAATTTTATTATGAATCTTATTTCGTCGGTAAGATTTACAAAAATTACTCATAATTCATTTCTAAGAATTAAGTGCAAAATAATTATTACAATAACTCTACTTCCAGTTGTTACAGTATTGCCTCTAGATATATTGAAAAAAATGATTTTTGCATTGTTATTATTTGTTTGTTATGTTACTGTATTGCACTAGACTTTTACATAACATTTTTGATTTGTGCTTATTTCATATAGGACTAATATAATCCTATAATTGTATTCTTACAGCAAAAGGATTAAAAAAGCAAGATTTTTTCTTTTCTCTTAACTACACGCTCGGGATTGTTAAATAATAATCTTAATCTTAAATCTTACCTTTTCATGATCCGCTTTGGTTCCTCCACAAACAATATCTAGCTAGCATCTTTTTTCCCTCTGCCTTTCATTGAGATTTTTCAATAAAACCAATTCATTCCGGAAAACTAATAACTAATGTACACTTTTCAGAAATTTTACAAACCTTCCAAACTATCTTTGCCAATTTCGACAAATTCTCTTCAAGAACAATAACAAAGCACAGGTTATGTCTATGAACAGCTGATAAATACCAAAACATTTTGTGATATTACACTATTGCACTAAAATTAAGGTTTGGAACAGCATAAATGTTTTGTGATGTTTCAGTGTTGCTCTAGAAACTAAAATATATTTATTGGTGAAATAGTGTACTATTTTGAGTTGTTATTGTGTTGACCCACCAAAACCATCAGCTCAGGATGAAGTAAGAGTAAAACAAATGTTGAAAAAAATAGGAAAATGTAATATTTTGATATATAACTGTGTTGCTTTGAATGCAGTTCGGTGTCTTTCATCAGAATTAGTTATATCTCAAAATGTCGAAATTTTGATGTATTACTGTTTTGCACTGGGACAGCGATTTAATAGATGAATAAATTGCATACTTAAACCACGATGAGTATTATTATATATCATTTAACCATATTTTAGTGGAGAATCATTTTTAAATTAATTAACCCAGTTTTCTCGCAATTTTCTACTGTTTCTCGAAAAAAAAAATACGTGATATTTGCCGAGACCCCCTCCTCCTCCTGAGATTGAGTTAGATTTCGCTCACACTCCCCCCCAAACACCTCACATAATTAATGGATGCCCCCTATCCTGATTCTAGTCGTATTTTCCTTCAAAATATAAAATTACTCAGAAATTATATCATCATAGTTCTCACGCCATTTAGACATATATCTGAAATTATCATTACAAATGATATTATATTATTTTTTCTGAATTCTTTCAAGAATGCGTACTTTCTCGGACCAACTTCAGTCCCCAAAATACACTAATCTATTAATTTTGTATGTTGCTAAGCAGCGAACAGTCGGAGAAAATTCTTGCCGTCCTAGGCTGTCAAAATCTGTCTTTTTCGGTTTTTTATACACATTTTAGACAGTAAATAAAGACACGAAAAAAACCCACTTACATAAAGAACATTTATTAAATATATTATTTTACATTTGGAATATTTATTATAACTATGTTTGTATATTATATTGCAGTTTCTACTATTATTAAACATAGACTGAATTCTACCTAAAAAGTCATTATCTTTGTTACTTCTCCCTCTAAATTTCGTAGGCAATAAGTTGGTAATCAAAAATTTGTATGAATTTATAAATATTCCTTAACTATGATAATATTAATTGCGATTTCAAAATAGTTATTTATGTACCAAGTGATATAGTTATTTATGTACCAAGTGCGTTATATAGATCCTAACGCCCGATGGGCTTTAGGATCTATTAACGCACGTGGTGCATACAAGATTTTATTTTTCACGAAAAACTTATTTTATTATAATGAAAAATCGATTTTAAAATCGGTTCATTGCTCCTATACTTTCCATTTTCCTTCTCATAGTAGGCATGTCATTTGTTGATATTTTGACGTTTGTGAATATTTTTGTCGTCATATTTAGTGAATGTCATTGCTGCTTTCTTTGTGTAGTCTTATAGAAATAATGGAAATTTACCCATGAATAGCATTGGAAATGCAGCCAAAGCTGCTAATAATTCATTTCCGGAGAAAACCAGAGTCGTATACGACAAGGATTATGAAGAATTTAATCGATGGAAGTTGCTTCTTTTCTCCTCGTACAATGAGCGGGCGTTATGATCCATAGTGCCCGCTCATAACGCCCTAGGGCATAATGAGTGTGTTTATAGCATCCGTATCTAAGGTAAAATCAACAAATAATATACAAGTGAAAAATAAAAATTAGTATGTGTACCTCGTAGTAAAAGCAGATTCCCAGACTTCAATGCTTGTTGGCCGAGGTTAAACAATTTACATTGTCGTCCAGGAATGTATTGATTTTACTACTAGATACACAATGTACTATTCTGGAAAAAATCATGAAAAATATTGACGTAGTATTCAATATTTGCCGTGGAAATCATAAGCATAACTTTTTCGTCAAATTATTGTCCAATAGTTAAGTATGTTCCGGAATGGTAAATACTGATCCGCAGAACAGTGAGAATATATCATTTCAAATCTCACCATTAAGTGTTCATATATTCCTTCTCAATTTGGTACAGCTAATTGAGCGGCCTTTCAGGCAATAATTTGCATATATAAAGAAAAGGCTAGGCACCGTTAAATGTTAAATAGTTGCAGAGATACCGGATTAAGCAGCAAATTTATGATCGCTTTAAGCTTTTCGATATGTCATGGGAAAAACTAGGAAGCGGGTTTTACTACAGTGCTGACACCGTTATATAATCATAGTGTTAAAAAGAAAAAAATCATTTTTTCTGTTCATTATGAAAATACACTGTTTCAAGGAAACTGCTACTTGCTACCTACCAGGTGGTGTATTGTCTAAGTTAAATAAATGGGGCTATTTTCTGACTACTAACAAGAAGAACAGAGTATTTGAATTCATCAATTTGTAATGATCAGAGAAATATATTTTCAACTCTATGGATACATTAGACCTGGACTCAAAATTTTGTTTATTTTGAGATATATATTGGTGATCTGTAAAATTATTATTTTATTAGAGTAAACAGCGAAGAAAATATCTTATGTATTGAATATAAGTCTGAAGGGATGTTTTTGGCAAGCTTTGAAATCTCATTATTTTCAACAGTAACTATACAGCAGCAAAGTTTCTAACTATGTATTTAAAATTATATTAATTGAACATGTATAACGCGTTTCGAAACACTGTATGAAGTTCTTTTTTTCTGGTGACGATATAGTGTACCGAAACGTGTTATCAATGTGAAATGAAATTAGTGGAAATTTTATGAATAATTCATTTTTCACAAGTCTGTTCTAATTTATATATAACTGCATTGAATTAAAATTGAGTCAAAATTATCTAACGAATGAATATCACCAGTTGAGACATAATTTCTTCAATATTTTAATGAGTTATCTCCGAGGTTAAATGAGTACAAGTAGGTATTTGTGTGTTATCTTGATATGCTAGACTGGTCAGTCCATCTAAGAAATTCAGAGGTAGATCTAGAGATTTTTTAGAAGAGATATGGGCCGACTCAGGCTCGGATTCAGGTATGAATTTCTATATGACAAATTAACACGTTCGCGACGATGTGCGCCACCGGTGGCCCCCAAACGATCTATCCTCACAGACGATGGGAATCATCGGTGGCCACTGATCAATATAAAGTTTAGACTCACATAAAATTTCACACGTCAAAGATAGGCTTTTGATATTGAGGCAACGTCTATAGGAATAGTACGTGTTACTTTGGGTACCACCGATTGCGCACTCGTCCACTGAGATAGGTGTAAGAGAAAAAAAACATACAGATACATAAAAATATATGCTTATTTTTTCAAATCATTTCAAAACATGATAGTACAGAAGTAAATGAACATGAATTAGTAAGTATACCTAACTACGAACTAAAAGAACATAAATCTTAATAACAACATACTAATAAAAAAAAAGTTTATTCTCAATACAAAAAATCATCAGTCTGAAGATAAAAAAAATCAACATGAATAAATGAGGGGCCTCCACCATTTTCACTTTCAAGTAAAGCACAAAAGAATGCTACACTTTTATTATAGCTGCTATCAAAACAAACATGGCTTCTAACGAAAGAAAAGGGAAAACTACGGCGAATGGTAATGTATATTTACCTAAATTCTTAATCATTTTTGAAAAAATTAAGAAAAGGATATGGAGAATGCCGTGTTTGATACTGACAGTTGGATATTGCCGGTTTTGATACCAAAACTGAAGAAAAATGCTGCCCAATTAATACCTAGTATTTTAGAAAGGCTGTACAGGCAAAATAATACAATATTTATATTAATGTCAAAATAATGTTATTAAAGAAAAATTATCGGGTATGATATCACACAAGTATAGAAGGAAGTTCTTCAATAAATTCGCAAGTTGTTTCTTCGGTTTCTTCAACGTCTGGCAACCTATTTTCTCTTTCTTCCTGCTCTGGCTCAGGCATTTCATTAGAGAGAATAGTGGTATAAAATTTAAGTTCTTCTAGGGCCCTCCAAGTGGTGCCAAAGTGTTTTGTAAGAAGCTTATCAACATCGTTAAGTTTTAGCAAATTGACTTGTTGCAAACCACTTTCTATGATGGCAGGATCAATCATGTGAAGAGTACATCCCTTCTTTAGAACACTTTTTGAGATTTCCAAATCGTTCTTGTAATACAGATCACCTCTAATGTAAACATTTCCAGTTTTATATTTCTTCAGCAAAAACCGTTTTGCATTCTTGAAAGAAAAATGCCATCTCCCTGTGGATTTAAAGACACCTGAGATCGTTTGTTTCCAGTTAAATATGCGACAGTTTTGCCCTAAATGACTAACTGTTGCAATTTTTGAAAATAGCTTCAAATAGGTTTCTGGCTGTGTTATAACTTCCAACTTTTTGATATCCTTTTACAGAAAATCATAACTGAAATACTGAATGTCATGTCACATGGCCGCTACGAAGCGTCTTATTGGTGGAAGTGGAGATTGCCGACTTTGATTCTAAACAGTTGATGGAGATAGCCGTGTTTGATTCTAAGCCTATGAGTTACCATGCTATTTTAAGGGGATTTTGCCGATTTTGGTTCTCGAATCTGCTATTTTCATACCAAGAGCATAAAAATTAACAATTTGATGTATGTAACTAAATTTCGTCGGAAAGTGGAGATTGCCGCATTTGATACTAGGCCCCTCAAATATACCTTACTATGTACTGAAAGAGCATAAATCTAACCAACAACACTAATAAAAAAAAACGTTTATGCTCAAAAAAACAAATTCCAATCGATTTTACATGGTGGCCACCGGTGGTACCCGACGCCAACAACGAAGGTGGTGCACATCGAAAATGGAATCAAACTACAAAAAACTTATATTTACTATTCAAAAACACTTTATTCATACAAAAAAAACACAAATTAACAAAAATGAGACAATTTTCATCCTGAATTTATCGGTATACAACCCAACCATCGTCGCGAACGTGTTAAGTGTCATAAAATTGAAAACGCGCTAGCAGAGCTTTGTTACTAAGGCCGTATTTTATACATATTTTTATTCTCTCTTATATACAAATTTTTAACTCTCTAACTCAATCAGGAGGTGCTGTAAAATTGAGCAAAACGTTAAAACACATGGAAAAACATGGAATGCAATTTTTACTCAATCTTCCAAACTCTATAACATTTTCAGAAGCTGTGGAAGTGCACAGAACCTCAAGATCACGAAGAAATAATAAATTTCTACAGAAACACAATGGCGGTTAAAGAAAAAACTCTATTCTGCCAAAAGACACTTCCCCAGCATCAACTTACTCCTTATACAAATTTTCCACCCTCTTACCCAATTTAGAGGGGTTTTTAAGTGAGGTTTGTTTTAGCTCCCTACATCCTCCAAAAAATCGTGAATGGATGAATTTTTAAATTCCGCTCATGCATCTTCCCGCCATTTTTTTCTCAAAGTTTGAAGATGCCAAAATTTTGACTGTATTCACTTAAATTTCAACTTATTCGGTCTGTTGATTTATTATTTCAACTCTTTGTTTCTCAATTCCTACAGAATTCTTTAAACTATTCCAGAATGAGAAAATAATTTTTTTATTTTTCACTTGTATTTTATTTGTTGATTTTACCTTAGATACGGTTGCTTTAAACACACTCATTATGCCCTAGGGCGTTATGAGCGGGCATTATGGATCATAACTCCCGCTCATTGTACGAGGAGAAATGAAGCAACTTCCATTGATTAAATACTTCATAATCCTTGTCGTATACGGCTCTGGATTTCTCCGGAAATGAATTATTCGCAGCTTTGGCTGCATTCTCTATGATATTCTTGGGTAAAATCATTTTCATTTCCTTTATTTCTATAAGACTACAAAAAGAAAGCAGCAATGACATTTACTAAATAAAATGACAAAAATATTCACAAACGTCAAAATATCAACAAATGACATGCCTACTATGAGAAGGAAAATGGAAAGTATAGGAGCAATGAACCGATTTTAAAATCGATTTTTCATTATAATAAAATAATTTTTTCGTGAAAAATTAAATCTTGTATGCACCATGTGCGTAACTAGATCCTAACGCCCATCGGGCGTTAGGATCTATATAACGCACTTGGTACATAAATAACTATTATTGCACACGACATGAAGTTTCTTCGTGTTTTTATAAGATGAAAAACATGAAGGAAATTTTTCCTCTTTCTAAGTTTATTTCAAGGCAACAATTTATGAGACTTGTTTATTTTCAATAGAATTGCAACAGTTTATTCACGGTCTAAGTACCATTCTGAGAACTATAATGTTTTCTCATACTATACAGTACTGCAATGATTGCGTTACGTAGTTCAAACTATGAGTATATAGAACTATATATGTATAAGAATCAGTTGAATTAATTAATAATTTTATACCACTTTAGATTTTCTCAACTCTACTTGTTCGTTATCTAGTTTAATCCCACAATTATGCAAATATTGAAACTCTTATTCAAATGAATAAACGGCACATTATTTCACAGTTGTTACTGTTTATCAACAACTAAACCAATGTAAGTGTCACTTACTGCCTTCAGTAGTTTACCGGATAATTGTTACCATATTTTCTAACGGATGTATCAGTTCCCCATTGTAGTTTCCTCTTATTTATTCATTTGCTGAATATATATTGAATTATTTTAGCTTATATTTTGCCACAAAGAAGATAGTATCAGAGATATGTTACCAAAATGTTGCGCTGCTCTTGAGAAGGTCTTGAGTAACAGAAAATAAACCGATGAACAAAACTAAATTTGAATTTACTACGTTTATTATCACAAAATATTTTGAAAAATATAACACTGCGATTGCAATTTCGGTCACTAGACCATCATCGGGCAGATTGAGTTAAGAACTGAATACAGAATTATAGATTTGCGCTTACGGGTGGGAAAGAATTATTGCAGGTACCTAAATAGACAAGAGGAACATATTTCAAGAAGGGCTAATCGAGTGAATTTCCCAAATTGGTACAATACAATGTTCTTAGAAAAGTCGTTATTGTTTGAATACACTAAATATAGGAGAATATATCAGGTCAATCTGGTCGTTCAGCAAGGTATCTTTTGCATTATGCTTGAGTTTAAAAATTTCTAATGATTCTAAGTAAGTAAGTTTGGTTCCTTTCGGTAATTTGTGCATGATTTTAAAAATTATCTAATTGTGGAAATGGGTGGTGGTTTTCACGGCAATGATTCGAAAACGTTGAATCCGTTTTATTTTTCAAAAAAGATTTTTGGTGTTCTTTAAATCTTGTCTTGAACGATCGACCAGTCTGACCTATATATACTCCTTTACATACAGGACAAATCAACTTATAAACTCCTGAACTTTCAAATTTTGAAGTGATATCTTTGGCATTGAATAAAAATCCTGAGAGTTTTGTCTTAGGTTTTTTTTTTTTTTTGACGACCAAAATATGTTAAACATGTGAATTTTTCCGATTTTTCTACTTTTAATTGAGGATATATGCTGTTGTACGCTAGTTGACTACGGTTCTTGTTTATCATTTTATCTATCAAACTTGTATGAAAACCATTATTTGAAGCAATTATTTCTATAGTCGAAATTTCTTTTGCTAAATTTGTTACGGATAATGGAATTGAAAACGCTCTGTGGATCATTGAATTAAAAGCTAAATGTTTATGGGAAAGAGGATGATTTGAATCCGACGGAATACATATATCCGTGAAAGTTGGTTTTCTATATATATCGAAACTCAAAGTATTTTTATTATGAAAGATAGTTAAATCCAAGAAGTTTATCTGTCGATTCCATCAACTATTTAGAAAATAAACCAGTATGTCTCAACTAATTTGTACTCAGAAGGATGTGGTTGACCAGCATTGAAGAGCTATTTAAATGTTACTTTTTTCTCTCTTTCTCTTCAAATGTTATAATACATCTTTTTCATTAAAATGATTTCTTGACGATTAAACCTCGCCTTTCATACGGATTATTCAAGACAGACTATCAAAATTTGTGTATATTTAGTCAACATTTTAGTATCTCCCAACTTTAGGGAAAGGAGTGGAGAAAAGGTGCGAAAATCTTTCAAACTGGTGTCAAAATATGTGGAAATTAGTTATGAACAATATATATATATATATATATATATATATATATATATATATATATATATATATATATATATATATATAAGCAATAACAGGCTTGGTGAATTTCAAAAAAACTCGATTTTATTAAAAAGTTTACGTTTCGCCACGACATTCGTGGCTTTTTCAAAACTTTTGAAATATTGAAATTTCTTTGACATTTATTGATATGAAAAATTTGAATAGTTAAAAAAGACTACTGTTTCATCAAAATTTTTCGGCTGTGGCCGTTTTCTGTTATTTATTACGTGCTATTCAGTCCAATATTAACATTCAAATCTGTTGTTATTAGATGGTAAGGGAAACCACAGAAACCTTTACCCAAGTAATGTTCGAAGTAGGTTCAAATTATTTTGATTTTAAAAAGTCAAAAAATAGGGTACTATTTATCTTTTTTTTCAAAAAAAAATTTTATTACGGCTGTGATCATCTTCAGTTACTAATTACGTGCTATTTAGTCCAATATCAACAGTCAGGTCTGTTGATATTAGATGGAAAGATTAGATAGAAACCTTCACCTACGTAAATACAAAATAGGTTTAAAATATTTGATTGTTGGATTTGTCTTTAAAAAGACCTTACTTGTAATTTTGGAGATCACATGTTCTAAACTATAACTTTTTTTAGAAAAATTGAAAATTCTAGATGTCTAGATTTTGTCCAAGAAGATGAGTTGTTATGGTAAGAGTTTGTTTGTTGAATTATTTTGTCTTGATTTATGTTGTTTCTTAGAAAAATTAAATCTGCGTATATTGAACTTAAATATTTTATATATGTTCTATCATTTATGACTTTATTTAAATTTGTTTGAATATGTAACATTTCTAAAATTTTTCTGCGTTTTTGAACTTTCTCTATTTCTGAAATTTTTGTGCTATTAAAGTTGAAACTATGATTCTCATTATTTTTATGTTTGATTAGTGCTGTGGTTTGTGTTTTGGTATATTTGTGTTTTTCAATCTTTCTCCTAAATTTTGAAAGTCACCAAGCCTGTTATTGCTAATAATTATCAAAAAGTTAAAAATAGTTCACAGGCAACAACAATTCAGATAAATATATTTATATTTATATATACATACATACATATATATATATATATATATATATATATATATAAGTATATATATACATATATATATATATATATATATATATATTATATATATATAATATATATATATATATGAATTCTTGATTTTTACCTGTTTATCGTATTCATTCCAAGAGATATCAATTATTGGTATAACAGGTTTATTTCGAACATTACATTTTAAAATTAAAAATTCATTGGACGTTTCAATGGAGTTTCCATCTTCATGCAGCTAAAATCGGGATAAAAAATACAATTCAAATGCCTAAATATAAAACATATATACACATACACTAAAATAAAATAACATAAATTGTATCTCACCAGAATGTTCGTCGGTAGTTGTCACAATACTACTTGACTCTTGAATCTCTGTTTAACCGATGTATAATCGTTCATGCGTATAGAGCTCATGTATTAACAATAATGGGGCATATATCGAACTTAGGCCCTTTATATCTATTTTGTTGTTAACTGTGTTGTCTTGGTTCTTCTGTATAAAAATCATTTCAAGGATTTCGCGTGATTTTAAGTTTTTTTCTATAGTTAGTATGTGTGTTTCATCGTATCGAAATCTAGTCCTTCTGATTGTTTGGTGTTGTTCAGTGCATGGTTCGCTGTTTTTGCATATCTGTGGGCTTTTAAGTCTATCTTGTAGACGTTGTGAGGTTTGTCCGATATATACTTTTATTGCAATCTTTGTGCAGGGAACGCTGTATACTACGTGGGATTTCTTTTCTGTTGGAATTTTGCTCTTTAAGTTGGTGGTAGAGTTGTTTTATCTGATTCTGAGGTTGATGCGCTATCTGTATACTGAAACGGTTTTTAAAATGTTAGTTATTTTCGGGGGTCAGGTATGTGTGATGTATGGAATAGGTACGTATAGTTTTTTTATCTGTAGACTCTGGTGTGTTAGATCTTGGTTCCTTGTTGTAGGTTTTATGTACTTGGCTTTTGATGTTTTTGTCTATTATATGAGAAGGGTTAGTTGTTGCGTATCAGAAAGTGATTTCGCTTTTTTGAAGTGTTTCAGGTCGGAAATCTGGGAGATGTTAGTTGGACAGCTCTGTATATTACGTTGCTAACAATGGCCTTTTTATGTGAGATGTTGGTGTGCTGAGTGGAAGTCAATTAACCGGTTGGTGGCTGTGGTTTTAGTGTACCATTTCGTGTTTAATTTGTTATTATTACGAATTATTGTCATGTCTAGGAAAATTAATAGAAAAAATTGGTCTCTGCTTCGAGAGTGAATTGTAATTTAGGATGAATATTGTTGAAGCTCCTCAAGATTTCATCTACCTCTTTGGGGTTGGCAATAAGCAAAACAGTCGTCTACAAATCTTTTGTATTAAAGTTATTCGAATTTACTGTCATGTAATATTAGTTCTTCTATATATTCCATGACTATCTGTGCTGTTACACTTGAAATGGGACTGCCCATCGCGACACCATCTGTTTGTTGGTAGAATTGATTTTTATACTGAAAATAATTTGTGTGGAGAGTGAATTGCAGAGCTTCAACAAATTCACTTTGTGGAATTGATGTGTGGTCTTGTAGCTGTGTCCACTTTTTTGTTCTATAATGGTTGGTATCATTTGGTTTGGAATGTTTTTGTATATAGTGAAATCACGTCCAGGGAGTACAGTTTGTGGTTGTTGGGAACATCTATTTGAATCCAGTTCTGTTTTAAGTTCGATGGAGTTTTTTTATATAGTATTTGTTCTTGTTTGTAATGTTTGACAGTACTGATGCGAGGTGTTTTGAAAGGTTGTATAGTGGGGATTGAATGCTTGAAACTATTGGGCGTAGAGGAATATCTGGTTTATGGACTTTTGGGAGTCCGTAGATTCTGGGTGGTAAATGCTGTTATGTGTAAGTAATTGTTTGTATAGTGCTTGTGAAATAAAGTCTTTTTCTTTCCACTTCTTTTAAAGTTTGTTGTTATCATTTTCTATTGTGTTCGTTAAGTCTCTCTTAATTATTTTGTATGTATTTGTATCCGCTAGAAGTGTGGTCATTTTCTGGTTGTACAGGTCTTGTTCCAAAAATAACAGTTTTATTACCTTTGTCCTGCCTTAACTATTACTAGGCGGGGGTTTTGTTTGAGAAAGACTTTAGTCATCCTAAATTTGGAGTTTAGATTCCTGTTTTGTTTTGTATTAACTTGGTATCTATGATTTTTGAGAAATTGTGTTGTTGTATTTATTGATTGTGTCAGTTTGATTCGTATGTCATTTTGGTCTTTGATAGAAATGTTAGGTATGTTAGCTTCAACCTGGGCAATGATTTGTTCTACTGGTAAATGTTTTTCATTATTTATGTTCATAGCATACTTTGGGTCCAAGCTTAGAATCTCAGTTACGTATTCTGGTAGAACTGTGTCTGTCATATTAAGAATGGAGTCTGTGTTTTCAATTTCAGTTGGAAAAGAATGTGAGATATCCGTTTTGAAATGAGCTCGTTTCTTTTTTTTTTTGTAATTGTTCTAATTTTCGTATGTGTTTTATTTTGTTTTGTTCTGTCTTTCTCGTTTGTTCCCTAGTTTCTGCGAGTTGAAAGTTAGCCAAGATTTCCCCCTGTATAATTGAATGTACTTTGTTTGTGTTATAATTGACTTGTTGTGAATAAAATAAAAATATATATATATATATATGTATGTTCAGAAAGATTTCCGCGGTCGGAAGTATTTGAAAAACTTGGTTCACGGAATGAACCGCGTAAAAGATTTGAAAAATCTCGACGTTTCGGCTCCTTTTGCGAAGCCATCTTCAGGAGAATTAGAAGGGAAATAATTCAGACTCGTGGCCTCAATCTGCCTACTCCACGAATCGAATTTAGGAGGAATCGGAAACAATACGATTGCGTGGTCTCAACCTGCCTACTCCACTAACCGTATTGCTTCCTGTCAACTCTGAAGTCTCAATCTGCCTACTCTTCAGAGTCAACTGACGGGCCGATCGTCGCGTGGCCGTATTTATAGGGGAGGGGTGGGTGGACTCACGCTCATCAGTGCGGGATGCACTCTGATTGGGCGTTACATGGCGACCACTGAGAAGTGGTTTCCATGCTGATGGGAGTCTGTGACTGTCATCTCTGGTGTTCAAACAATTTGGACGTTTTTCTATTTCTACAGCTTCACGGATAATTCGGGATTTGAAAGATCGGACGGGAGCAAATAGTTCTTGTATTGGGGAAATCGATAATGTGGCCTGTTTTGGGTGTGATGTTGGGAAAGGGAGTTGGCGATATCTGAGTGTCTTACCGAAAGTGAATGTTCCTTGGCACGGACCTGAATTCGTCGGTTCGTTTGTCCTATATAGGAACGAGGACAATTGGAACAGGGAATCTCATAAACACCGTGATTTTCGTTAGGAATTTTATCCTTGACGGATCTGACCAGATGGGAGAGTTTTTGTTGAGTAGTGAATATTGTTTTGATGTTTGTGTTTTTGAGAGATCTTGCGATCTTATCTGTTACTCCTTTGATGTAAGGAAGAAATAATTTAGGTGTAGATTCTTGTTCAGTGGGATTGGAAGGTGGTAGAGGTGGGGTGATATTTGTGTGTTTGCGTATGCTCTTGGAGATTTTTCAAATCTTTTACGCGGTTCATTCCGTGAACCAAGTTTTTCATATATATGTATATATATATATATATATATATATATATATATATATATATATACATACATATATATATATATATATATATATATATATATATATATATATATATATATATATACCTATATATAAAATCCTAGCAATTTCGTGGTACTTATTCGTGAATGCGTATTATGGGGTTATAACTACCTTTAGCACAGCAGGTAAATCTACCTGACGTTCCGGGTTAACTGGTTTGAAGCATACATACATCTTCTTATTCACGTAGTCGGCTTTCCCCTATTAAGTATTCCTACTTCAGTACATACAATACCCGGTTAATAAGCAATCAAACCGTTAAACCGCAATTATCGTATCTGTAACAGGTGATGGACCCGCATCGAGTATATTAATTAATCCAATCAATCAAAATAAATATTTCGCCATAAGCTTTTTAAATATTTATCATTCTCTATGAAATTGAATTTAAAAACTCGAGTACTAGATAAGAATGGAATTCAAAGTTTTCAGCGAGTATTTCCTCCACAATGAGCTGTAACTGAAGGGAAAGAAGCAAACTGTACTTATTAAATCCGCACTAATAATTATGGGAAATTCTATATATTAAAAAGATGATGGAGCCGTATTCACTATAGATAGATAGTATTAATTTATATGGCATAACAACATAGGCAGGGGTCACATATATATATATATATATATATATATATATATATATATATATATATATATATATATATATAATTATATATATATATATAAATAAATATAAATATATATATATATATATATATATATATATATATATATATATATATATATATATATATATATATATATATATAACTAATTTCAGTCCTAAAATGTTTGTTATAATACAACTTTACTGTTTTCGATCAAAATGTTTCATCTACACAACGTTTGATTTTAAAATTTTTATTAATATATTTTTTCAAATGGCAACATGGTAGCTCGTCGTCGTAGAAAAAAAAGAGCATTTCATACGATTGATTTGATACCTCACTCTGTTAGATTGTAAGAACTGAAATTAGTTATTTGAACGTATCCATTGCCCTCTAGAATAAAAATTGATACATATTGTATTTTAAATGTCATATGGGGACAAAAAACTGAAAATACAGTAGGTGTCCCATTTAAAAACCTAAAGTTCCTTTCACTTCCAGTGAATCCGAAATTTGTATGAAGTTGAGTTACTTGGCAAAATGCAGTTTTATGCATCAAACAGATACTTCAAATTTTATTCCATTATCTCCAAAACCAAGAAAGTTATAGGGGCGAGCCATCTTCCGGGGATACCCGGTATATATATATATATATATATATATATATATATATATATATATATATATAAGAGAGGAGGAAGTTCTTTTGGCCTGACCCAGTTAGGAATAAAGCTTAAGAAGAAACTCGTTGGGTACCGCAGGCATGCAGGAAGTAAATACTCTTTATAACACTTTTTCCAATATTTCGACAATGTTTATATTGTCATCATCAGGGATATGCTAACAATACTTTTTTACAAAATGAAACTAGGACAATTTTGTGGAAAAAAACAACAACAAATAACTTACATGTTGTCCATGAGGATTGGTATGCATAGATTCTTAAAATTAAAAATTAATATTGACGTTCATAACCAAAAAGTGCCAACATATTAAGAACAAAAGTCAGATGAGATGTAACTTAAAAATTGCCATCATCGACCAACATTTGACCAATTAAAGGCAAGAAACAAAAACAGTCCACAATTTAAAATTCAAAAATATTAATAAAAGATACTTATTAAAAAACTAACATCATACCGGTATTCACATCGTCGGCATGGCAAGTGAAATGAAATTAATAAAAATATAACCAAAAAAGTGAGGGCTAAAAATGAGAACATAGGAAGAGGTTGAAAAAACAACGCCAAAGAACCCGAGATCTTCTTTACTCTTTTAGAGCAGCCGAGCACAGAAGGAGATATCACCAGTTGCCAGTATGTCCCATCTTCCCACCAAAAGGGAAAGACACTCCGAATGTAGAAATTAATTAAACTAAACCAACTTGAAAAGTACCTATTTTGAAAACTTATTCTGGCGAAAAAACGTTATGTAAATTTTAGGAAACCATTAAAGAGAGGAATAATTAATAAAAAAGGGTCAAAACTGTCTATAATTAAATTGGAGAAACAACAAGAAATTGGAAAAAGTGAGTAATAAAATTTAAAAACTCCAAAATAAAATCAACTTCAATAGAAAAAGGAGTTTGAAACTCTTAAGTTGTGAGGATACTGATCCAAGTGCAATTAAGAATGAATATATTTCCACTTAAATGCTTAATATCAGTCTTTTTGTTCACACAAGGAGGATGACTGATGAAGAATGAAAAGCCATTTCCAAAAAAAAGTCCTCTTATATTTGTTGGATCTTAAGGCTAAATGATGGCCGGACGGGGGAGCGACAAAAGCATCGGAGATTTTGGTAGCATCAAAATCTTGATATTATGACCTTCTTTAACATGTACATGATCACTTCAGTGCACAATCTTTTCAGGGTGTAATCTTAACAGTCACTCTTTATGGGAACAAAATCCTGGCTTCAATAACCTGTTAGTTTGACAATATAATTCACTCGCAGCAATCAGAGCAAGGAAATAACAGTACACTAACATGTAATTGATGTAATAAAGCGAGTTTGTATCCTTCAAGTTTAGTAAATAGAGAAATTTATAGTCAAGACAGTTTTATTTGGGCGATTTTGAATGTTATTTAAAAGGTTTAAAAAGACTCTTACTTACAGTTTCGGAGTGACACCCAAAATAAACGTTTTAGATGAACGCAATAAAAAATTTAATTAGTCACTAAAGTGCTTCTGAAACCAGCATCATCCGCAAACATCCAACATTTGCAACTACCATCATTCATATTAATTATGTTACGGTTCCACTGTGGAGCTAAAAAGAATTTTCTTGCAGGAAGAACATAGAAGGGATATGAAGTTATTTCCGAATAGAGTTTGTAACAAAAATGCTCAAGTTTTACCTGTGGAATACACCGTCAGAGATTACTGAACAACAATTGCGACAACAAAGGAATCCATGAAGGTGTAACTTTGGTCCAAACAAATGAAAAAACAGCGTGCTTCTCTCTTTAGTGGTTTTCGCTAAAAATTTAAATAACGTTTTTCGCCAGAATAAGTTTCAATTGTAATCTTTCAGTTGTTTTAGTTTTAATTAATTTCTACAATTCGGAGTGTCTTCCCTTTTGGTGGGAGATGACATATTGGCAATGTGATATCTCTTCTGTGCTACTGGCTGCTCTAAGAGTTAAGAGATCTCGTGTCCTTTTGGCGTGTTTTTTCAACCGTCTTTCTATGTTCTTCATTTTTTAGAGCCTACACTTTTTTGGTTATATTTTATTTTAATTTCATTTCACTTTCCATGCCGACGATGTGAATACCGGTTATGATGTAGTTTTTAAATAATACTTTTTATAATTATTTTTGAATTTTTTAAATTGTGACGTTTTTTGTTTCTGCCTTTAATTGGTCCAAATTGTGGTGGATGCATGGCAATTTTAAGTTAAACACTCACTGCACTTTGTTTCTTAATATGTGCGACTTTGGTTATGAACGTCAATATTTAATTTTAATTTAAAGGATCTATGCATACAATCTCAATGGGAACATCTGTAAGTTAGTTTGTTGTTGTTTTTTTCCACAAATTTGTCCTAGGTTTCCATTTTTGTAAAAAAATATTGTAAGCATTCCCTGATGATGACAATAAACATTGTCGGAAACTATTGGAAATAAGTGTTATAAGAGTATAACTTTCCTGCATGCTGCGTTAACCCAACGAGTTTTCGCTTCCTTAGCTTATTTATAATACTATAATATATAGAAGAAGGGTAGTCTTTGCTGACTTAGTTAGGATACCAATTAGGAATAATAATTTATTTTTGCGGTATAGCAAAGCAAAGCAAAACGTGTACTCTTATAAAAACCCCCACTATATTAAATTCCCGATATTTCGACAAATCGATTATTGTCATCCTTCAGGGAAGCCTACAAAATAAGCACAAAAGAAAATCAGAAAATGCTCCATAACGGTCCAAACAGCTAGCAAATTACCGTTCACTGTGTCTTTGAGATGATTGGCAAAAGATGTAAAAATCGAGATAAATCAGCATTATTGAATTTCTATAACAGCATTTTTTTTGATCGGAAGGACAACAAAATGTTGTTGCGTCTTCAAACTAACATTTAAACATTTTTACGCGTAAATATTTAGGTCCACAAATAAGATAAAACAAAAACAAACACCAATTAAATTTAGACGAATTAAAATCATTGTTGAAGTTAAAATTTAAGTTAAAAACTTAATAGAACATATAACGATCTACTTCTCGACATTACAGTATTGACTTCTCTCTCTTTCTTTTCTCTTTCTCTCTCTTTTTTCCAGTCATATAATGAAATGACGAAGTAAGATCGTTATATTTCTATTAGTTTTTGAAACTTAATTTAAACTTCAACAATGTTTACATTCGTTCTAAAATTTTAATTGTGTTTTTGGTTTTATCTTATGTGGGACCAATTTAACCGTAAAAATGTTAATGTTAGTTTGAAAGACCAAACACATTTGTGTCCTCCGATGCAAAAAAATTGCTGTATAGAAAATTCAATAATGCTGTATCTCGATTTTTAACATCTTTTGCAATCATTCTCAAAGACACCAAGTGAAGTATTGCTAAACTGTTGACCTTTATGGGGAAGCAATTTTCTTCGATTTTCTTTTTGTTGCTTATTTTGTAGCTTCCCTGAAGAGTTGACAATAATCATTTGTCGAAATATCGGGAAATTATAGTGTTATAAGAGTATCACGTTTTGCTTGCTGCTTATACCCCAATATATTATCCTAATTGTATTAATATATATATATATATATATATTATATATATATATATATTATATATATTAACATATAGATATATATAAATATATATTATATAATATATATATATATTTTATATATATATATATAATATTATATATATATATATATATATATATATATATATATATATACCTATATGTATATTCAGCCGACGTCATAAGAAACGGAACTGAGAACCCTAGGTTCCTCATTTTTACCATTATTCATTACAAATCTGTCATTGTTATGATCTAATTTTTAACCATGAAGGTCGTTTTCCATTCATTCAACAATAATTATACATCGCTATAAATGTCATAATACCTACTTAGTTCCGTCAAATGAACTTAATTGCTCATTTTATATTGGATGCTTAATATGGAATGGCACTAATATTAACTGAAATAAGATGAAACAACCTTGTAGTCTCTTGTTATAAAATATTTTATTTTTCACTTGTATATAATATGTTTATTTCACCTTGGATACGGTTGCTATAAACACACTCATTATGCCCTAGGCCATTATGCCCGCATTTGCGGGCATAATGGATTCAAAACGCCCGCTTATTGTACTAGGAGAAATGAAGCAAATTTCATTGATTAAATACCTCATAATCCTTGTCGTATACGACTCTGGATTTCTCCGGCAATGAATTATTCGCAGCTTTGGCTGCATTTTCTATGATATTCTTGGGTAAAATTCATTTCATTTCCATTATTTCTAATAAGACTACACAAAGAGAAAGCAGCATGAACGTTCACTGAATATGATGACAAAAATATTCACAAAAACGTCAAACTAATCAACAAAATGACATTGCCTACTATGCAGAAAGGAATAGGAAGCAATCTGAAAACGATTTTAAAATCGCTTTTTCATCATAATATAATAATTTTTTCGTGAAAAATAAAATCTTGTATGCACCGCGTGCGTTACTAGATCCTTATGCCCATCGGGCAACATTCATCCCTCGGGCCAGAGGCCCTCGGGCCGAATGTTTCCCTCAGGGCATAAGGATCTATATAACGCACTTGGTACATAAATAACTATTAAATCAGTTCTTGGATCATTATTCGCACCCCATCACAGTAAAAAACATAAGATCTAACACTTAACTGTAATCGCTTACCAATTTGTGTTCTATTTATGTATGTATGTAAAATAAAAAGAAACGGTGTCATGGAACACCAGGTAGGAACGAAGTTCCTTCGGATAATGTAGAAGGACCACAATTTGCGAAAACGAAACATGTGCGTGTCGGGGCGCACGACAGAAGTGATAACTTACACTAATCCAAGTTGAAATAATTAATATTGAAATGTGGAGCTAAGAGCTCTTACGAGATTGTTAATAAAAAGATTAAAAAGCCAGGAGTAACCTCTGGGATTCGAACCCAGAAATACGTCACACCAGGATTCAGTACGTAGACCACTTGGTCGTCAACGCAATGTAAAGTTTAGACGCAAGAGTGTATATAACGAGAGGATGACGTATCGCCACGATATATATTTGAATATAAACCTACAATACGTAGTCATTATTTTATGGAACAAATTTGTAAAGCTTTATCTTTTTTTTTAAGCCATATCTGATTCCTGTCGTAATCTGTTCTCTTATGCATATAACTTATACAAAATTATTTCGATGTTTCACTTCTGACGTTTTCGAGTTGCTTGTACATGGATTCATGATATGGAGGGTAGAGGTAAGGAGGACCATCTCTGTGTATGAAAAAGTGTCCGTCAAAAATCGTCAAATTGGTGGCGCCACAATAGCAAGTGGGTACATTTCAAATGACGCGCTGTTGTCATATTGAAGTCGTTTTTACTTTTATTTACCTCATTAACAAATTCTTGTAGAAGACTAATAAATTATAAGAAGTGTTTAAATTGCGCTTCAGTTTCAGTTTTAAGAGTGCCATATTTGTTTTTAATACATGTAGGCAACGCATGACTCACGACTTCATCGTGACACAATTTTGCTAACGCAATGTGTTGAAACACTAGGTTGTGTTAGTGTCATTGTTTCAACACCCAATATTTCACTGTGTTACCCAGGCCTATTCCCGACACTTAAAAACCAACAGATTCATCGTACTCTGTAGATTTAGGTTCAATGTTATGCGCATCTTTTATGGCGATTTGAATATCACGATGAGTCGGTTATAGTTTTACACATTTTAAACAGAAGAGCGGCATTTTTGGACTAGTAGGTATCTTGAAGAAATTTTGGAAGACGAACTGAGTTCTATGGAAAGAAAATACAGTGACTCAAAAATAAACTAATTCAATAAACTAATAAATAAGATAATAAAAGCACCCATTCAAAAATAAACTACATAACCTAGCTTTCAAATTTCAAAATCCCAATTACAAAAGTTGGCAACAGCGCGGCATGGAATCCCTTCCTATTTCATGCTCTCTTGCTATTCTGGCGCCACTCTGGAGGGTTTTGGAACTGCAATTTGCAGTTTACAACTGGACACTTTTGCGACTGTTTTCCAATATGAGATGGTCCTCCTTACCTCTACCCTCCATAATTCATGAGTACTTACTATGCATTGGCGATTGACGTGGCGGATGGGATCAGAAAGAGAAGGGATGAGAGAACGGAAAGAAAGAGGGAGAAAGATAAAGGTATGCAATATTCCCTTGTGTTAACTAAAAGCGTGACTTTTGTCAGTTTACTTTCGTCAGTCTGCTTTCGTCAGTCTACTTCCGTCACACTTCTTGTCTCGCATATTTTTCAGTTTGGTCCCGCAGCGAAATCCCTATCTCCTCCAAGCCTGCCGTAAGAAACTTCGTTCCAAAAATATTTCTGTTACATTCCTCCCTCAAATATATGTGAGGAAGGTTGGTGATTGTCGGGTGGACCTCCTTCAGCCAGATAATAGTATACGCTCGTATGTTCAACTCCAAAGATGAGTGTGACCGAATAATTTATAGAATAAATAAGACTAGATGAAGAAAATGTTGGTAGCAGTAACTATTTGTGAATTTGCAAGTAGTAACTTAGGTATTCCATTAGGAAACCTCTGAAAAACTAAACCGGTCTTGGGATTTGAACTCAGGATTTTCTAATTGACAAATTAACGTGCATGCACACTAGGCTATCATATCGGTAATCATATAAGAACCAAGGTTGGAAGATGAAGCATAATAAATAAAAAATAACTGACATTACGATGAGATTGTAAATTATTTAAGAAAATTCGAAAATATTTCTATAGCAAAATTTTCTTTAATCTATAATTATATCAATACTATCAATACTAACAATATTCAGAATAAGAGTTCCTCTCGAGATAAGAGGTTCTCAAGAAAAGATTCCCTCATACATCTGTCCTCGATTGATTCTATGCTTTTCACGAGAGAGAAAAATAACGCATTTCTTCCGTTTTTGTCTTGTGGAATAAGGAGTCTGCTGCGAAATATTTCAACAGTCTTTTCATTTTATCCTACAAGATGACAAAAAATCTATTTGTTGTTTTTACCTGATAAAAATGATTTTTCCAGTGAAAGAAATGTGAATAGCATTCGCCATTTGTGTGATAAAGACAGGAATTCTCGGTGTAGGGCCTTGGAATTTTTTTTGATTATTCTAAATTTTTAAATAACGATTCTTGCTAAAGTTCTTGTTAGACTGTCAGTAGGTATGTTTCTTTAAAACTAACTGTGACTGTGGACAACATCTAATTGATAGTGAAATTTGATTTTTGAAAAACATTGTGGGAGGGTTGAGAGAAAAATACTTTCAGAATTGGATATCATGAAGATGAATTTGAAAGACTAGCATGCGTACAACCTGATTTGGAAATGGATAGATAAACGGTGTAGATCGGTTAACTAAAATGAAAAGAGATAGATAAAGTATCAATAATGGGCCAACATCCTTCGAAAGATAAATTGAGACGATCGTCTTCTGAGAGAATAGAAAGAATTCCTAAAAACGATAAATATAAGAGTTTAAATAAAAAGGGTAAGCAGGACCGATCGTTGCTCAACTTTACAACAATTCAAGAAAAGAAATTTTAGTACCAAGATTCATTGTTTCTTTGTTTCAGGTTCTGCAAAGAAAAGGGAAGCGCAACAAGTCACCCAGGTGCTTACTGCAGCGAAATTATCGCCCAAGCTCTCCCAACAAACGGGGATCAACGATGGTGAGTTCAAGTTTTCTATAAATAGCTGACCATTTTCAGTACATTAACTATGGTTATAGGACATATTGAATAATTCAGAAAAAGGTATTTAGGCCAGTCAATTTACATAATCAATTGACAATAATTCCAAAAGTTTTCAAACTTTAATGTAAGGTTGGGAAAGAGATAAAAACAAGCTATGAAATTCTGCAACCTTTTCCGAAGCCCGGAACATTGTTGAAATTGCAATAACATTGAACTTTGCGTTATGCTTCTGAAAAAAATTCCAAAACTTCTGGAGTAGTATTAAATATATTATTTCATATTACGTATCAAATTTGCAACTAATTTAAGGGTACGGAACATTTTTTTAATTCAAAATTAACGTTTTTCTTTGATAAACTGTCCAAAAAAATTTCCAAAATTTCTGCAAACTCGATAGATACTTCGGAAAATATACCGAACAGTTGTATAAATTTGGAACCTTTTACGTTGACCGGAACATGTTTATTTATAATTTTTTTAATTCGTGGTAATTTTTTCGGGCGAAATGGTCTCGAAATAATCACAGAAGTTTTGAAACTTGGTTGCAAATATCTATTCTGATGCATTTGCAAATTTGCAATCTTGTACGCGGTCCGGAACTTTATGCAGTTTGCAAAAATATGATTTTTATATTTTTGCAAATTGCATAATGATCCGGACCGCGTACAAGGTTGCAAATTTGCAAATGCATCCGAATAGATGTTTTCTAAATTTGCAACTCAGTTTCAAAATCTTGCTCGAAAAAATTAGCACGAATTGAAAAAATTATAAATAAACATGTTCCGGTCAACGTAAAAAGTTGCAAATTTATACAACTGTTCGGTATATTTTTCCGAAGTATCTGTCAAATTTGCAGAACTTTTGGAATTTTTTTTGGTCAGTTTATCGAAGAAAAATGTTAATTTTGAATTAAAAAAATGCTCCATACCCTTAAATTGGTTGCGAATTTGATACGTAATATGAAATAATATATTTTTTCTCCGATCGTGGGAAAAGTGACACTATTTTGCCCTGTTTTCTATGCGAAAAGCTCAACATTCCAGAATAGTGGTCAGTTGCTAAGCAATTAGAAAATAACAGTGCGGTAATATTCTTTACTCACAATCGATCGGTAATCGATCGTTTTCTAACCTTCAGAACAGTCGGGAAGCGCTTCATTACATACCTCATACTTTCCCGGCTAGCGAATCTCACTTTCCCGGCTAGCAAATGTCACTTTACCGGCTAGCTTGTGTCACTTTACCAACTAGCATGGAAATAAATTAGAATTAACTCGAAATTCATTTAATATAAAAAAAAAACTATTTGGAATTATAAATATTAATAGTTACATTCGAATTATGATTACTATTGACCGTTAAAGCAAGACCTTGTTGCTCAAAGTTATGAGTTTCAGAATTCGATGATGATGCCGACGTTCTAGAATTTTCAGCATGAGACAACATATTAGCTGTTTTTACTTGTCCATGGAAAGAATTCTCCACATAACCTTCAGCCACGGTACTAGATTTCTACCCTCCTAATCTCTTCAACTGTAGAATGTCTCCACCTGTATTTGCTAATAATGTCGCTGAAGTACGTCTGAAACAATGTCCTGTGAACCAATTAACATTTTCTAGTTTTAAAAAGGTATTTTTGGAAAAACTTCCGATAGAATTATGCTCAAAAGGCTATCGTGTAACTTTGCCAAACCTCATTTGTAAGAACAAACTTTCACAGTCGATATTGTTGCGCATGTCACAGTATTTTTTCACTACTTTCATCCATTCCGGTTTTGTAATCACAAATGTACGCGAGGAATAGGTTTTGGTTATAGGAATCGTTATTATAATCCGATTTCCTAAAATTTCCAAATCATTTATTTTCATTTTCAGAAGTTCATCACACCTGCAAGCTCCGGAATTGCATAATCAATGCAACCTGAAAGAAATTTGCACTTTAACATTTTCAATATGCACTAAAGAAATTAAAACGTTACCTTTTGAGGGAGATATTCTATCTCAGCATCGTTTAGAAATTGATCGATGTTTGCTTCGGAAAGAACACTTGACTTTTTAGCTATGTATCCCACATTCTGCCTTTTCAAGTATGCTCGCAATTTTGCATAATTACTGATGTCAACATTATGCCTAATATTTAATAGTGTTCGTAGCATCGAGTACCTTGACCATAATGTACTGGATTTATTCTGATTACTCAATTCACCGAAATAGGCAAGGAGAACAGTCTCAGAGGTGTGCAGCGCACCTTTAGCCACGCACCAGTTGATATACGTTTCGTACGTATTCACATACCTTCCTCTGCTTTTCACAGGAATAAGGCCTTCGGATGCTAGTTCTGCAGCTACTCGAAGTTCTGGTGGTGTAGATTCAAATTCGCAGTCGGACATTTTTCGTTAATATTGTCAAAAATTAAATTGTGAATTATGACTCAACTGTCAGATCGAATCTATGGTTGAATCAACTAACTTTTTATGTTGCCTAATTAATACAAGTAATAATTATTATCAGAAATTGATTGTTAATGTAATAGATTGTGAGTAAAATAGTATACAAACCTCGGGGAAAATCATTCCAGCCTCACGTCTGTAGCACACCTCGGTGCTGCGCACCTCGGTATGCTACCTTGCCGTTCGGCTGTAATAGATCACTTCCCCGCTCGGTATGTAATATACTATACCGCACTGCTGTAGCGTGCGGTAATGTAACAAATGGATTATTACATTAAAATGAAACAAAGTATGGTTTTAATCTTTATAATTGTTGTTAATATTTACATTTTTTGTATCCTGAAGCTTGACGTTTTAAAACTGCTCTCGGTTTTTGGTACTGGGCAATATTAATATTATTTTTAACAGACAAAGTTGATTGAAGCATGGAATAATGTGCCCACAACGTCGAAGATTTCATTGTTTTAGCCAATTCAGCAACATACGCCATCAGTACATTCTCAGAAAAGGATACACTGTTGTTTTTTCTACAAAAATTCATGAAGCGTTGGTACGCAAGTTCATACTTCTCTCTGGATTTCGCCGGAAGTAAATTAAGTGAAGCCCCGTTCGCGGCTTCTACTAGTTCAGGAGTCGTGCAAGACAACAAATAATCACTAATCAGTGTTCATGTTTACTAATTCTTTTTTAATTCCTTATAAAATACAACGAATCAAACAAAACCAGCTTTAAAATTATTTTACTTTTGTCATAACAGAGTAATTTCCATGGTTACTACTTCTATATTTCAATATGAACATAGATAAACCTATTTAAACTTACTTGATTACATCTTGGATGAAATATTTTTTAATTAATTAATTTTTTAAATGTAAATCAACGATCGGAGAAAAAATAGTATGTATAATTCGTGGGAAAAGCATATTCCCAAACTCCTGTGTTACCAGACTCGTCGCTACGCTCCTCGTCTGGTAATTATCACAGTCGTTTGGGAATATTATGCTTTTCCCACTAATTATACAATATACTATATTACTACTCCAAGTTTGCTGATATTTTGGAATTTTCTTCACAAGCATAAGGCAAAATTCAATATTATTGCAATTTTAACAATGTTCCGGACTGCGGAAAAGGTTGCAAAATGAGATTTGTTCCTTTCTTTATGTAGCATTCACTTGACCAAAGTTCAAAAACTTGAAATTATTGTTAAATTTTCGATTTTCAATATCCAAACTGACTGGCTTAATTGTAGATATTAAGAAAGTTTATGCGAATTGAGGAAAACATTTTATTACTGCCGTACACCTGTCAGTAGGAAGGTCGTCTATTTCTCTCGTCAAAGCAATAGCTACATCAACACATTGCCTCAATCTTCACGTTAATAGATTGAGCGTGTTTCCAGAAAAGTACCCAACATCACCGCCAATACCTGCATATACGTCTTATTTGTCTTAATTTGTTCATTTTACTTTGCCTCATACCATTTCGGATCGGCTATCTTTGGAGACATTGTACAACAAATTTGGACAAGCGGCATAATAAATTTGTGTTAAAGTACGTTCAGGGAATCTAGTTATGGCAATACAGATGCGTTGCATCTGAAAGTTTTATTAGCTTCTTTGTTGAAGAGGTGTAACATAATGAGTACCCAAATTACTAAAATTGACAATTTTTAAAAAGAATATGAATAACTGGGAAGTTGATTATCCTCAGAAAACTAGTTTAATGAAATATTATGATTTTAATGGAAACATAACTTCTTGAAATTCAGAGTATCAATGAAAGGTAAACTCTCTTTTGCCTCTGTCATCTGGAATCCAAAATACAACATACATACTACACGTCTGGAACGTGTACAAAATAGATTCTTAAGATACCTTGGATTTAAGAGCAATACACCGGTAGTTAATCACAATTATTCCAATATCAAATCTAAATTTAAAATTGTATCACTTGAACACAAAAGAATTATAACCGATCTATCTATGCTTTACAAAATATTAAATAATCATATTGATTCTAATGATCTATTATCTAGAATTAATCTAAGAACAGCAAGGGCCAACGCAAGAAATAGAGATTTGTTTGCAGTGGATTTCCATCGAACTAACCTAGGACAGAACTCTCCAATCTGTAGATTTCAATCACTGTTCAATCTTCATAATAATTTTCTAAAGCTGGATATTTTTGTTTTGCCAATAAAATATTATAAGCACCGTCTAAAACAATACTTTTTAGGAATTTAGACGACTAAGAATAATTTCAGTTTGTTCTTGTCATTTTAAGTTTATTATGTACTAATTATTTAGAATATAAATTGTTTAGTTTGTAGGTTAAGTTTATCTTATATACGTATTGGATGCTGTTTTTGGTAATTTGTACTGTTTGCAACCTGAATTGGTAAATAAATAAATAAATAAAAAGGACCGACAACTCTAAAATGGATCATGGTTTCAATAAGCTGGTTAAAAATTCAGAATTATCTTGACTGTCCTGAGCACAGGATTATCTGAATAATTTTTTTGTGTAGAAACTAAAAAATCATCTGCGATCAATTATTTGAGGATTTAATCTAAAAGGGCCTGGGAGTGGCGAAAAATTTTTTGAATATAAAATTTTTTTTCTCATAATTTTTGGCCGAAAGTTGGATTCAGTATGTAATTTAGGTTGAAAATAACGATGCTGACGATAGTTTTCGCCTCGAATGTTTACTTGACTATATACAGAAGATTGTTTTTTCAGACAATTCAGCTTTGACATACTAAAATCTTTTCCTGATGTCTGATGGAGTTCTCAGTTCGTTCCGGCATGAATCTATCCTTTCTGTTTAAGATACCAAAACTTCAGACCGCCAGCGTTCTCAGTTTGGAAATGAATAATTTTTCGGCGACCGTTAAATCTCGATTTTTCGCACCATGGTCAAATAAGCATGCTATGAAAAAACTATTTTCGAAATCATTATTTTCAACCAAAATAACCTAATCAAACTGATATTCAATCAGAAATAAGAGAATGAGAATTTATATTATTTAGTTTCAATCTCTAAGGAAGGGGGTGGCGAAAAATTTTTTGAAAATAAAATTTTGTTTTTTTAGAAAATTCAGCTCTGACATACTAAAATCTGTTCCTGATATCTGATAAAGTTCTCGCTTGGAAATTTAAAAAAAAAATAGAAGAGAACGTCCTTGATGAACTTCTTGAAAATATCCTTTCAACAGAAACAATGCCTGGGATTATACTCCTACGACCGCTCAGAGATAATTCTATATGATTATTTCGTGCAAATGTCTTGTATTATTAAATGTGAAATTTAACAAAATTAATCAAGTATCTACTGCAGCAACATATGTAGACTTTAATATACAAGCTACATTTCAGTCATCGATAATTATTTCCAAGAATTAACTCTTTCTAAAACTTAGAAATAATTATATATAATCATTTTGCGTATAATCCATATGTATGAATGAATGGAGAAGTTAAAGAAATTAATCAAGTAATTACTGCAGCACACAGAACGAAAAACGTACGTGAATATAATGAATAAAACCATTGAGATAATGTATTCGGACATCAATTTTCAACCGATGCTCAAGTTCATTGATTCAATGTATTATTATTGATTGCTTGATGTTCAAGTGATTATATCAATCCCCGAGAGGCATTGATTTCATCACCTGGATTTCAAAACAAAGTACATTCTACTAATGACCATTGTGTATCAGTCAATCAACATCCAGCATGATATTAATGTTTTCTGTACATCAACCGATCACCTGCAGTCATTGAATTAAGGAATCCAGGACATTGACTCAATCAGCGATACATTGATTCTAAGCCATGCGCACAATGACTTTCGAACATCGTTCAATGTTCGAAGACGTTAATATAATGTAAAAAATACATCAATCTGAGCCTACTGGTTGCACCTTTTGTTTTCATAAATAAAATAGACTAGACTTATATATATAAATATATATATAATATATATTATATATATATATATATATAATATATATATATAATATATATATATATATATTACATATATATATTATATATATATATATATATATATATATATATATATATATATATATATATATATATATATATATATATAATATATATATATATATATATATATATATATATATATATATATATATATATATATATATATATATATATATATATATATATATATATATATATATATATATATATATATATATATATATATATATATATATATATATATATTTTTATATATATATATATATATATATATGTATATAGTGACAGGTTTATAATTGCCAATAGGGAAAAAATGTCTATATATTATTGCTAATGCTCCAAGCAATTATGATGGCACTGTCGAACGAGTACGTTGCAAAGATAACTACAAACAGACACAAAAGATTCATTGAATTGGAATAATACAATTTATTTTTCAAATATTGACATGAGATATGTGTTTTACTGTATACAATTCCTGGATTAGCGCGAGGTTTAAAAAAAAGTATTCAATAAACGACCAAAACATAATACTTTCTGGAAAAAAACTTAAATTGGAAACATAAATAATATTTAAACAACTATTAACAGCTCTTATAACATTGAAAAACTTATATCTAATTCCATCGAAGTATGTATATAACTCTCCTTGAATTTTTGTTATATCTTCGCCAATTGCGAACACAAATGATTGAATTGAAGTTTTCTGCGAATTCAAAATGTATATCCATTCTTCAATTTCTTGTGGTGTTTTTGCAAGATATAAAAATGAGTGCTGTAAGTGAAAATTTTTTGGTATGCATTTTTCCAGTAATATCGTTCTTTACAACTTTGTTGGTGGCTGCCTCATCTCGCCCATCTAGAAATAAAAATATATTATGGTCAAAAATGAAAAAGGTGAATTCCAGATTTTAGAAAACTGATTTTCTTTTTCATTGGGACTCTACTTTTTAATGCAATGAGTATGTTATGAACTTTAAATGATGTTCACGAAATATGTATCAAATTATTCTCAAGCTGTCATTTGATTTCATAACAAATGAAAAAAGTGTTCTCTTTCAACCCTGACATAGAATAATAATATCAAGCTCTTTTTGAACTACTAACATTAGCATCACGGGGTGAACACCATTCACTGAAATACACAATCTACACAAGCAGATACTTACTTTCCTCGATCTTTTCGATTTCCAATGGGCCTAGTAAATACTCAATCGCCTTGTCTTTGACATTGCCATTGAACAGAAATGCAATAATTTTTCACAGTTTTTGAGAAAAAAATTATCATTTTCGTTCTTCATGGTTGAGTCCATATCGATCTAGAAGTAAAGTTATAATAGTTAGTTGCAACTATAGCTATATTATACCTATTGAATGTTATAGGTAATACATGAAATTATACAAGATAAAATTAAAAATCATGAAAAATATACTTGTTGAGTGAACAAGGAAAATTCTTCAATAATTTAAAAAAAAACATACCTACGCCACAGTTGCAAAGTAGACATCTTATGTCAGAAAGTTTGTATTCTAGCGACGGGTTTCTGCATTTTCGATCTCAGCGGTGAATTGTTGGTTTCCAATATCTTTGGTGGAGGGCGCTCTGGGTTGATACAGATAGTTGTCCGACCATGATTTGTATTGAGGAAAAGTAAATACTGAATTAATATGAAGGTGCTTGGAATATTTCGGGGTCTACTTCAGATCCAGATCACACTTACAAGTATCGTCACAACCTGCAATAAATGATTATTTTTCAAGATGATGTTGAAATAGTGTAGACCGTCAAATTTTAGTGAATAGTAGATTTTTTGTAAATACAATTTTCTTTTCAGTAATTTACTGAATTTACAAGGGTATTTAGCAAAACAATGTATAAGCAAGTTCCATTATTGAGCATATCTATTTCTTATAGCAAAATTCATAGTAGTTCGCGAAATGATATAAAAATTGTTCAAAATGCAATATATTTATATATTTTTACTATAAGTGCTCGAAACACGCCATGTTTTCATTCTTTCGTCTCTTTCAACACTGTTCAGTGTAACTACTTATTTTTTTGAGATTGTATTCTGGCAAAAAATATTTTCGTAACTTTTATTCAAATGTTATAAAAAACTAACAAGATTTAAAAAATAAAGTTACTGTACTTACCACCTTCTAAAGAAACTGCTTCCACAAAAATTTACTTATACACAAATAACACTTCACCGTTTGGCTGTTAGCGTTAGATAGATACTCGTATAGCGAATTAGGCGGAAATTTGGCATATTTACGTTGAGACGGTGGGGATGCAGCCAGAAATTCATCAATCCATGATTCTTTACGCGTTGTCCCAATGCTCTCGGACATTGACCGAATGACTTAATACATTAGGTGATGAATGCAGTGCATTGCTATGATGAACTATACATAGGTTAATGTTTTCAATCATTAATGTTATGCCTATTGAACATAGCTTTATTAAAAGAGGGATTATGACAATGTGTCGTGATGATTAAAGGTACATAGTATTAATCACTATGTGGTCATTAACTTGATGTATTTTTCACATTGCTCTGATGTAAATAACATTATAATGATGACTATTTTCATTAGATTCATGATTTAATTACATCATCATAATGACCTAGATTTCATTATAACAACAAAATCGTTGATTGATCAATCACAGCAATTCATTATTATCAATAAATTTTGGACATTGTCCTAATGAAAAATACGTTATGATAATGAATATGCGGTCAATCATTGGCAGTGATTGATATCAGGCTCATTATTATTTTCTGTGCAAATGATGAAAACTCAAATATACTACTGGACTACATTTCCATCATCGACAGTTTTCATGAGATTTAAAATAATTGTTCAAACTAAATTAGTAGCAGGATTTTTTATGAAATTAATTACAAAATTCAAATGTCGTGCTTTCTCATTTCCCTTGAACACATTATTGTTCCCTCCACTGGTGAATTTATATCCACTACCACTGTACCTGCATCATTTCAGCGATTGACAGTGCAAATTTATTTATTAATATTTAATAATGTTTATATTCAGGCGCGAATCCAGTGGGGGGGGGTGTACTGAGGGGAACGCCCCCCATCCAAATGTCCACGCTTATTGTTTTGATTGGGAGCTACTAGATTTACCATTGCCCAATATACCAGTACCCTTTGAATATATAAAAGTTCCCCCCTCCAAAAGTCGGGCCTGGATCCGCACCTGTTTATATTTATTAATTAAAAATATAATTTTGTTGAATTAGAATAGATTTTGGCAAATATGTCAAATAACTATTTACTATTATAATATTGTAAATAAGAATTTTGTCTCAACAAATTATTAGCTAAATATTGACAATCGTTTTTCTCAAGTCAATTTGGTAATTTAAAAAGTTGTTAGATACTTGGCCTTAATTGAACTGAATAAATTTGAATAATGGATAAGTTTGAATTCGTGCCGATGTTTCTTCCAATGAAATTAAACTAAAATATAAACGAATCTACCGTAATACGTGTTCCACATTTACGTGCCAAAAATAGTTATGGTACTAAAAATTACAGAACGTCATTTTTGATCAACAAAAGTACCCACTTGTTCAATAACACACTGTATTTTTGGCGAAATAATTTCATGAGTTATCCAATAAATTAAATAAATTATTAACTTATTTTCAAATATCATTTGAAGTGAAGCCTTCTCTGATAATCCGCTCTTCTTACCATTCTTACTTACGATTCTTATCTCATCCACATCCTGTCTGGAAAGAACCTAGCTCGCATTCGTAAACTGACAATGCGATTTCCAAGACATATTTAAGTATTTAACCGGTATCGGCGGTACAAAAAGTCGTATGGAATCAGCTGTTGAAACAGTTTCATGCCAGAGAAGGAAGTACAACTATAAATATATATATATATATATATAAATATATATAAATATATATATATATATATATATATATATATATATACATATACATATATATATATAAATATATATATATATATATATATATATATATATATATATATATATATATATATATATATATATATATATATATATATATATATATATATATATATATATATATATATATATATATATATATATATATATATATATATATATATATATATATATATACTAGCTGACCCGGCCAACGTTGGTTCTGCCATATAAATTTTTAGAATGCAGTATCATAAAACAAAAAGAGGGGAATGAAAAATAGATATTGTCCGATTCTCAGATCTAACCGATATGCACACAAAATTTCAAGAGAATCGGTCGAGCCATTTCGAAGAAATTTAACGAATAAAAAATAGGGGTTGGCCGATTTTCAGACCTACCCGATATACACACAAAATTTCATGAGAATTTTATATATATATATATATATATATATATATATATATATATATATATATATATATATATATATATTTATATATATATATATATATATATATATATATATATATATATATATATAAAGTGTTCACGCTCCCCCCAGGTTGAGAATCGCTGTATTAACGAGAACTGTGGCAACTACTGCCCTGGCAATCTCGAACTGGTTTGTGGAGCAACAAGTGGATTCACCTGATCCTGAGACCAGTAAAGGCGCGCTGCGGGCACATAGTGGATTTTGAAATGCGTATGTCACAGAGAGCTTCCTGCTCTTCAATTAACAGGAAGTGTTTTTCTTCGAATATCACTTAGGATCTAAAAGGGCTACTTGTCACGTTCGAGGGGGCATCGTATTAAGATAAAAGAAACCCAATTGTGAATAAGGGGACAAACAATAATCAGTGAGATACTTTTGGCGATTTTTTGACTCCTCCTCCCCCCTTGATGAGATGTCGTGAGTTCTTGCTCGACCCCCTCTCCCCCTCCCCGAATCTCACGTGAAATTTTTTTTTAATGCATATTTGTTATATGAATGAGTGCTTATTCTATTAGATCTAGTAAATCAGTAATATTTTATAAAAATGTGAAAGAAATTAAGTTAAAAACAAAACAATGGTTGTAATAAGTCAGTTTTTTTCAGTGAAAATTATTAGTGCATCATATGTTTATTTTAAAAGGTTATGGCATTATTTTCGCATGAATAATATTCACATCGTAACGTAAATGAAGAAGAAATATTTAGGTACTTCAAAACAAGTATTTACTGTTAATAAATATTAATCAATAGTCAATAAATTTTCCATCAGTGCATAATTAAACCGCGATGAATATTTTTATGAATGATTTAGCTATATTTTAGTGGAGAAACATTTTTTACTTAAGTTAACCTTTCGAAAAAAAAATTACGTAATATTTGATGAGACACATCCCCCCTAAACACCTCACGTAATTATTGGATGCCCTCTAAGTTGATTTATTATCAAAATTCATTAATCTTGTTTATCTGGAAAACTTAAACATACATTGAATTACAATACAACGGATCGAGACAGTTCATTAAGTACCACATTACGAACTGAATTGAGGAGGGATGTTTTTTATGCGAAAGTAACGAATTTAACTAACTTACTTATAAATGATTGAACTAATGTAATGTCATAGTGCACATTGTGGTGAAAATATATAGGAAGGGACTAATCTTTCTATATTAAATTTTAAAATATTCACTCTGGTTTTTCCAGTCCGCTCATTTTAAGAGGAAATGTGTCAATGATATCAAACGATTTGAGCTTTAAGGACGTTTCTACATCAGTTCTTCATGAAGAATTACCTCGAGTCAATGGCGCAGTGAGAAATATTTTCAGGGGGTTTGAATTATATAAAAATTAGAAAAATGTTCAATTTTGTTGAATATTCTTCATACAAAGGAAGTTTCGGGGGGCTTTAACCCCGAAACTCCCCCGTTACTACGCCATAGCCTCAAATAGTCTGTTTTGTACTTAAATTTACTACACCAAATTTGAGTTGCTCAATTACCTATAGTAACTTTTACACTTTCTCAGAGTTCTTTAGAGTGTTTTTTTAAATATATAATGATAAATATATAAAATCCCATAATAATAAACTCTGTTTTTCGCCAATGGGCTCGAATCAATGTCATTATCCAACAACTTTTTTACCAGCTAACTCTCATCACAATCTTCACGTGACAGTTATTAATAATCTGTAGTATATTATACAAATTCAGCACAAATTCAAACTTAAAGAAATTAGCAAACTAAAATTTCCTCCCCGTATATGAAGATCTAGACGTGTTGGGTCTGGTGACCTCGTTGTCCAAGTTATTATTCCTTGGTTCCCTATGTTTCTTTCACTAAACTGCACTGTCATGTAATTTTGTATAATCCTTGAATCATAAAGCAATTCACCATCTTCTTAACCTAACCTAGGGTCGCATTTAAAATGAACGTAACTGGTCTGGAATGAGGTCAACTGGTATTTGAAGGATTTGTAAGTATCCCTCAAAGTTCAGTTCTTTATCGTAAATATATGTATCCATAAATCTTCCATGAAATAAGGCGTCCCACACAATAAAACTTAAAGGGCGTTGATTCCTTATCAGCACCTTTGCAGCACAATTAGCACTGGTCCAAATAGAATTATTTTGATCACACCTCATTCTTCTAAGTACGATTCTATACGGAATTCTCATTTTTGGCTTAATTTTGTAAATACCACACACACAATAAATTGCAACTTGAATGCGGTAGACAGTAGACGTAATATTTTTCTTGTTCGGTAAGTTTTGAACTTTCAAATAACCAATTGATTGGGCCGATACTTGATAAAAATCCATGATAATAATGTAAATAAAACTTGGGTTTCTGATTTTCACTATATTTTGTTGAAAATAAAAATTATTTCGCTAAACTCTGTGGCTTTTCACATTTCCCACTGTTAAAATGGTTTTAAATTGCAGTATAATTGATCATAATAAAAAATAAATATTTGTAGTATGCTAAACATTTCATTCGCTTATTTCAAATAATTATAGAGTACCTAACCTTGAAATGTACAGTATGGTTTCATCATCTACTGTTATTCCTATTTTTAATTTTTAATGTATACTTATACATTGCTCCTTGTTTCTATAAATGTATGTTTAAAAAACATAGATATTAATAATGGAAAATTTTTATAGTTATTTGAATCGGAAAATGTGCATTTTCTTGATAATAATCAATGGCTTGTTTGTATTGAACACCTATAGAGAACAATTGAAATGGTTTGAAGCTCCTAAACATGACACTACACAACGCGCACAGTGGTGTATTTTGAGTTGCCTGATATATGCTCTCTTACTAGTAACTTTCATTCTCTACTTTCGTCTCGCTGCAGCAGTAGCGCCACAATTTTTATTAGACCAGATAATTATAAACTAGAGAATTCAATTAAACTCCCTCTTTCAGTGAAGTTAAGCCAGATAGCGAAGTGAATCACCTGATGAATGTCCTCTCCTGGAATCGAATAACTACTCTATTAAACCCAGTCACTAGGGCTTAACAATTCTCCAAAGCCACGAAAAATTGATTATTGGATAATTCCTTCGGAATCAGCTTTATTAAGGATTAATAATTAATTTTAAAAAAAAAGTTAACACTAATATAGGGGGCGCTAATAACAAATAATCATCGAAAGGGTTGAAGAAAATAGTTTTTCTTGAATAATATCTGAAAATTAAATCGATTTTTCAATAAAAAATATACTACCGTAAAGAAAAATCAATTTAGAAAAAGAAATGATCCTACCATATTGAGATTGGATCATTAGTTTACCTCTATAAGAATATTTCAATGTCCTATGTATAGCTGCTAAGGGCTGGCTAAATTGTTTATAATATTACAATCGGGGTGAAGCGCAATATAAAAATGTTCATAACTACTTCAGGACCATTAGGTGTTTAAAAAAAAGCGTTTTGAAAAAAACTCATATCTTTTAATGATTGCGTTTTAATAAATTGATTGCTTTAACATCAAAAATGGAAATTACTATACATTTTTCTTTTAAATTACATTATAATAGGTATAGTGCAAAATTAATTACCTATATAAAAAAAAATTTTAATATATTTGAATTCCTTTAGAATTAAGGCAAGTATAGGTACTCCAGTTTTTGTAATTATAATATAAATAAGTTATATATGTTTCCTAAATTAGAAAAATAACTTTAAAAATGTTGAATTCTTTAAAATTAAAAATTTTCATAAAATTTGAGTACAATTCAAATAGCTGCTTAATTGACAATAATATTTTTTTAATAACACTGAAGTTTTACAATTAAATCTTTAAACTCCATCATTTATTTTTTGAATAGGATGTTAAATCCTACTTTTTGAAATGAAACAATCAAATAACACCTTACTTCATTGAAATATAACAATGCCATCTTTTGGGTAGTAGATCAATTGAATCTCTGCAAATAACGCGATTGGTTACGCCTCGGAAGTTTGAGTACACCCAACTCAAAGCAACAAAAATTCTATGTCTCACAAAAATCCTCTATGAACTTTCTCGTACGACCATCTTGAAAGGAATTTACAGCACTCATTCTACCAGAACTAAAACAGTCGAATTAAACACGTATTAACTTTTGTAGCCATATAATTTGTACCTCAACATTTTATTGAAATATCTAACACATTACATTTTGTTCATAATTAGTTGAATCAGAAGAAAAAACCAATAAGTATTCATTGAAAACAGTATTTATAATTAGCACAAACAGAGCGTGACTACACGAGAGCTTCTCACTTTGCTTCACAAATAATAATGACCGTTCCAAATGGTTCATCGATTGAATGATTCTATAACCATTCCTTATTTTCACATTGCTGGTGAATTTTAAAACTATTAAGTATCTGAAATTCTCTTCTCTCTCTCTCTCCTCTCTCTATTTGACTATATATGAAGATAATAGACTCATCGATTTGGAATTCCAATTCATCCTTCAAGGGAGAATGTGAAAACATTCGACATCGGCGCCACATACGCCGGAATTATGTTCCGTGAATTCAATGATATATTTCAGAATGTAAATTGATCGTTTCAAGCTTTCAGTAAAATCAAAATATTTTTTATTTATTTCCCCGTTTATGTTGAAAACTAACCTGTACAATTAATTAATTATTTGTAACCTTGAATTTGTTAGGTTATTCATAACTTGCAGTTACTATCACACGATTATATAATTACAATATTTATTTCCTCCCCGGGGGATCAAACCCCAAACCAATTTTTACCAAAACCAATCACATCCAAGGTATTATACGAAACTACGTACTTACTTAACTTTCATTCTTGTTTCTATAAATTTGCGCGCTTTATCGCGTGAACAAGATTTATTTCCTCCTCCGGGGGGTCAACCCTCCAACCAATTCATATAAAAATAAACAGGGTTGGGCGATGTCGAGAATGTCATGTCGACAATTAATTGTTGACGCGTCAACTATGGTGCCGACGTCGACTTACTAAATGACGTCGTCAACGTCGACAATGTCGACAGCTGCTTTAGCACAAAACAATAGCCACATTGAAGTAAAATGCCATTTTATTTAACTTTTTATTAACTTTTATTTAAACATTTAATAAAATAAAGAGATAAATATTCACAGCTAAGCAGATAAACTAAAATATTTCTTAGGGTGCATTCGCGTTGGGCGGTTATACGCTTTAAGCGCTCACGCTTAGAAGCACAGATTATTGGCGTTTGTGTTGACCTTCTAGCGCTTAGAGACGCTTACGCTTTGACTTTGAGCATTAGTTATTTCAACATGGCGAATCTCAGATGTTCAGGTTCTTAGGTGGGCAAAAGCACGATAGTTCACGCAAATACCGTGCTTTGACATTTCCCTACAAATATATTAATTATCGACAACAAAAGTTAGGTTAGCTTACGCTTAGTGTTAAGCGTTTGTGAGCGCGAGTTGACCACAGAAAACGAAGCTTATGAGCGCTTAAAGCGTGTAAGCGCTCAACGCGAATACACCCTTAGGCTGCGGTTATAGTGGATGCGTTTTCTGACGACCAACTAGTCGCACGTATACGTCAGATCTCACAGGAATGAATCAAATACATAATAATGTATCACTATGGTTATAGTGCTTGCGAATCAGTCGTCAGATGACGTTAGAAGTCGTTCAAACGCTATGATATTTCATGCGACTTTGTGCGAACGTCAAAATTGATATCATTAGTTTTCGACATATTCACTTTTTCCCGACATTAATAAAACTTTTAATAGCGGACTTTCTACATACTTACTGATAATATTGTTCAAAATTATTATTGTTGATATCCATGTTAATATGTAAATTACGAATTACAGTCTAGGTGCGAACACAGAACAAAATACGCATTGACTATAACCACCGTTGTCTGACGAACAGTTCTGACGTGTACATCCGACTAGTTGGTCGTCAGAAAACGCATCCACTATAACCGCAGCCTTAGTCTTCCATGTCACTGGGAAAATTGAACGCTGAATCAGGATCAAAATTTTCTTTAGTAATATCACTCTGTAGAGTAAAATATAAATGTACCAACATTTTCGAATGTTCGAATGATTTCGGAGAGGTGTGTGAATATATCCCCAGTTTGAGAATAATCGCTCAAGCTGCGCAGAAGATGAACATTGTTGACATTGTCGACGTTTATTACATAGTCGACGGATTGTCGACGTGTCGAGGTCAACAATAAAAGTCGACGCGTCGACGCCCAACTCTGGAAATAAATACAATCCAAGATATCGTACGAAACTACCTACCTACAAAGTTTCAACCCTATGGTACCAAAATTGCGCCTTCTATCGTGTAACAAGATTTATTTACCTGGGGGGTCAACCCCCAACCAATTCGTATAAAAACCTATCCCATTCAACATATCATAAGAAACTTCCTACTCACAAACTTTCAATCCTATTGCTCCAAAATTACGCCCTTTATCATGCAAACAAGATTTATTTCTTCCCCCAGGGGGTCAACCCCCCAACCAATTAGAACCAAAACTAATTCCATCCAAGATATCATGCGAAACTACCTATTTACAAACTTTCAACCCTATTGCTTCAAAATTGCGACCGTTATAGTGTAAACAAGATTTATTTTTCCCCCAGGAGGGTCAACCCCTCAACCAATTTGAACCAAAAACAATCCCATCCAAGATATCATACAAAACTACCTAGATACAAACATTCCACCCTATTGCTACAAAATTGCGCCTTCTGTCGTGTAAACAAGATTTATTTCCCCCTCAGGGGGGCCGACCCCTCAAACAATTCGAACCAAAAACAATTCCATCCAAGATATCATGCGAAACTACCTATTTACAAACTTTCAATCCTATTGCTTCAAAATTGCGACCTTTATCGTGTAAACAAGATTAATTTTCCCCCCAGGGGGTCATCCCCCCAACCAATTAGAACCAAAACAATCCCATCCAAGATATCATGCGAAACTACCTATTTACAAATTTTCAACCCTATTGCTTCAAAATTGCGACCTTTATCGTGTAAACAAGATTAATTTTCCCCCCAGGGGGGTCATCCCCTAACCAATTGGAACCAAAAACAATCCCATCCAAGATATCATACGCAACTACCTATTTACAAACTTTCAATCCTATTGCTTCAAAATGCGCCCTTTATCGTGCAAACAACGCTAAAATACATAAGCACATACATACATACGAACATTTTAATAGGCAGGTTTTCAAAGTGAAAACCTACTAATAAAAATTTTTTTTGTTATCTTTTCGAAATTACCCTTCATGATAATTTCTCTATTTCAGGAAAACGACGGGCACCAATATCAGCAACGTCCTCCGAAAGTAAAACTGCTAGAAAAAGCCCTTTAACTTCAAAAGAAAAGAAACAAATATCCAATAAAGGTAAGTTAATTTTCTACTTCTAACTTCGAGAAAAAAAAACTTTATTTAGAAAATTCAATAGTGGTTTGCCTATTTTACTTCACTTTCGTTTACTATAGATCTTGTTACGCGTTTGATAATAATAATTCAAAATTTGCATATCAATTTATGTTAAATATCAATTAAAATCAGAAGCGAATCGAAAGTTGTCGGTTCTTATAAGTAATTTGCATTTATTGTCTGCTTTTTGGGAACCCAATTAAGACTGAAAATAATGTAGATAGCCGGTATATTCTAAAATAGAGGAAAATTCTAGTTATTTCTGGAAAACATGCTCGTTATGGAACAATAAATACTAGATTTTATTTGACATCTCTAAATATCATCCGAAAATTTAATTATAAATATACTTATCTTCTGGGAAAATAGTGACCTGGATATTCTAGAGCAAAATTGATTCCCTGGAATATTTTTTTTCTCCACCATAATTTTTTTATTGTTAATATAAAAAAATATCTGACAATATCTCTTGACTTGCACTCAAGTTCTGTTGAATTGTCCCACATATTCTTAATATCCTGAATGCAGTGCCGAATTTACCAATAGGCTGGAATAGGCTGCATCCTATAGGACCCCACCAATCAAGGCCCCCACCAAAATTGGAATTTTGAAATTTAAAATTCATATTACTTCACTTTAACACTTTCATGTGAACAATTCATAAAAACCATTTCTCAAAAAAATAAATCGTGAACATTTTCACCATGGAAGGAATGCTTCAATTTCAGATCATTATCTCTACCGCTACAAATTTTCCAATGGTTGGGTTTTAAAATGATTTTATTTCAAGGAAATGCACGTACGAAAATGAAATATAAGTCCAATAGACCATAAGATTTGTTCATTAAAATATAATATTTCAGTCGTTATAAACTGCATAAAATTTATACAATTCGCAATTCTCGTTGTTGTTTATGATAATTAATTCGACATTCTCTATTACATTAGTAAATTTCGTAATCAAATGAGTATAATGCGGTATTGAACTGTCAGGGACTACAAAGGTGAAAACGTGAGAACCATCAGAATGAAATTCAAATTTAGACACAGAGCGACAGAGTATCGAAATTTAAACAATTAAGATAAGTAAAAAGAACTTTTACTTTACCCTTCATTCATATAATTTATTACTGTATTCAATTGTGGATTATATTTAAAATATATTACAAATCGAAGAGGGTAAAGTTTTTTTAAGGAAGTGAACGAATGTTCCCTTTTCTGTATTCGACTCCCGATACTGTTTGGTGTTTTCATAATAACATTTAATCATCAATCATTGAATGGAAAAAACTACTAAAATCGGGACGAACACAACACTTAAGACTGTAGTGGGAATCGAACCCTCGAAAGGCGAGGTAGCCTTGCGCAGTGAGACTATTTCTAAGTTAAGTATACAGTATGTCCACGGATGGGGTTTACAAGAGGACAAATGGACCAAAAATTGAAAGAAACGAAAAAAAGTCACTCTTAATAAACGTTTTTGCTTGTCTAGAAAATACGATTCATCATAAGAAATTTTAATTTTTTTATACAGGGTGGGTACAAACTGCAAAAATGTTATTTTGCTTAGGAGTAAACATACCTTTTTTCGAAAGTTACGAAAAAAATCACACTTAATAAACGTTTTTACTTGTCTAGAAAATACGATTCATCATAAGAAACTTTAATTTTTATTATACAGGGTGGGTACAAACTGAAAAAATTCTATTTTTGAATAATTCTGCCCTTCAGCACTTCAATATCATTTGGTACTGCGGTAGCAAAAACAATTTGTTTCAAACGGCCCCATAAGAACATATCGGCCAAGGTTAAGTCGGGGCTTCTTGGGGGCCACAAAAGTGGGCCATTTCTGCCAATCCACCTCGATCCAAATCTGCGGTCAAGCCATTCTCTAACCTCACGAGCGAAATGAGCTGCACAACCATCTTGCTGAAAATACATATTTTGTCGAAAATTTAATGGTAGATTTTCGAGTTCATCATTGAAAAATGTATCCAGCATTTCTAAATATGATATTCTATTGCACGTGTTATCAAAAAAATATGGCCCTATGATGCCATGGATGGATATCGCGCACCACACGTTCACTTTTTTGAAATATTGTCTTCTCGCCATAACTCTAAATTCGGGATTTTCTGAAGACCAGTACCTAAGGTGCTGGGTTACAACGGTTCCATTGGTAGAAAATGTACTTTCATGAGAAAACATGATATATTTATAAAAATCAACATTTCCACTTAAAATTTTTTCTCCTATCCACAAGCAAAAATCAAGTCGTTTCGCGTCATCTCCCTCTTCCAATCTTAATCAAGTGCGGTTTATACGGATACAATTTATTTGCTTCAAGGATCTTCTTGAATTTTTTTTCACAACTTCCAACTGAGTAGCACGATTTCTAAGGGACGTCATAGGATTTTCTTCAACAGATTGAAGAACTAAGACCGTAGCAGCATCATCATGGTCGTATTTTTTCTTTTTTTTTGATGTCCAAAGCCGAACCAGTTCTCTGGAACTTTCATTAATTTGCAGATTGCTATCCTAGTTATTGGGATTCCTACAAATTTCTTGGTAAATTGTTCCATGACGTAGCGACATGAAACTTGACCATCCTCATAACATTGTATTATAAAAACTCTTTGTTCAGTAGATAGCATTTCTATTCAAATAATAATTTCATTAAATAAAGACATTGGCAACAAGTACCTGTCACCTTAAGTGTCAATATTATTTTAACTAGGTTCACCTGTTGGAGGTGTGCCAGCGAATAATTTTTGAGAAATAGTTTTTACATAGGTAAACCCTTTGATGAATTGTTCTACTTCGGTTTGTTGTGTAGAAAACACATTCATTAAAAGTGACTTCTTTTTATAACTCAAAATAAGCTATGTTTACTCTCAAGCAAAATAACATTTTATGTAGTTTGTACCCATCCGGTATGGGAAAATTAAAGTTTCTTATGATGAATCGTATTTTCTAGACAAGCAAAAACGTTTATTAAGAGTGATTTTTTCTCGTAGCTTTCGAAAAAAGGTATGTTTACTCTTAAGCAAAATAACATTTTTGCAGTTTGTACCCACCCTGTATAAAAAAATTAAAATTTCTCATGATGAATCGTATTTACTAGACAAGCAGAAACGTTTATTAAGAGTGACTTTTTTTCGTATCTTTCAATTTTTAGTCCATTTGTCCTCTTGTAAACCCCATCCGTGGACATACTGTATATGCAAATTTTTTTGACGGAATTTCACAAATTCTATTTAATATCTCATTTTGAAAATTGGATATCTCATGGAGCTACCATGTAAGAAAAAACATTATGTAATTCTTCCCAGACGACTTCAATCAATATTTCCCTGCTCGTAATGGAGAATCAGCTAATTTAACCTTTAGTTAAAACAAACCGACAGATGCTTTGTCTTTTTAGTTTATTCCACATCAACGTAGCTGGTTTAGTTGCATATTTCCTACTTGGCACGAGCATGTATCTGCTAATGCTAAAAAAGTTTCATAGATGCTGTATCTCTTTAGTTGGCATAAATACTTTAGTAATCTATTCCCTACTCAGAATTCTGAATCAGTTAATTACATCTTCAGAAAATATTCATCTACCATGGGTTAAAATGAACCACATTGTGACTTAGTACGAACATGTATCAGCTATTACAGATCGTCTTTTCAATTTTTTTAACGTGAGCGTAATTACTTCAGTTTTAGGTATCCTACTTCAAATGTTGAATCCACTAATTTTTCATTAAAAATTCATTCGTCTTCCAGCTTCTCAGTTGCTGAACTATTTCAGTTGTATGAATCATAGATTCAGATCTTTAACAGCACTCACAGGCTAGACTTGGTCAGTATTACAGGTACTACTATGTCAAGTGAAGGCTATAAATCGCTATATTATGTAGTCCTGTCAAATTTTCAGTCTAGGATTTTAGTCTAAAAACAATTCAAAGTTGTCTATTCCAGAATTCATTCAGTGGTGTAGGAGTCTTGAAAACTGTTAACCTAAAAATTAATTTAGTAGGTAACGTTCGATCTCCAACACTAAAATATTTCAACTGACGGATACTTTTTTACATATTTAGGCACCTAGCAAGCGGTTGAGTTATGTTAAACAACATTAACAAGATCAAATATTCTTACATCGGACAGTTAAAAAAGTAGCAAAAAAAATTTCACGCCATTAAAGAGGTATGTTATAAGTTCAGATGTAAAATAAACACAATACTAATTTATATTTTTAAAAAACCGTTTTTTTTTGACGAAAAGACAAGTTGTCAAGACCAAAAAACAATTTCTGAGTATATCGAATAAAATTTCTGAAACTATATGGCGCCGAAAGTAATTAAACATATTTGTTTGTCAATATTTTTCGTCTAATTTTTCATTTTTTTTAACTCGATGATCCTACAGTTTAACGTCGATTCTGAATTTTTTTTTTTTTTTTTTTTTTGACCCTCCCTTCCCCCTATGTAACGCTCCTTAACGTTTTCATGAACCCCTCCTCCCCCCCTATAAACGTTACGTAACACCCAAGTGACCATTTTTACCTAAAAGTCACAAATATGTTGCGCAAAATACCGAAAAGTTGCTAAAATACCGTTTTTATTGTTTTAATCGTGTTTTCGTTAATAATAAACAAAACAAGAGATTTTTATTTAATAAACAATCATACATACGGTGATATGTTGAAAAGGGCTCAAATTTGTCCTAATAAACTTTTACTACTTATCTTACATTTAATTATGCCGTTTTCCTGACTTAGTCCTGTCGATGTCGTTGCATACATTTTTAGCTAACTTCATCCACTATTATTTTTCTCATGCATTATTCAATTTTCGCTTATTAGCAGGTTTTCACTTTGAAAACCTGCTTATTGAAATGGGTGCGATTAGCAAAGTAGGACCTAGGCCCAAGATAGTTTTTCGTTTCATGACATTTCAGGATGCTTGGCATCAAAAACCCAATTTCAAAAGTCTCTCTTTCTCTATATATGTATATAATATATATATATATATATATATATATATATATACCAAGAGATATCATTTATTGGTATAACAGGTTTATTTCAAACATTACATTTTAAAATTAAAATTCATTGGACGTTTCAATGGAGTTTCCATCTTCATCAGCTAAAATCGGGATAAAATACAATTCAAATGCCTAAATATAAAACATATATACACATACACTAAAATAAAATAAAATAAATTGTATCTCACCAGAATGTTCGTCGGTAGTTGTCACAATACTACTTGACTCTTGAATCTCTGTTTAACCGATGTATAATCGTTCATGCGTATAGAGCTCATGTATTACAATAATGGGGCATATATCGAACTTAAGCCCTTTATATCTATTTTGTTGTTAACTGTGTTGTCTTGGTTCTTCTGTATAAAGATCATTTCAAGGATTTCGCGTGATTTTAGGTTTTTTTCTATAGTTAGTATGTGTGTTTCATCGTAATCGAAATCATGTCTTTCTGATTGTTTGTGTTTGTTCAGTGCAGTGTTCGCTGTTTTGGCATATCTGTGGGCCTTTAGTCTATCTTGTAGACGTTGTGAGGTTTGTCCGATATATACTTTATTGCAATCTTTGCAGGGAACGCTGTATACTACGTGGGATTTCTTTTCTGTTGGAATTTTGCTCTTTAAGTTGGTGTAGAGTTGTTTTATCTGATTCTGAGGTTGATGCGCTATCTGTATACTGAACGGTTTTAAAATGTTAGTTATTTTCGGGGTCAGGTATGTGATGTATGGAATGGGTACGTATATTTTTTTATCTGTAGACTCTGGTGTGTTAGATCTTGGTTCCTTGTTGTAGGTTTTATGTACTTGGATTTTGATGTTTTTGTCTATTATATGAGAAGGGTAGTTGTTGCGTATCAGAAGTGATTTCGCTTTTTTGAGTGTTTCAGGTCGGAATCTGGGAGGTGTTAGTTGGACAGCTCTGTATATTACGTTGCTAACAATGGCCTTTTTATGTGAGATGTGGTGTGCTGAGTGGAAGTCAATTAACCGGTTGGTGGCTGTGGTTTTAGTGTACCATTTCGTGTTTAATTTGTTATTATTACGAATTATTGTCATGTCTAGGAAATTAATAGAAAAATTGGTCTCTGCTTCGAGAGTGAATTGTAATTTAGGATGAATATTGTTGAAGCTCCTCAAGATTTCATCTACCTCATTGGGGTTGGCAATAAGCAAACAGTCGTCTACAAATCTATATATATATATATATATATATATATATATATATATATATATATATATATATATATATATATATATATATATATATATATATGTTCGTATGTATGTAGGTAGATAGTTTCGTAGTTTCGCTCCTGTGTATTACGTGTTTAAAACACTTAATGAAATCTGGAAACGGAAACAAAATATAAATGACGAATAATACAGTCGAGGTATTTCCCATAAAACATAAACGGATAGAGTTGCCAACTTGGGACAACAAAATAAAACTGACTTACAATACAAGCGAGGGATTCCCCGTAAAAAATAAACGAAAAGAGTTAACAACTTCGGAGATTCAAATTCTCTAGTTTTTTTATTTCAATAAAAATCAATGTTACGTAGCGCGTTGTTCGAACCCCCCTCCCGCCCCTGTAACGTATCGTAACGTTTTACAAGACCCCCCCTCCCCCCAAATTGCGTTACGTAATACTTGAACGCACCCTTATATAGATCCTAACTAATAGAAATAATGGAAATGAAAATGAATTTACCCAAGAATATCATAGAAAATGCAGCCAAATTTGCGAATAATTTATTGCCGGAGAAATTAAGAGTCGTATACGACAAGGATTATGAAGTATTTGATCAATGGAAGTTGCTTCAGTTGTCCTCGTACAATGAGCGGGCGTTATGATTCATAATACCCGCTCATACCGTCATAGGGAATAATGAGTGTATTTATAGCAACCGTATCTAAGGTAAAATCAACAAATCATATACAAGTGAAAAATCAAAAAATATTCATTATTTTATTAAAAGATCTAGTTGTTTTTCACCTAACGCAATACTGAAAGTGAGGGACACTATTCACAAAGTTCAAAAAACAAGTAAATTCACTTTCAAGCTGAAAGACATTCTTCTATAAGTGGTATACAAATAATAGTAAGAATTTTTTGTATTCACTTTCAGCAACTCTCATCTGTTATTTCATCTCAATTTCAATTGTATACGTATTGAAATATAATATTACAAACACTGCCATGTGTTAGATTTATGATAGCTCTAATTCTCTATTAATTATCTTCACTGGTGTATGATGTTACATTCCACCAGTTTTACTCTTCAAAATGGCATAGAAAATCGTGTTCCATGTATCGTTCCAAACTCTCTTTTTCTGTATTGTTTTTTCACCTCTCACAAATTGATCATCACTGACCACGCAATGTAAGTTTTCTCAATTCTGTATTTACTTCGCCACCTACATTCGCACGAGAGAAAGTAAAAGCTGTACTATTACTAGTACGGATTTATTAGACTTGCTTTCTTTCCAAATAGTCATGAATGATTTAAGTTGAAACGGCCAACAACGATTTTTTTAATTTGGTGTAATTTAGTCGTGCACGAATGGCCCATGGTCTCCGACCTTTTTGGTTGAAAAAATGCTATTTTTATAGCAGCAACATATTTTCACTTCATATCAATATTGACTGAGATATCCTCTCTGTATCGGTCAGATCTTCCTCTAAGGCTAAGGAATATTAACGAAAAGTTCTTATCAAATGTATCAAAGTAAATTCTAGAGTGTTTGAAATAGCAACCGAAACTGAATACACCAAAATTTAGTCAAGATGGGAAAGTATCCTATTTCATAGATGTCTAGAGAGAACTAATGAAAACCGTGGAATAAATAATTTTAGGACAGTGTTTCTTTCCAGAGGCCATCGGAAAAATTCACAGACGAAAGAGGTTACCGAAAAAACACCGTAGAAACAATTTTTGAAGAGCTTTTACTTTTTATCGATCAAAGACGTAAATATTTTTCGAAATTGCCCATACAAATTAAATTAAAGATGTTACGAAAAAATAAACATAGATTAATTGATAGACTCAAAAAATATTTTATTTTTCACTTGTATATTATTATGTTTATTTCACCTTGGATGCGGTTGCTATAAACACACTCATTATGCCCTAGGCCATAACGCCGCTAATTGTACGAGGACAAATGAAGCAACTTCCATTGATTAAATACTTCATAATCCTTGTCGTATACGACTCGATTTCTCCGGCAATGAATTATTCGCAGCTTTGGCTGCATTTTCTATGATATTCTTAGGTAAATTCATTTTCATTTCCATTATTACCCCGAGGCGAAGCTAAAGGGGTTATAGTCTCACTTTTTCCCAACGAAGAATAAAAAAATATAGCGTTTTTACCCCGAGGCGAAGCTAAAGTCTCACTACAAAAAGTTGGGATCTGGTCCGATTTTAAAAATTCCAACAGATATCGATAAAATACATATGATTTCATCAGAGAAGTTTTGTTCCCAATTTTTTCCCAACGAAGAATAAAAAATTATAGCGTTATTTAGATAGGCATTACGACATGCGCATGCGCCAAGGTCGATATGTACGAAGTCCTACAAAACATGCGTCGAAGTGCTCTGTGTGCCACGGTAACCAAGCGACGTCGATAGCTTCAGCTGATTCTGCGTCTGTGTCTGCTTCCCATCTTATCAATTTGATTCATAATTTGCAGCAAAATGAGCCGGAATAGGATATTCAAATTCGACAGTCAATCAATGAATTTTTTTGCTAAATATCGACTTATTAATACATTTATTGCAATTTTCCTTCATTTCATTCGTAAAATCGACTTTCATTGTTATTCAATTTATATAATACATTCAAAAAATATAGACGACATGCACATGCGCCGAGGGGTTCTATCATTCCTAGTGCTACGCAGTAGGGTGTCATTTTTCTATAAGACTACCTACACAAAGAAAGCAGCAATGACATTCACTAAATATGAGGACAAAAATATCAACAAATGACATGCCTACTATGAGAAGGAAAATGGATAGGAGCAATTATAAAATCGCTTTTTTATTATAATAAAATAATTTTTTCGTGAAAATTAAAATCTTGTATTACTAGATCCTTACGCTCATCGGGCAACATTCCCTACGGGCGTAAAGATCTATATAACGCACTTGGTAGATAAATAACTATAATGTGTTACTTAAGTAATCTATAGAGGTGAAAGGAATCATAAAACTATATATAGGTACGATCAAAATCATAGAGGTGCCAGATAGATATAGAGAATTCCTGAAAATCGACCATATGCCTATATTATTGAAGGTTCTATATTTCATGAATCTATATTTTTCATGGGTCTATATTTTCAGAGTTCTATATTTTTCACGGATCTATATTTTCAGAGTTCAATTTTTTTCATGGATCTATATTTTCATTGATCTATATTTTTAATGGATCTATTTAATAGGCGATGGAGCCTCTCAGTGACTAGTTTCACTACTATTCAAATAATTAAATAAATTGCACAAGTGAAATAACTTAACCTAGCTTAACTTAATCTTGAGTTATAATTTTTTTCCACTCCTTCCTATCTTGTGACAAGTTTGTAACTTCATTCTATATTATCCTTCTTTCCTGAACAACTTCTTCACTTCGTCCTACCATTTTCATTCAGGCATTTCCCCTCTGTTATATTCTTGCTTCGTAAACTCTTGAATATGTCCTAGCTACCCCAGTTGTCACTTTTGTATTTTAGTCGGTATGGGTTTTTTGACATTTATTATTAACTATTTCAGTTCTAATTTTTTCATTTTAGGATTTCCCCTCATTTCCTTTGCATTATTTTTTCCTTTTCTATGAGCTTCCGTGCTTCACTACCATATAACAGTGATGGGTTTTACTCTTTCAACAAGTTCTATTATTTCTTCGTTCGATATTTCGCTTTCACCAAGAAACTTCTTCATAAGTCTTATATACAATCATCCTACTTTTGCTATTTTGTATATTCCCATACGTGTTTTCTATCTATTACTATTATTGATCCTAGATATATAAACTATTTCATTTGTTTCATGAGCGTTCCTTTTATTCCCATTTGCTTTATTTTATTGTTCTATTCAATTGTCATAATTCAGTTTTCTGACTGTTTATTCTTTCATTTAGAACATCTCTTTTCTTCTGTGAGTTTCCTTGTGTACCTGCTATTATCACGGTGTAATCGACGAATAGTAGTTGCTATATTTCTATTTTCTCCATTGTACTGGTACACTGCAAAATGTTTCATTTATTTTTTTGCTTTGATTATTGATTCGTCCAAAATTATCGCAAATGATAGCGAGCTCAGTAGAAATCCTTGTTTTAGAATGTTTATTGTTTCAAACCCTGTAAATTGTTCCTTATTTGTTCTCACAACGTTTGTTGTTGCATGGTACATGAGTTGTATTAAATCCTTTGTTTCTCTGTCAATTGTTTTCATCTAACCTACAACATATATCATTTTTCCATAACATGTTGAAGACTTTTTCTCACTAACATACTAAATGAAAATATCATCTTACCAGTTTTCTCATCTCAAAATTTTTTTTTTAAGGGGATAATGGAACACAGGCGAGTAGTCGCCTGTGTTCCATCATCTACCTCATGGGTTCGTAAGCTAGTACATTACCCAGCAGATTATAGTATACGTAGATCAATTATGGACAATCACAACACCCATATCATATCCAGGATTCGAACCCGCTATCTCCTAGCCGGTTGCACAACCATCTGGACCACAGACGGTCTTCCAACATTATCACTACCTTTAAATCGAATGTAAGCTGTAGATAAATCAAGTATTTTGTTCACATCAGTTTGATCAAGTTCGTGATTCTATTAAGTTCTACCGTAATAAGCACTAAATTATCGTTCGGCCTGCATTTCTATCCGTTCGTGATTATCTTCAGTTGTCTGATTACCACCTCATTAACAATGTAGCATATTGTAGAAATATCATCAACTGAAATTGCGATTTATAGTTCGTTATCTGTTTTTGATTGTAACTTTCCCGTGTAACTTAGAAGAAATCACAAGCAATTATAAACTCAACTTAAGTAGAAACTATCCGAGATATATATAAGATCGTGAAATATTGTTTTACTTAACCCTTTCAGGGCAACTGGTTAGCTAGGAAGACCACAGTTTGTTAGTCATGAGTAAAACTGCTCGTTGGCTATTTCAGTATACCAGTGTGGTTTGTGGGTTGTCTAACATAGCAAAATTTGACGTGTTCATCGAAGACAGACCGAAATAAGTCGAAGCGCGTATAACGTGCATTTGTTTACTATAGTTGGACACTACTTAGAGGATCTGCTGAAACTGTGTGAATTTAATATCTTTATTTATGAATGGTGGAAAAATGGCTCCAAAGTTATTTACTTATATCTTACTTATGCATTTTCATGAATATATTGAACGTAAATGTTTCCTTTCTTTCGAAATTACTAATTTTGTTGGGGTCTCCTGAAATGACCAATGGGCACTTACGTAATCGTGTTATCTTATTTTAGTTCTGAGGAAGCAAGTTTGGAGTACCTACCTACTGAACAGGGTTGCCAATTTTCGAAGGACCAACCCGGGAGATTTTTTTAAGGAGTTTAGTAGGGAGGGGGTTGAAGAAAATGTCAATCATTTATTTATTTTTAATTTATATATACTCTGCTTCTTAAATTTGACAGTTTTTTTACCACAAAATTATAATCATTAAAAATCGAAGTTTGATTAGTAGAGCGCGGTTGCGTATAATTTTAAAAAAACTGGGGAAATTAGTCACCCCGGGAAGTCGGGAGGTTGACCATTATTACCGGAGTCATCCGGGCAATCCGGGAGGGTTGGGAACCCAATAACTGAATATTTAGAAAATCTTCATGCAGATGAGTCCTATGATTTGTAAGAAATGTTCAGCGTGCAAAGTAGAATTGTGTTTGAAACATGACAAAAACTGTTTCATGTTATATTACGCAAAATAGGTTATATTGTTTGGTTATATGTTCCTACTGGTTATGTGGAGTGACCACATTCTGCAGGATAATCCTTGTGTTTTTTTATCTTGAAATTTGTTTCATTTTCTTCGAGTATCTCTAATAAACCATTATCAAACCATACATAATATTTTTTCCACAAAAAAATAATTTGGGCCGGAAAGGGTTAAGATGACAGGAGCATTATAATGAGATGCAGAAATATCGCGATATCACATTAGATAACAGGAGTTGAGTATCAACGCTCAGTGTAATTATTGTTCTCCAATTAAAAACCAAAGTACGTAAACAACAGTGAGTATCATGGGCAACCACAAGAAAAACAGCAGTATTTCAAATACTGAGTACCATGTCAGCATATATTTTTTAGAGAAATTTCTTTCGTTACCCAAGTCGATATCGAACAGATGTTAGATTGTCAGTAGCTGTTCAAGCAGAACCCTTTTCTTGATAATTATGGTTAGATGATGGTCTACGATTGTATTCTTGGTTTCCCAAACATTATTTTGTGATACAAATATAGAAATAGTTACAGTGGAAGTAGTTAAATCTGTATATTTTATTTGATTTGAATCTATGAAATTCGGGAATGAGTTGCAGTTGTACAAAGCATTCTATTAATTTCAGTTAGAAAATATTACGTTTGAGCTTATATTGGATCCCCCAGCACAATGGTTAATCGCCTCTTTCGCGAGACAATATCAACAGAGCATTCCGGATATGTAATAATATTGGAAAATATACTGAGAATAATGAAGCAAAACTCCATAAAAACAAAGGGTCCGAGTTATATAATATTAGTTTCTGTAGTTGTGTGTGGTTGAACTTTCAGAAATTTCAAATTATAATTTCAAGAAATAAATGAAGTTTTAATAACAAATAAATGATAATTTAAAAAAAAAACTAGAAAATACGCTTCAATAGAAAAGCGAACTAAAAAACTTGAATTTCATTTCATTTTATGGGCTTTTGAACAAACAAAAATTTTTATCAAAAATAGCATTTTTCCGCAAACGTCAAAAAATGACGACTTTTTTTAACCTCTGTTCTCAATGTTGAAGTTTGATTTCACAGACGTCCTTTTGTTTTTACTTTTTTGTCCGGCCGTGAGCGTACAAGAAAGTACAGGCTGTCCCATTTTCGATGTCCTTACGGGGTAACTCGGTTATTTTTAAAGATAGAGATTTGCGGTTTTCGCGAACGTTGGCTACTTTTTTGTGAATCTCACGATACCGTGAACAAAATTTTCATAGCTTGCTTCGTTTTTGAGATACAGGGCGAAGTTGAAAATATTGCATTTTGGCCCCCGCCTTGTATCACAGCTATCTTTCAACTTATAGGAAAAGTAAAAACTGTGTTTTATACACTTTTTTACGTAGAATCCAGTGGCGTAGTGAGATTTTTGAAATGAGCTGTCATTGTTCAGATATAACCCAAAGTTATATATTTTTAAATGGGACACTCTATATATTTTTCCATATTCAAAACATAAATGCTTTGAGCTCTTTAAAAATATATAATACTTTTATAATATTTCAAGTATTAGCCCTGTATTTAGATAAATTTCATTTTTGTTATAGCAAGTCAAGACAAATATCACTTTAGTAGAACGTTTAGCGCAATAAACAAATATCACTCTCATTTATATATGGTAGCATGGAAAGTATTCATTAAAAAAATATTATTTAATATAAGTTATAAAACAAAGTTTAATTAAATAATTATTATAACAGAAATTAAAACTTATATGAAACACTGCTACAAAACAAAGCTCTATTATTTTTCGGTTGAAAATATTTTATGAATATTGTTCAAATTGCTGTCCATTCTGTTGAAGACACAACCGACATCTTCTGAGGATAGCGTCAATCGACCGCAGTAACAACAAAGGTCTTATGCGTAAGAATTCGAAAGCTTCTCTCGTGGCATTCATGAGAGCATCTCGATTTTCTTGCCGCGTGTGGTTTATTTTATTTTTCATAAAGCCCCATATGAAAAAATCTAATATCGATAAGTCAGGGGACCTTGGTGGCCAGTTAATGGGACCATTATTACCAATCCACTGGTTTTGGAATCTTTCATTAAGAAAAGCCCTAACGGGACCTGCGTTATGACAAGGTGCGCCATCTTGTTAGAAATAACTGTGTCCGTATTGAGCCAACGGAATTTCGTCAAGTAGTTCACAAAGACAATCATCCAAAATTTCCAAAATGCGGTATGCCAATCTTCCTCCAAAAACGAAACAAGATACATTGAAGCCGCGAATCTGCCTTGCTGTTGACGAGCCACCGTAACGTGCTCATTTTCATTTGACCAATAACGATGATTATTTCGATTAAAAATGCCAGCGCTACTTATATAGCTTTCATTCTCCCGTCTTTTGTATATACCAACTACAAAACTCAATGCGCTTCTCAGCATCACCTGGGTGCAGATGATGTATAGTTTGAGGTATGTAGGGGGTATATTTATGCATTTTCAATATCTTCGAAACTCTTGTCTTTGGAATGCCAATCGAATCTTCAATTTTTCTGCAAGAAGTATTTTTGTTCTCTTCTACCTTTGCGAGGACACTAATTTCAACATCTTCAGCATTTTCTTTCCTATAACTTTTTGGTCTAGGCTTTTCAAAAGATCCAAAATTTTCCAAATTTCTTTTTAATCTGCCAAATATTCTCCTACTCGGTTGTCTCCTTTCAGGAAACCTAAATTTCCTATCTTATTATCTTACTGACACCGAGTAAATGGGTAATAGTAAATACCTTTCAACATAGAGGTCCATCGCTTGATTTGGATTGAAACCTACTTGGTAATATATCCCAACCATATATAATTTTTCGTAATTTTGATATCTTGGATTATCATTCGCCATTGTGAGAAAAATTTGTTAAGTTTGACAGGTAGGTGACAGGACCTATATACATTCTGCACTTGCTCTTTTTCCATAGCTACCTACTAATTAGGTCCACAGCGTTTATGGTCGATAAAGAGTGTTTCATAAGAGTTTAAATTTATTGTTTTGTCAAATTATTTAGTGACCCATACTGAATAATATTTTTTTAATGAATAGGTACTTTCCATGCTACCATATACGAATGAGAGTGATATTTGTTTATTGCGCTAAACGTTCTACTAAAGTGATATTTGTCTTGACTTGCTATAACAAAAATGAAATTTATCTAAATACAGGGCTAATACTTGAAATATTATATAAGTATTATATATTTTTAAAAAGCTCAAAGCATTTATGTTTTGAATATGGAAAAATATACAGAGTGTCCCATTTAAAAAAATATAACTTTGTGTTATATCTGAACAATGATAGCTCATTTAAAAAATCTCACTACGCCACTGGATTCTACGTAAAAAGTATATAAAACACAGTTTTTACCTTTCCTATAAGTTGAAAGATAGCTGTGATACAAGGCGGGGGCCAAAATGCAATATTTTCAACTTCGCCCTGTATCTCAAAAACGAAGCAAGCTATGAAAATTTTGTTTACGGTATCGTGAGTTTCACAAAAAAGTAGCCAACGTTCGCGAAGACCGCAAATCTCTATCTTTAAAAATAAGCGAGTTACCCTGTAAGGACATCGAAAATGGGACAGCCTGTACACTTTTTTGTACTCTCACGGCAATATCAAGAACGTCGGGCGGCGTACAG
>JARQZK010002998.1:65000-215000 GCA_030704885.1 Cynegetis impunctata
ACTATTTACTATATGATAGTTGATCATTATAAAAATATTGATTATCAAAATTTTCAATGTTCACTATATTAAAAATATATTGCAATTATGAATACATTTAGCGGACGGTTTCGTTGTATGATAAACTACACTTGTGGTGTGTAATGGATGATTACATGAGATTTCCAATGTTATTTTTTATGTAATTGTAATACCTATATCATTTAAACAAAAATCCTCATATTCACATGCAATTTAAAGGCTGTTATTTAACTCTTATGAACTAGATTTATTTCTTAATATCCTCATTATAATATATTTCAGAAATTTCACGTTATAAATCAATTCCGGTATAAAATATATCATTTGCATGTCGTTATAAATGAAACTAATTCTAATTTCCATAGATATTCAGACAATTTTTGTTTATTTTCGGAGGTCAGTAATTAATAGAAAACTAATCCAATTTAAAATTCAGTAATTAATCTAAGATGTAAAGTTTGTTCCAAATTTAAATCAACTTTTAATTTTTTCAAACAACACACATAGATTGAAAGTGAAACTTTTATGAGTTCAAGGTCGCGCCGAAAACTTTACCTGTATATATTTTCAACTCTTTAATGAATTCATGGTTGGTATATTTTAGATTGTGAATCAAATTAGTTACTAACTATTCAATCTAAATTTTTTCAAATGTGGGGTTCAGATCATTGTAAGTCAAGGTTTTCGTTTCATTTACACCTTTCAGATTATTTATCTTAACCCTTTCCGGTAGTTAACCCTTTCCGGCCCAATTTATTTTTTTGTGGAAAAATATTATGTATGGTTTGATTATGGTTTATTAGAGATACTCGAAGAAAATGAAACAAATTTCAAGATAAAAAAACACAAGGATTATCCTGCAGGATGCACATAACCAGTAGGAACATATAACCAAACAATATAACCTATTTTGCGTAATATAACATGAAACAGTTTCTGTCATGTTTCAAACACAATTCTACTTTGCACGCTGAACATTTCTTACAAATCATAGGACTCATCTGCATGAAGATTTTCTAAATATTCAGTTATTGGGTTCCCAACCCTCCCGGATTGCCCGGATGACTCCGGTAATAATGGTCAACCGCCCGACTTCCCGGGGTGACTAATTTCCCCAGTTTTTTTTAAATTATACGCAACCGCGCTCTACTAATCAAACTTCGATTTTTAATGATTATAATTTTGTGGTAAAAAAACTGTCAAATTTTAGAAGCAGAGTATATATAAATTAAAAATAAATAAATGATTGACATTTTCTTCAACCCCCTCCCTACTAAACTTCTTAAAAAAATCTCCCGGGTTGGTCCTTTCGAAAATTGGCAACCCTGTTCAGTAGGTAGGTACTCCAAACTTGCTTCCTCAGAACTAAAATAAGATAACACGATTACGTTAGTGCCCAGTGGTCACTTCAGGAGACCCCAACAAAATTAGTAATTTCGAAAGAAAGGAAACATTTACGTTCAATATATTCATGAAAATGCATAAGTAAGATATAAGTAAATAATTTTGGAGCCATTTTTCCACCATTCATAAATAAAAATATTAAATTCACACAGTTTCAGCAGATCCTCTGAGTAGTGTCCAACTATAGTAAACAAATGCACGTTATACGCGCTTCGACTTATTTCGGTCTGTCTTCGATGAACACGTCAAATTTTGTTATGTTAGACAACCCACAAAACACACTGGTATACTGAAATAGCCAACGAGCAGTTTTACTCATGACTTACAAACTGTGGTCTTCGTAGCTAACCAGTTGCCCTGAAAGGGTTAATAATAACAATTTACACATTTATTAAATGAAATAACGCATGACGCACGTTTCGATTGAACTTCACTTTCTTCAGATGCTAATGGCAATCTAACTATGATTCTCTGTTATATCGAAAACAAGAAATAAAAAGATGATAGATTGTGTAGAAAGGGTAAATAGAAGGATGGTTACAAATAATTAGTGATATAGGAAAAACCAATTCTAAACTGCTAGACAGGTAGTTCGGTTATTTTGAAAATATTCAGAAGAGGGCTTGAAGTATGATCGATTTGGCTATTCAATAGGAGACCAAAATGCTTGTATTTATTTATCGGGAATTATTCTGAAAAATTGATTGTGTGATTTTCTTAGATTAAATAGTTTAATAATGTGAATCCGACTTCTGCTTAACAATATACGTTTGTGTTCTGGAATTCTGGTCTGAAAACTTCTGAAAGTTCTACCAATGTAAAACTTCACCTCACAATCACCTCAATTAATTTTATAAACTCCTGAGTTATTATCTTTATGAACTTTGGATTTATTAGTTTTTATATTATTTCCTAAATCATTACCGGTACGATAAGCAATGTTATTGTTGTGTGAGGCTGTTATATTTGATATTATCTTTAGTAAGGGGGTACACCTGGCTAATCGCATTTTTGAACAACTTTTTATCTATCATATTGTCTATTATTATGGGATCATAATTATTATTTACGGCAATTTGTTTAATTATATTTTTCTCGATGTTAAAATTGGAGTTTGAAAGTGTGAATATTTTCTAAACGATGTACCATACTATTGAAAGCTGCCATTTTGTGTTGGAATGGATGTAGGGTAGTACTAATTTTGATTTTAGAATATTAAATGCTGAAAGTAAGGGAATTAAACTTAATTTTTTAGAATCATTACAGATAAATGAATACAAGCATTCCGGTCTCCTATTGAATAGCCAAATCGATCATACTTCAAGCCCCCTTCTTAATCTTTTCAAAATTACCGAACTACCTGACTAGCAGTTCAGAATTGGTTTTTCCTATTTTACTAATTATTTGTAACCATTCTTCCATTTACCCTTTCTACACAATTCGTCATCTCTTTCTTTCTTTCTCGTTTTCGAAATAACAGAGAAACTTAGTTAGTTTGCCATTAGCATCTGAAGAAGGTGAAAATCCACCGAAACGTGCGTCATGCGTTATTTCATTTAGTAAATGTGTAAATTGTTATTATTAACCACTGTTTTAATATATTTATCAATTTACACCATGTATCGGCCCAATCAATCCAAAAAAGATTATTTATCTATTCTTAAATTGATTCTACAAATGATTCAACTAAATTCTTGTCGAATGAAAATTGGTAAGGTCCATTTAGTTGAGCTAACCGTTATGTGGTTAAGAACCATGAAGTAAAAGTCATAATTATTTATATCTCGTTAATCAGATTCAGTAATAAAAAAATTGTTCAAATTTAGTATAGAACCCCTTTGGTGTAACTGGTAGACTAGAAAGTACATAATCTTACCTTTTGATTCGAAGTTTATTATTAAAGGTTTCATGGCAGACACGGCTAACATTCTGAAAGAAACAATCTACTCATTTTTTTGTTGCAAGAAATGAAATATGATCTGTCTTTTCGAAACCGTCATCAACTATTTTGGGGTACAGAGAGGCATAGCTGCGATGGGTAAATACTTGTTTGCTCATCGGGGTTATAGTTGTTCGTGGGTTCAATTCCCACGGAATAATGGGGAGCTTTTTTAGTCCAGATTAGGTTGGTTTTTTTCCTTGATTTAGATTCAGATTGAGTATGCTCTATAGGCAAGACTCAATTATATAGGGAGTCGGACCTATGCAGTGGGCATACGTCCCATCTGATCTGATTCTTTGCGGGTATTTTTTTAGTCCAATTTCTTCTGATTGATGACAGTTAACATGAGATAAAAGGTAATGATTTTTCTTTCATTTAATATATGAATATTTAATATATTTAAGTTGAGGTTCTTTTAATTTCTTTTAACCCTCAACTGGTATCGTCATTTTTACTTACGTAACTGGTATCTTCGGGTCGATTCTGACCCGATACTTTTAAAAAAGGTTGAAACCTCCAAATTACAAAATATCTTTTTTTTTTAAGAGGTGGGACGTGTGCCCTCTCACACCGCCCGACCCCCGTACAATTTGGCTTCGTCATCTATGGACATTAGCCATTAAATTACTAAATAAGAGGAACCACTGAAATCTCAGAACGCACACAAACACCCTAGAATACGGTGGGAATCGAACCCACCAACTCCGTCAACGAAGACGGCATAGCGCTACCTATAACCTCTCCGCCACGGAGCCTCCTACAAAATATCATTATTTAATCAATTTTTAGCAATGTATACAATAGGTTTAGAAACAAAAAATCTTGGATATAAATACACTTCAATGTAGGAAAAAAATACAAATACTTTCTCTGAAAATGTTTTTTTTTTTTTTTTTTTATTTTAGTTTTTTGACCTTGGTTTATCAACCATTCAGTCATCATCATATTGATTTTTCTCAAAATTAATTTATTCACTTTGTGGTCCACTCATTTTAACCATTTAAATTTAAAATTCAGTATTGGTAACTACTCAAATTTGTAATGCTTCGTCAGAGTGTTTTTCCGCAGTTTATCATGAATTTAAATAAGGTTTCGTAAATTCTGATATCGTTAAGACATACTATTCCAATCAAATTAATAGGGCCCTCTTTTATTACTGTATACAAATTATACAACATTATTTTTCTTTCATTATTAAACAGTGGACAATCCAAAAAAATATGTTCTAATGTCTCGATATCTCCACATTCACAAAATGGTGATATTTTTAAACCCATTTTATGCATGTGTTTTGCGTAAATGCCATGTGTAGAACGCAGTCTTCCTATCAATACTATGAATTGACGTTGCTTGTTGAGATCATGAAACCAAGGTTTCTTCAGCGGATTATTTCCAACTACGACTTTATATGATAATCCTTTTTTATCATTTTGAAATATTTGTTTCCATTCATCGTAACATTTGTTTTTAAATCCTTTTGAATATTCATACTTAGGGCATTTAATGTCAGTATTTATGTCTACCATTGATGTTGCTTTCTTGGCTAGCATATCTACTACTGTATTACCAGGAATACCTTTGTGTGATCGAATCCAAAGAAAATTGATATTTTTACCAGTATTTTGAAGGCAAAAAAGTTCTCTTCTCAGCTCTATAATCAAATGTGTATTCTTTGATGAAATACTGAAATTTGAAATCCCCTGTAGAACACTTTTCGAGTCAGATATAATGACAATATTCTTATCTTCTATAGTATGGCAGTACTTCAGAGCTTCGATGATAGCAATTAATTCACACGAAAAAATAGAAAATACAGGTATGAGATGCTATCATTTTTTCATATTCACATTCGGGATCGTATATTGCACAGGCCGATTTCCCTTTATTATTGAACCATCTGTGTATATTTTTCGACTATTTGAGAATTTTTCTATAAATATATGAAAAAATTCAGCTCTGATTGAATGATTTTCGCATTGTTGAATGATGCGTCTAGTATAACTTTTATTTTTGGAATAACGAACTATAGTCGTGTTGAAAGTTCGCATGGATGGAATGCGAATAGATGTCTTTCCCAAACGTTTTGAATTGTTGGTGAGGTCTTCTACCATTGGAAGACATTTCTTGTTCTCCAATATGGGAGAGTTAAATTGAAGATTCCTAAATTGAATATATATGTCGTATATTGGACTTTCTTTGCTTCTTAGGTGTACGAGAAATTTATTGGATAGAATTTTTGAACGAATGGATAATGGTAATTCTCCTGATTCCGATAAAAGTATTGATATTGGAGTTGAACGCAACGCACCTAAGCATTGCCTTATACATTTATACTGGAATAGATCCAATTTTTGAGATTTGATTTAGATGACATTCTATAGAAGTATGATCCATAATCCATGATGGATCTGATAAACGCTCATATAGAATATAAGACATATAGAGGGATGAGCACCCCATTTTGTTCTTCCAATAGATCTAAGTATGTTGAGTCCTTTTTCTGCATTTTGAAGTATATACGTGATATGATTTTTGAAGTTCAATTTTTCATCTAGTTGTATGCCAATAAATTTGTATCGTATTTATGGGGAATCTCTATCCCTCCAAGATTTAAAGTAGAAGGAATGTTTAGTTTATGCCGGTGAAAAATCATAACTGAAGATTTTGACGGTGAGATGTCCCAGATTTTTTGATTTTAGAAATGTCACCATTGAATGACAGACTTACAGATAACTCTGTGCACGCCTCCGCAAAATGATTCCGCTGTGGAGTATATACAAATATCGTCCGCATATTGGATCAATTTAGTTGAGTTAGTTATAGTTTGCTCTAATTTTGAGGTATAAAGTAAGTATAGAATGGGCGAAAGGATATCCCCTTGGGGAAGACCAAAAGAAGTAGAATACGATTTAGATAGACAACCATGAATTCTCAAGGATAAATTTCTATTTGAAAATAATTTTATAATGTTTGATACTATTATTGGAGGAATTTGCAATGAGATGAGGTCACGGTATAATATATCAATGATAACATTATTGTAAGCTCCTATAATATCTAAGAAACATACTATCGTGACCCGGTCTTCTGTTAATCCAATGTTGATTTCAGATAGCAATTTTGCTATACTTTCTTGCGTTTGAAAATCCTCTCCTAAATCCATACTGTGTCTTAGGCATTTTTCTGTGATGTTCTAGCCACCACTCCAATCTTCCTTTAATCATACGTTCATAAATTTTCAGCATGCATGATCGAAGAGATATAGGTCTATAGGAAGATGCTTTCAATGGGTGACTTATTTGGTTTCAAAATGGGAATTATTATTATGTTCTTCCATTCTTCAGGTAATTCTTCACCTTTCCAAAATCTATTGAATATTTCAAGAAGAGCTTTTTTTCCCTTTGTTGGGAGATAGTAAATCATAGAGTAATGGATGTTGTCCACTACAGGTGCTGAAATATTGTGGGATGACATTGCAGTACACATTTCTTCTAGAGAAAATGGTACCATAGGAAAGTTTTTCGGATTGTATTTATCAGTAGATTTAGGTAACATTATATCCGCCGACTGAGGTGCTAAAGTGTTCAATAAAACTCTTCTGCCAATAATTCATATTTTGCCACCGAGGAAGCTGATTGTGTGTCCTTGACTCTTCTTTACTGTTTGATTTTGTTCCATATATTTTTTATAGGTGTTGATTTATTTATATCGTTGCAGAAAGTTTTCCATCCATCTCTGCGTGCTGAGTTAGTTGTTCTTTTCACTAATGCGTCTGATGATTTATACGCTATATAATTTTCTACTGTAGGCTGATTTTTAAATAGATTCAAAAGCTGCTTTACGTTTATCAACTGCTCGGGTACAATCTTTCATTCCACCAACTTTGCGATTTGAAATTAAATTTAACCAATTTGCCAAATGATTTATTTTGTTCAGTACACTGTTGCATTGTTGCATTTATTATTGATACAAATTCTTCGTATGAGAGGTTGTGGTCACAATTTTTCTAGAAATTGGTCGAATATTTCTGCATAATTTTTCCAATCTACTTTATTCATATTCCATTTTTTACAACCTAACCTTTGAAATGTATCTACGTTAATATTCTCAATTTTAATACTTATTGCGATAGTGATTTGAACCCAGTAGATCATCTATTTTCTCCAATTGATATTTGCAGCTATCTCTGCAGTAGACATGGTAATATCCACTGCGGTAGCATTTTTGTTCCATCCATTGAAAGTGGTCTATGCTGCCATCATTGTGAATGATTATATTGCCATTTTCTATTGCTTTTAGTAGTTCATTTCCTTTTACGTCATTAAAGGAATTCCCCCAACTAATATGGTGAGCATTGAAATCTCCTCCAATCAAAAATGGCTTTGGTAGGTTGATATGAATCTGTCCCAGTTAGCAGATTTGATAGAGAGTCTAGGGTTTACATAAATCGATATCAAGCAAGTCTCTGAATTATTTGCACTTTTAACCTTTATAGCAACAGCCATTACCCCATTGGGTATGTATTGTAATTGAATTATGTCAAAAATAATATTATATTTTTATAATTATATGGCCACTCCTCCTTTACCGTCTGATCTGTCTTCTCTAATAATGTTATAGTTCTTAAAATTATAAACCGAATCCTTTTTAAACCAGGTTTTCTGATATCAAAGCAACGTCAATATTCTCTTTGTTTTAAAAAGTTTGTAAATACTGATTTATTAGCAACTAGGGATCTAGCGTTCCACTGTATGATATGAAAGTTTTGTAAGCAATTGTTATTTATTTTATTTGGGAAGAAGGTCATATTAATGTCGAATGGGTTCCGTATTAGATATAGAAGATATTATGTCTGTTCCGGTGCCAATTTTTATTTTGAATGAACTTTTTCAACTCTGTTTGATTTCCGATACTAATTTTTTTTGAATTATTTCATTCACAGAATTTATGATAATGTTTATTAACTTTTCTAAATTTATATTATTACATACTTGATCTGATTCATCGACCAAGTTATTACTCAAACATATGCCTCTAGCAGAAAGATGTACTAGGAATTGATATGATTTCATTATGCGCTCTTCTAAGTTCTTCATTAATATTGGGTTCGAAATGCGTAATTCTACGTTTCCTAGGGGAAGAGGGGTTTGACGAAGTATTTTTTTCTGAATTTAATCTAACCGCTGAAGCATAACTATTAGTTTCTTTTGTTATAGCTTCTTTATATGAAATGTTTTCAGTCGCCATTATTTTTTTAATGCGTTTTTGTTTTGAGAATTCTGTACACTTAATATTATCGGTGCTCAAGTGATTACCGTGGCAATGAATGCATTTTGGATTTACTTCATCACAGTTTTGGAAATCATGTTCTCCTCCGCATCTTTTACATCTAATCTTACCCTTACATTGTTCAGATATATGACCAAATCTAAGACAATGAAAACATTGTATAACTCTCTGTACATATGGTTCTACCGTACACATAACTCTATATATTGAGATTTTATCAGGCAATTCCTGACCTTTGAATGTAACTAAAATTACAGGGATAGGAACTCTGTCATTAGTAGTTTCATTTTTTTCGTTTCTCGCCCGCTTCAGCATTCTTTTTTACTTCTAATACTTTGAAATTACCTGAATAGAACGAATTCAAGTGATCTAGAATTTTCTTTCTCTGTTATATCAGTTGCTACATTACGAACTACTCCTACTCTTTTAGTGAGAAACTGAGGGATGTAAGCATTTAAATTTTTTCGATTTTATGAATTCTGCATTTATAATTTATTAGCGCTCATTGCTGTTCGCATTTCTATACAAATGCGATTCCTACCTAGTTTAGAAACACTTACTACATTATCACTGATCATCTTATCATAATTATGCCAACATGCGTCCTAAACTCATGGGATGCAGTGATCCAATATTATTGTCTTTACTTTCGATATAAATTTTAAATGGACCTGTATCTGTTAACTCGTACGATGTAACGAAGGGTCGTTTTGAATTTAAGCTGAGAATTTAGGTGTATTAGATTTAGGTGTACTCGAGAGACCGTATTCATTAATTGAGAGGCTGTAGAATCTGATGAGTTTTGTGCACTAATATTATTTTGGGATATATCAACTACTTGCGATTGTGAACAAATAGTATTGAACATTTCATTGTTGTATTCATTATTTTCAATATTCTTATTATTAATCAAATTTAATGACTGTGATAAGAGATTAGGCGTTAAATTAATTTGAGATACTGAATTATGGTACTTATCCGATTTTATTCCTCCGGGGTCGGGTGGATCATTGCTATTAAGAGTATTCCAATCCATTTCTTTGTCCGTCATTTCACACTTTTAAAGTCTCGATAAGAAATCAAAACACAGCTGTTTAACACACAACCACTTGTTTCCGAATCTTAACGCGAACTGCTGAAAATGTTTAACGCAATATAATTTCAAACATTTCAACTGAAACATCAAAATATCAAACAACCAATATAATGGACCCTCATACAATATATTTAGCCTTCACATTCTACAAAAAATAAAGAAAAGGATTCTCGTTCAAAAAAAACGTGCAATAACAATTGCTAACCTATCACTCGCTTCTTACATTTTTCAAATAATAATGAAGCTATGCTCTGCAGGTGCTTCAAAAACATACCCGTTACACTTATTACACTTTGTAAAATATTTTATTTTTCACTTGTATATTATTTGTTGATTTTACCTTAGATACGGTTGCTATAAATACACTCATTATGCCCTAGGGCGTTATGAGCGGGCATTATGGATCATAACGCCCGTTCATTGTACGAGGACAACTGAAGCAACTTCCATTGATTCAATACTTATCGTATACGACTCTGGATTTCTCCGGCAATGAATTATTCGCAGCTTTGGCTGCATTTTCTATGATATTCTTGGGTAAATTCATTTTTATTTCCATTATTTCTATAAGACTACACAAAGAAAGCAGCAATGCCATTTACTAAATATGATGACAAAAATATTCACAAACGTCAGAATATCAACAAATGACATGCCTACTATGAGAAGGAAAATGGAAAATATAGGAGCAATGAACCGATTTTAAAATCGATTTTTCATTATAATAAAATAATTATTTCTTGAAAAATAAAATCTTGTATGCACCACGAGCGTTACTAGATCCTAACGCCCTTCGGGCAACATTCATCCTTCGGGCCAAAGGCCCTCAGGCCGAATTTTACACTACAGGCGTTAGGATATATATAATGCACTTGGTACATAAATAACTATTTGGGGATAATACGACTAAAAATCAATACTTTATAGAATACCACCTTTCAACCTGTCACGCAGAATTCTTCGTTGCATTATTATTTTGATAGTAACTGCCGTGTATGGCAATCTTTAAAGAAAGTCCTCCCGAGGAAATCAGCTAAGAGTGAGGCAGTCACCAGAAACGCGAGAAGAAACTCCCATTCATTCACCACGCCAGAAGCTCCGCTGGCACTCCAGTTCTCTCAACAGCGCGTACGGTAGATGTTCGTATTCTTATGCACTACTCACGTGATACCATCGATCTGCGAATAAAAATCTTACTGTCAGTGCGTTCCGGATCACTTATGGGACCTCTCCGAAGGTTCTCATCGTTTTTTAGTGCCAGTGTGGTCGATGTAAATAATAATAGTAACATGGGTGTCAAGGGAAAGAAAAACAAGTTTAGTAGTGATCTGGATATATTTACGAAAGACGCGGAAATACTGAAAGGCAAGACTCAGTTGTGGACATCCTTGAGGACAAAGAAAAATAAAAAAGGTAAAGATATGAGACGGAGGTTGTCTTGCGTATACTTGAATAAGAGTGTAATAAATGATCACGTTCATCAACGGGATGAATAAATTCGTTATTCCGTAAAAAAAATTTTTTATTATCTGAAGTAACTAAAAATTTACGTTTTTCGCAATTTTTTCTTTATCTGTGCTATAAGACGTCGCTTCGTACCAAATTTCAAGATTCTGAGTTCACGGGAAATACCCTGTAGGTTTCGATTCCCATGCTAGTTTCGAAAATTTGCGGAAATGTGCGGCATGAACGACTGTATCTTTTGATTGCGTTGGCTTAGAAGTTTGATTTTTTCACAGCTCCAAGGGACAGTAGACTTGAGTATTCGAAATATTCCAGCTTGATACCTCCACGGTTTCCTGAGAAAAAGGGTCTTGACATACAGACGGACGGACTGACAACAAAGTATATTTTTATTATATGAAGTAACTAAAAATTCACGGTTTTCATAAGACGTTGCTTCATACCAAATTTCAAGATTCTGAGTTCACGGGAAGTACCCTGTAGGTTTTGATTCACTTACGAGTGTCGAAAATTTGCGAAAATTTGTGGCATAAACTACTGTATCTTTTGATTGCGTTGGCTCAGAAGTTTGATTTTTTCACAGCTCCAAGAGACAGTAGACCTGAGTATTTGATATAAATTCCAGTTTGATACCCTCACGCGTTCCTGAGAAAAAGGGTCTTGACATACAGATAGACGGACGGACAACAAAGTATATTTTTATTATATGAAGTAACTACAAATTTACGGTTTTCGTAATTTTTCCTTCATCTTGCTACCAAATTTCAAGATTCTGAGTTCACGGGAAGTACCCTGTAGGTTTTGATGCTCTTGTGAGTGTCGAAAATTTGCGGCATAAACGACTGTATCTTTTGATTGCGTTGGCTTAGAAGTTTGATTTTTTCACAGCTAAACAATTGATTGATATGGAAGAAATCGTTCCTTTATTACTAAAACTTCAATTTCTTCATCTGCTTAACGCAAACTATAGTATATTGTATCGAATTATACATACTATTTTTTCTCCGATCGTTGATTTACATTTAAAAAATTAATTAATTAAAAAATATTTCATCCAAGATGTAATCAAGTAAGTTTAAATAGGTTTCTCTATGTTCATATTGAAATATAGAAGTAGTAACCATGGAAATTACTCTGTTATGACAAAAGTAAAATAATTTTAAAGCTGGTTTTGTTTGATTCGTTGTATTTTATAAGGAATTAAAAAAGAATTAGTAAACGTGAACACTGATAGTGATTATTTGTTGTCTTGCACGGCTCCTGAACTAGTAGAAGCCGCGAATGTGGCTTCACTTAATTTACTTCCGGCGAAATCCAGAGAGAAGTATGAACTTGCGTACCAACGCTTCATGAATTTTTGTAGAAAAAACAACAGTGTATCCTTTTCTGAGAATGTACTGATGGCGTAGGTTGCTGAATTGGCTAAAACAATGAAATCTTCGACGTTGTGGGCACATTATTCCATGCTTCGATCAACTTTGTCTGTTAAAAATAATATTAATATTGCCCAGTACCAAAAACTGAGAGCAGTTTTAAAACGTCAAGCTACAGGATACAAAAAATGTAAATATTAACAACAATTATAAAAATTAAAACCATACTTTGTTTCATTTTAATGTAATAATCCATTTGTTACATTACCGCACGCTACAGCAGTGCGGTAATAATATTACCGCACTGTTATTTTCTAATTGCTTAGCAACTGACCACTATTCTGGAATGTTGAGCTTTGCGCATAGAAAACAGGTCAAAATAGTGTCACTTTTCCCACGATCGGAGAAAAAGTATAGTATTCAACTTGCGGTAATGGTCATAACTCACTTGATGAATTACAGCACTCGCTTGCAGCTCGTGCTGCAAACTTCATCTGCGTGAGTTATGACCTACATTACCGCTCGTTGAATAATATACTAACTGTCGAAATCTCACTGCTAACTCACAGTGTAATTCGGAACTAGCACACAATGTTATATACCTGAAAATAAAAATAATTTCGTAGTTACAAACATGGCTCATCTCGAATGATTTGAGGAAGAGATGTGTAAATTGCTCACAATCCAATGAATTTCATAATACATTCTGGTTTTATAATTCTATGTCGAATAAGAATTAAATTCATAGTTTTCACACTGAATTTTATTATGTACCTTTAGTTTAGTGCCTACTAAGGCTTCATCGGGCACGGAAAGGCAACAAGTAGAACCATGTATTAAAATTTAGTGTAAATCTCTTTAAAAATCGGTTTAAATTAAGTCACGGACTCCAATATCCAGAAATATAGTATCCCAATACTTTTAACTCGTATCGTGTTCATTATAATCACGATTATAACATTTCAATTATGACAGTCCAAGTGAAACATTATTTTTAATATCAATGAACGAAATGGTATTTACCTTCTTTTCACCAATGAATGATTCTTTGGGATCAGCTAAAATTACTGACCTGTATGAAATTAACGGTCTCGAAATAATGAGAGCAATGAAAATTACATTACTAATTTGAAACATTTTGTATAGTGGAATATACTGAAATAATAAAGAAATGTGCCAGCTGAATCTTTCTAAATTTTAACTTGTTTATTTATTTCGTGCATTACTTTGGTCAAATCTTGTAGTGAATACTGTCATGTTATCTTCAATGTCAAACGTTTCAAAGTGGAAGATAGAATTTATTGAAACTTGTCGAGGTTTCGTCACAACTTATTGAAAACATTTCAGTTGCCTAAATTTTTTTTTAAAAAGTCACGAATTTCTCGTCTGTATCTTTATGTTTTAATGAGAGATATGCTTCTCTTTGAAACGTCTTTTATCAGAACAAAATGTAAGAAAAATAAATATCTTTGAAAATTCAAAAATCATTTGAAGTTCCGTCACTTTTTAAAAATTTTTCAATCTTTCAAGTTTTAAGAAAGATACGAATTTCGTGGCCAAACGTTAAATTTCTAATAAAGTCAGTTTTCAATGGCCTGTTATTGCTAAAAAAAGACAATTAGTATATGTATATATAAATATGTTCAGAAAGATTTCCGCGGTCGGAAGTAATTGAAAAACTTCGAAAAATCTTGAGATTTTTCGAATCTTTCACGCGGTCAATTCCGAGGACCAAGTTTTTCATATATAAATATATATACATACAAACATATATATATATATATATATATATATATATATATATATATATATATATATATAGATATATATATATATATATATATATATCAGTGGCGGCTCGTGAGGTTTTGGTTTGAGGAGGCTACAAGAGGTGTTAAAAAATACACCATAGGCGAAAATTTTTAGGATTTCAAGGTCAACCGCCTTATAATTTAAAGAAAATCAAAGTAAAACAAGCACCCTAAGCTATTAATTTGTTTTCACTTTCGAGTGTCTACCTTGAGACCTACAACTCCTATTTACAATATTCACAAAAACTCTTCTCAGCCAATTAATCGATTCATCTATTCATAAAATTTTTTTTTCTTTCACAAAATAGGTACCTACCTACTTAACGAATTTGTTAACAGCTGGTGAGAGCAAATGAAAAGTTATTATATATTTTTGAAGATTAGCGGGATTCTGCGATCTTTAACGTTAGCAAAATGATCTATAATATCCTCATGAAATTTTTTGTCTTTCGCCAAAAGTTTCACCAATTCCCTCTCAATAGACAACAAACTAATATTTTTCAAACGATCCTGGCTCATTGAATTTCGTGAATAAGTTTTAATTCTCTTAAGAGTGGAAAACGAGCGCTCTACGGAAGCCGATGTCACCGGGATAGAAACAATTAGACATAAGAGTTTATAAACTTGAGGTAAATCTTGAATCAAATCATTATCAAAAAGGTATTTAATAGTCCCCACATGATTTTCATTTTGCCCCAAAATTTCATTGTCATTATAAACAACACACAGTTCACTTTTTATGGCCACCTTATCAAAAAAAGTGTATTTTTGACATAAATTTTCCAAAAGGTTATCTGGAGAATTAGCCGAAAATCCGGTAAACAAATTTTTATTGAGTAAGTCGAAGAAATGCATTTCTTTTATTACAATTATATCTAAATTTAATTCAATATTTTTCAAACACTTCTGTATGTTTAAATACATCGATACCAGTGCTCTCAGGCATGGTTTAGAAGTAACATTTAATTATGTAGAGAAATTATTATGATTTAATGGATAAAGGTGATTTAAAAAAAAATGCAGTTCTTTCAAATCAGAGAACCTCATTTCTATTTGACCCCTAATAGTATCCAAAATTTCATAAAATATTTGCTTATAGTGAAGCTCCATATCTGCGTAACTGAATTTCTTTCGTTTTGGGCTAAATTGAGTCGTATCATCAGTAGTTTGAAATACAGAAAATAGTTTTTTAAAATAAACTTCTGCACGAAATTCTGAAATTTTTTCCAAAAGAAACTTGAGCCGATTTCGTGAGTAAATTACATCTGAAAACTTGTGCTCTAAGATTTGAAAAACTATTTCTGTTTGTTCAAAAATTAATTTAAAGATGTTCAAAAAATATATTAAATCCCTTATCTTGTAAGTAAGATATTAATCCGCGTGCTGTATTTAAAGTTACTTTATCGGTGAAAAATTCCTCACTTTCAACTAGGTATAGAATTAAATCCTCAAATCCTATGCAGCCCCAAACAGAGACATTTTCACTAGTAAAAAGTAAACACTGCCAACTAAATAATTTATTTTTTACCTGTGATCCGGTTAGGCAAGGATGTCTCTCATAATTTCGTGAATTAAAACCGCGGTTTTGTTTTCTGTTACGCTGCACCAAATTGTTTAATTCAGGGGTAGATCGCAATGTTTTTATTAAAACTTTATCCTCATAACTTAGTACACTAAAGTTATGGGATAACAAATATTCCACTAAGTCACCATTGAAATTTTTGAAATTAACTTCAGTAACCAAAAAAAATAAGTAAACACGCCGGCCATTATACAATACGATTTCCAACGAGTTCGCTCGATGTCACGCGAAATTCTATAGTTGTGATTGGTCGACATTGTATAAGACTGGGTCGCGATCGGTGTTGCCATTTACATGTGTTTTGCTTTTCTATTGCAATGAAGTATTCATTCGGAGTATTTGCACCGTTGTTTGCTTTTCTGTAGCAGGCATAATGAACGTTGAGAATATACCTTTCCATGCCTCCGCAGCGTTGCCACAAATCTTGAAATGAATGAAATGCAGTAAATGTAAATACCTTCTATCGTAATTAATAAATTATATTATATAATGTAGGTTGAAAGGAAGGTAGGTGCATAAAATAATATGATTTTGATTAATATGAATATGCTGAATGCTGACTATTCAATATAATACTTTAGTGATACACGGAATATTATTGAGGAGGCTTAGCCTCCTTAGCCTCCTTTGACTAGCCGCCCCTGATTTATATATATATATATATATATATATATATATATATATATATATATATATATATATATATATATATATATATTTTTTTTGTTGATAATGTTTTCGTCTTTGCTGAATATTTATTTTCCATAATTTTTCAGCTATAACAAACGTTTGAAAGTGAATTTCTGAATATTAGGAGGTCCAAAAACACATAACTATTTTTCATCAATTTTTTTTGCGGCTATAGCTACATTTTGTTAGTAATTGCTTGTCTAATAAAATATGATTTGACCAGACTAATGATATTAGATGAAATAGCACTTAACAATAAGCAACTAAAGAAGACCAAGGGCTCAAAAACATAAAGGAAACATATTCTATCTTTTCAAACCTTCTATTGCTAAAAAATCGGAATAAATTGGATGGATTTGTCCGTTACTTTTTGTTAATACATTTTTAAAATATAAATGAGAAACAATATACATACTTTGTTTCTTATCACTATTTTTATTAAATTATTCGCGACTGCTTTTTCGTAGTACTACTATATTTTCAAGCGAAGGAGCCTTGAAACTACGAAACAGCAGTCGCAAATAATTCAATAAAATTAGTGTTAAAAATTTTTTTCTCATTTATATTTATACAGGGTGTTTCAAAAGTAGGGTAAAATATTTAAGGAGGTGCATCTACATAAAAAAATAATGGTAGTTTTTCATATAAACTATGGTAACGAATCCTTTCCAGAATACAAGGTGTTGAAGTTTTAAGGAAAAAATTCATTTTTTTTGTCATTTTCTACTTTGGATATTTTTATGAAATTTGGTATACGGCTTTTATGCATTAAAGAGCATTTTTTGGTCTGAAATATTATTTAATTTCGACCAGTGGCGTCCGTAATGGATTCCGACTAAATATTTTTTAAGAAAAAATGATACGCCACTGCTTCTTCTAAAAATAAAAATCTTTTTTGAAATCCCTATTTTATTTAGAACAAATTTAATCTCTAAATTTTCTTTCGTAGGACGCATGGTTTTCGCGTAAAAAAATCAGAAACATTTCTCTGTATGGTCATATTGCTATAATTGAATGTTTATAAATGTACTAACAATAATTAATAAGTGAAATAATTAAAACAAATCCAGTACTTAATGAGTTAAATCGAATGTTGAAAGTGTCCTCCCCTTGCTACAGTACAACCTACACAACGACGGAAAAAATTAATTTTTCCCTTGAAACTTTAACACCTTGTATTTCGGAAAAGAATCGTTTTCGGACTATAGTTTATATGGCAAACTATCATTATTTTTTCATTTAAATGCACCTCCTTAAATATTTTACCTTATTTTTGAAACACCCTGTATATGTATTTGTGCATACATACATACATACATACATATATATATATATATATATATATATATATATATATATATATATATATATATATATATATATATATATATATTCATATACAGATATCAATAAATACATGCTTTTAGAGTACAGATCCTTGCCCTTGATTATCAAATTTGATCTTATTTCATCGATTTGAATAGTTCAAATTGCTGTTGAGTTATAAACAAAATTTCATCCTGTTTTGTTGGCAAACTTCATCATAATAGTACTATAACGATTAGAAAGAAATACGTAAATGTATAAAATACAAAATCGAAAAATGAAGAATCATACAATTAGGCGTATTTAGCAGTTTGCTGCAATCAGAAAATGAAAATGCAGACTTGCAGGTGATGAAAGATGTTCAATGATCTTAGATATCCAGTTGAACGTGATTGTACGATTTCAACGTGATTTAACTTCAGGTTTTTCCATTCATTGCTACTTCAACTTCACTACTATCTTTCTTCATGTATTGAAACAAGTCAATAAACGATTTCATGGACATCTAACATAATATAAATGTTGCTTGTAGTAAGCGTCTTCCCGATATACCGTGTAGTTGTGTCGTTTTTTTTTTTCATAACAAGCAGTTTCCACGTCTCCTACTCATTTTCCTAACTCATTTCAGTAGACTTCGACTGCCGTGAAAATAAATTGCATGAGCTTCTGCTCTAGAACACACTTGTATTTTAAAATCTGTATCGTGCTCATTGATCTGAAAATGTTTTTTTTTTGTTTCAAATAATTATTGCACTTTCAGTTATTATTATTCAGTTAGAAACTGGATGTTTCAGTGATTGCTAATCTTTAGTAACTTTATTTTCTTATATGTTTTCTCTCTGTACACTTCAGGGTACTCTGAATATAAATGACAAAAAAAGATCTAATGTGTTTTATCGTTACCAGCCTTCGTAAAAAATGGAATCTCACTAACAGATATATTTTTTGTGTTGAGGATGTATTCAGGAACTGAACACAAAATTTGGGGATGTGCACTACACAGCTGGTTCAGGTAGAAGTTAATTCACGACTTTTCAGTCACTGGAATAATGTTGAAAAGCATTTATTTTTCACTTGTATATTATTTGTTGATTTTACCTTAGATACGGTTGCTATAAACACACTCATTATGCGTTAGGGCGTATTGTGCGGGCATTATGGATCATAACGCCCGCTCATTGTACGAGGACAACTGAAGCAACTTCCATTGTTCAAATACTTCATAATCCTTCTCGTATACGAGTCTGGATATCTGCGGCAATGAATTATTCGCAGCTTTGGCTGCATTTTCTATGATATTCTTGGGTAAATTCATTTTCATTTCCATTATTTCTATAAGACTACACAAAGAAAGCAGCAATGACATTCACTAAATATGATGACAAAAATATTCACAAATGTCAAAATATCAACAAATGACATGCCTACTATGAGAAGGAAAATGGATAGGAGCAATTATAAAATCGCTTTTTCATTATAATAAAATAATTTTTTCGTGAAAAATAAAATCTTGTATTACTAGATCCTTACGCCCATCGGGCAACATTCCCTACGGGCGTAAAGATCTATATAACGCACTTGGTAGATAAATAACTATAATGTGTTACTTAAGTAATCTATAGAGGTGAAAGGAATCATAAAACTATATATAGGTACGATCAAAATCATAGAGGTGCCAGATAGATATAGAGAATTCCTGAAAATCGACCATATGCCTATATTATTGAAAGTATAGGAGCAATGAACCGATTTTAAAATCGATTTTTCATTATAATAAAATAATTTTTTCGTGAAAAATAAAATCTTGTATGCACCACGTGCGTTACTAGATCCTTACGCCCATCGAGCAACATTCATCCCTCGGGCCAAATGTTACCCTCCGGGCGTTAGGATCTATATAACGCACTTAGTACAAAAATAACTAATTCATTTAGTTTCCGAACTCATAAAAACGAATCCGCTTTCGACGACATGATTACTCAGGATCCGTGAAAAGTAAAATATACATTGCCTTTATCGAAATAAAAAAACTTTCATTTTCAAAGCACCACTTAAATATTAATAATTTCATGCAGATGTACAGTGCTATTCATCCTATTCAAATTGAAAGACTACTATGGAGTTTCTAGACAAAATGAGTAATTGATCATTCACCACTTTATATTACACACTATCTTTCTTCTTTCTTCTAATTATTCAATAATTAGAAGATAGTAGGAAATATAAGTTGGTGAATGATGAATTACTGATTCATGTTGAATAGGATGAATAGCACTGTAAATCTGCATAAAATTATCAATATTTATTACAACAAGCCTACAATATTCACTGCTGATAATCGAGTATCATTGAATTATCATTTTCCTAGGTAAATTATTTTATTTACAACCGTGCGTAAATTATGTTTTTACACACCAATATTAGTGCGGTAACTATTACTTTAACGCACTAGTGCGGTAAAAATCAGTTTAACGCACTAGGGCGGTAAAAATTATTATTATTATTATTGCCTATGGTTTTTCTTTTAAAATAAGCTATTAATCTTGGAAATTTGTTTATCTGCATATTCTTTTTTATGGACAAGGTGGACTTCAGCATTGAATAATAGCACCAAAGCGACTTCTTTTCCTTGAACTTATCTTCAAAATAGGCAATTAATACATCTTCATTAATGTTATCCACTTTTTTATGGGAGCACCATTCGATTAACATATCATAGGCCTTTTCGTAGCGAATTCCGGATTTCTGTGGTAGCAAGTTCGCCGTAGCAGCTTCAACTAGTCGTGAAATCTCCATATTTTCGACTGACATTTTGACTGACAACTTCAAAGTGGCGTTGCTTTTTTTTGTCTCTATGACATCCTAATTTTCATAACAATAAAAAAAGTTAAAACATTGCTGGTGACCAAGTTGAGAAATTTTAGACTATAATTAATTTGTATTTAATCAAAACGAACGGTTGTAGATAAAATAGTATATACATAACTCGCGTGATAAAGGTTTTTAGCACACTTAAGTGAATGAAAAGACTCGCCTGCGGCTTGTTGTGCAAACTTCACTTAGCGTGTGCTAAAAACCTAGTTACCACACTTATTATGTAATATACTATTTCGAAATTTTGTTTCGATAATGTATATAGATTCCTCATTTACAATAACACACCATTCGCCTTTTCTGGAAAGTCCTTATGAGTAAGTACATCTGATATCACACTAAAACGTTAAATTTTTTATGTTCATCAATACGCATAATATTTATATAATTAACTATAATACAACAACCGAGGGTACAAATTTTTTTTTATTTTATGATGTAGGTAACTAAAAATTTACGGTTTACGCAATTTTTCCTTTATCTGTGCTATAAGACGTTGCTTCGTACCAAATTTCAAGATTCTGAGTTCACGAGAAGTACGCTGTATGTTTCGATTCCCTTGCGATTGTCGAAAATTTGTGGCATAAATGGCTGTATCTTTTGATTGCGTTCGTTTAGAAGTTTTTTTACACAGCTCCAAGGGACAGTAGACCTGAGTATTTGATATAAATTCCAGCTTGATACCTCCACGCGTTCCTGAGAAAAAGGGTTTTGACAGTCAGACAGACGGGCGGACAACAAAGTGATGCTATAAGGGTTCCGCTCTTCCTTTCGAGGTACGGAACCCTAAAAATGTGAATTATTAACGTGAATTTGAAGAAACTCGACTCTAAAGTTTCTATATATTTATATTCCATTGATAACAAATTTTATTATCTATATTTCATTAAAAAAAAATACTTCATGTCTATCATAGCAAAAATTGGAGGGATACCAGAGAGCTGATTGTTGCAAATACCTGTGGATATACTGATAAAGCACAAAGATGTACATCGGAAAATTGAATTAGGTTGCCAGTGTTATTTTGGATTGATTGGGCCGATACTTGGTGTAAATTAATAAACATATTAAAACAATGGTTAAAAATAACAATTTACACATTTGTTATAAGAAATAACGCATGACGCATGTGATAAGTTTTACATTAGTAGAACTTTCAGAAGTTTTCAAACTAGAATTTCAGATCACAAACGTAGCTTTGTTAATCAGAAGTCGGATTCACATTATGCAAACCATTTAATCCAAGAAAATCACACATTCAATTTCGATTTTAAAATATTAAATACTGAAAGTAAGGGAATTAAACTTAATTTTTTAGAATCATTACAGATAAATAAATACAAGCATTCCGGTCTCCTATTAAATAGCCAAATCGATCATACTTCAAGCCCCCTTCTTATTCTTTTCAAAATTACCGAACTACCTGACTAGCAGTTCAGAATTGGTTTTTCCTTTTCTAATAATTATTTGTAACCATCTTTGTATTTACCGCTTCTACATAATTTGTCATTTCTTGTTTTCGATATAACAGAGAATCATAGTTAGTTTGCCATTAGCATCTGAAGAAGGTGAAGTTCCACCGAAACGTGCGTCATGCGTTATTTCTTATAATAAATGTGTAAATTGTTATTTTTAACCATTGTTTTAATTTGCCAGTGTTACTTCAATTTTTACCCCGAGGCGAAGCTAAAGGGGTTATAGTCTCACGACAAAAAGTTGGTAACTGGCCCGATTTTAAAAATTCCAACGGATATCGATAAAACACATATGATTTCATTAGGGAATTTAAATTACCACTTTTTCCCAACGAAGAATAAAAAAATATAGCGTTTTTACCCCGAGGTGAAGCTAAATTCTCACTACAAAAAGTTGGGATCTGGTCCGATTTTGAAAATTCCAACGGATATCGATAAAATACATATGATTTCATCAGAGAAGTTTTGTTCCCAACTTTTTCCCAACGAAGAATAAAAAATTATAGCGTTTTTTAGATAGGCATTACGACAGGCGCATGCGCCAAGGTCGATATGTACGAAGTCCTACAAAACATGCGTCGAAGTGCTCTGTGTGCCACGGTAACCAAGCGACGTTGATAGCTTAAGCTTGATTCTGCGTCTGTGTCTGCTACCCATCCATAGAGATATCTTATCAATTTGATTCATAATTTGCAGCAAAATGAGCCGGGATAGGATATTCAAATTCGACAGTCAAACAATGAATTTTTTTGCTAAATTTTCACGGATTTTATTCGTAATATCGACTTATTAATACATTTATTGCAATTTTCCTTAATTTCATTCGTAATATCGACTTTCATTGTTATTTTTAATTTATATAATAGGTACATTCAAAAAATATCGACGACATGCACATGCGCCGAGGGGTTTTATCATTCCTAGTGCTACGCAGTAGGGTGTCCTTCATTTTTTCATATCTTCTTTGGTCACCAAAGATATCAAACTAGTGTATAAATTTATTATATGGCCAGGAATTGTCTATACTTCGGAATCCTGAACAATCAAAAGAAAAAGAAGAGAATCTGCTGAGTGCTTAGAGAGCAAAATTCTCAAATGATATATTCTGCATTTTGCATGACACACGAGGATGATATGAAGTATAAAAAAATGAATAGTACTTGAAGATTCATACACGGCAATCAATGAGAGCCTGTGGTGACTTTGGTCAAATCCAGAGAAGGGGACCGTGTACCATGTACCCGAGAAAGTTTCTTCTGCAAGACCTAAGGGTAACAGACCTTCAGTTTGCTCGAAGGTCAGATGGTTAGATGATGTCCAGGATGACCTTCGCAGGATGAAAGTATGCATCTGGAAACAACTTGAAATCTAGAGAGATGACTGGTGGAAATCCTTTGTTGACAGGAAACTGGAAATAATAACATTGCATTGTTCTACGAAATTTTCATCATCAGTTTAGTTTTCCGAACGAAGTGAATTCAACAAAATAGTGAATAATAGATCAATTGCTTCATTATCATCTTCTTCTTGAATCTTTAACTGAGAAACACTCCATATGTATGTCAAGGGAAAAGTAGCAATCAATTTCATTAAACGAAGGCAGTTCAAAATTATCAAAACAATTTAGACTACTAATTGAAGTGCAAGTACCTAATTGTGTGTGGGTAATTCAGTCTATTGAAATATTGAGTAATTAATAAGATATTTGAGTTTTGTGAAAGTTGATTGAGTAGAACACTTTATGTTTTTGATAGATAATTTCATGAAACTGGTTAGTCAATTTCAATACTGTACAGGCTGTCCCATTTTCGATGTCCTTACGGGGTAACTCGCTTATTTTTGAAGATAGAGATTTGCGGTTTTCGCGAACGTTGGCTACTTTTTTGTGAATCTTACGATACCGCCAACAAAATTTTCATAGCTTGCTTCGTTTTTGAGATACAGGGCGAAGTTGAAAATATTGCATTTTGGTCCCCCTCCTGTATCACAGCTGCCTTTTAACTTAAAGGAGAAGTAAAAACTGTCTTTCATACAATTTTTTACGTAGAATCCAGTGGCGTAGTCAGATTTTCGAAATGATCTGTCATTGTATAGATATAACCCAATGTTATAATTTTTTAAATGGAACACTCTGTATATTTTTCCATATTCAAAACACAAATGTTTTGCGCTTTTCAAAAATATATAATACTTATATAAAATTCTATTTTTTTTTATATTAAGTCAAGACAAATATCACTTTGATAGATCGTTCGGCGCAATGAACAAAAATATCACTTCCATTTATATAGGTTAGAATGAAAAGTATTCATTAAAAAAATATTATTTAATATAAGTTACTAAACAGAGATGTATTTAATAAATTATTATAACAAAAATAGAAACTTATATGTAACACTGCTACAAAACAAAGTTCTATTATTTTTCTGTTGAAAATGTTTTGTGAATATTGTTCAAATTACTGCCCATTCTGTTGAAGACACATCTTCTGAAGATAGCGCCAATCGACCACAGTTACAACAAAAGTCTTATATCTAAGTAACTTCTCTCGGAATTTCGTCAAGTAGTTCAGAAAGAAAATCATTCAAAATTTCCAAATATCTTTGGTGATTCAAGTTACCGTCGAAAATGCGGTAGGCTAATCTTCCTCCTAGAACGAAACAAGATACATTAAAGTTTTAATGTATTTTCTTTCTGAACTACTTGACGAAATTCCGTTGGTTCAATATAGAAAAGGTTTATCCTAATGAAAGATTCCAAAACCAGTGGATTGATAATAATGGTTCCATAAACTAGCAACCAAGGTCCCCTGACTTATCTATATTAGATTTCTTCATTGGGGCTATATAAAAAATAAAATAAACCACACGCAGCACGAAAATCGAGATGCTCTGATGAATGCCTCGAGAGAAGCTTTCGAACACTTAGATATAAGACTTTTGTTTTAACTGTGGTTGATTGGTGCTATCTTCAGAAGATGTCGTCTGTGTCTTCAACAGAATGGGCAGTAATTTGAACAATATTCACAAAACATTTTCAACAGAAAAATAATAGAACTTTGTTTTGTAGCAGTGTAACATATAAGTTTCTATTTTTGTTATAATAATTATTAAATGCATCTCTGTTTAGTAACTTATATTAAATAATATTTTTTTAATGAATACTTTTCATTCTAACCTATATAAATGGAAGTGATATTTTTGTTTATTGCGCCGAACGATCTATCAAAGTGATATTTGTCTTGACTTTATATAAAAAAAAAGAAAATTATCTAAATACAGGGATAATACTTAGAATTTTATACAAGTAGGTATTATATATTTTTGAAAAGCGCAAAACATTTGTGTTTTGAATATGGAAAAATATACAGAGTGTTCCATTTAAAAAATTATAACATTGGGTTATATCTAAACAATGACAGCTCATTTCGAAAATCTGACTACGCCACTGGATTCTACGTGAAAAATTGTATAAAAGACAGTTTTCACTTCTCCTTTAAGTTAAAAGACAGCTGTGATACAAGAGGGGGACCAAAAGGCAATATTTTCAACTTCGCCCTGTATCTCAAAAACGAATCAAGCTATGAAAATTTTGTTTACGGTATCGTAATATTCACAAAATAGTAGCCAACGTTCGCGAAAACTGCAAATCTCTATCTTTAAATATAAACGAGTTACCCCGTAAGGACATCGAAAATGGGACAGCCTGTACATACTCCATAAAGGTTTCATTTTACGAAAATCACGATATTGAGAATTTATTCATACAGTGCCTACTAATCTTGGAAATAAGAATTGCTACTTCATACTACTCTTATATTTTCTCTTGTGTCTGATAAAAAAAGGAAAGTTACATAGTTTTATATAGTAAATATTAAGATCCTATCCGTAATCTTAAATTGTGATTCAATATATATGAAAAATCGAAATTCTTCATTTAATGAAGCTGGTTAATAAAGTTGCGGCATTGTTTTCACTCAACCTTATAACGAAAAATGTTGAAAACATCAAGATGGCCACTGCAAAGGATTGAAGTTATAAACGGCTGGTTCGGCTTAATTTTTGACACACATCAGTATTATATCTCAATCGATATATTAAAAAATGAAGGACACCCTACTGCGTAGCACTAGGAATGATAAAACCCCTCGGCGCATGTGCATGTCGTAAATATTTTTTGAATGTACCTATTATATAAATTAAATAACAATGAAAGTCGATTTTACGAATGAAATGAAGGAAAATTGCAATAAATGTATTAATAAGTCGATATTACGAATAAAATCCGTGAAAATTTAGCAAAAAAAATCATTGTTTGACTGTCGAATTTGGATATCCTATCCCGGCTCATTTTGCTGCAAATTATGAATCAAATTGATAAGATATCTCTATGGATGGAAAGCAGACACAGACGCAGAATCAAGCTTAAGCTATCAACGTCGCTTGGTTACCGTGGCACACAGAGCACTTCGACGCATGTTTTGTAGGACTTCGTACATATCGACCTTGGCGCATGCGCATGTCGTAGTGCCTATCTAAAAAACGCTATAATTTTTTATTCTTCGTTGGTAAAAATTGGGAATTCAAATTCCCTAATGAAATCATATGTGTTTTATCGATATCCGTTGGAATTTTTAAAATCGGGCCAGTTACCAACTTTTTGTCGTGAGACTATAACCCCTTTAGCTTCGCCTCGGGGTAATAAATCAAATTAATGTCTGAACACTCAACTATAGAAAACAATCGAATCACGTAGTGCGTTATGAAATACAGATCGAAGTCGTCCGTCAGAGTTGCCAAGTTCACACACCTCTAGTGTGTCGATCAACTTTCGTCCGAAATAAACAACAGGTTGCAAAGCATTGCTAAAATAATATTGTTGAATATATATTTCCCCAAGCCCGCTGCGACAGTGACGCTTATATATATATATATATATATATATATATATATATAAATAAATATATATATATATATATATATATATATATATAAATATATATATATATATATATATATATATATATATATATATATATATATATATATATATATATATATATATATATATATATATATATATATATATATATATATATATATATATATATATATATATAAATAGATTGTTTTGTAATACCATAGTTTAGTACGAGATGAAGTCAATGTTATGACGAAACGCGTTTACTCAATAGATTTTTATTTCTACCTGTGAAAAGTTAGTTTTTTTATTTCTTTATAAAGTTATATCTTGATATTGTAGAACAATTTAAGCAGAACATTTATATCTTAAAAATTTGATTTTCTAACAAAAACTTTTTAGTCTTGAGTAGGAATCATAAATAAAAATGAAACCTGAACTTTTTCTCAATAAATATTAGAACAAAAAAAAATTCAGCAATAATGGAAATAACAGAAAATACTTTATTTAATTAATTGAATTATCTAAATACCTAACTTTTCCGTTTATCGAAGAATTATATTTCACGTCAAGTCTAAAGTGCTTTCAATATGCTGGCTACTTTCGAATATGGACGAGTGATGAAACTTGATTCATTAAAAATGGCATTAACAAATAACGGGACAAAAACCTCAACATCTTCTCGATTTGTAAATGATGCGGTGAAGATGAATGCAAGCTTTTATACGATAAATGCTAATTCATTTCTTAGGAAAGTTGAATAGAAAATTATATGAAGTCGTCTATACACTTGAGTTCAGGATAAATTAGAAGATAAGATGGATGATATGACCTTAGCACAAGCAAATGAACCTTTATGAATAATGTTATATGTTGAACAATTAAATTACATTATAGAAGAAAGTGTCTTCATAATGCAACTTCATTATATATCATATGAACAAATGGTTGGGCTGATACTTGTTGAAAATCCATGACAATAATGTAAATAAAAGTTGGGGTTTTGATTTTCACTATACATATAAATAATATAAGATAGATAAAATGATAAACAAGAAACGTAGTCAACTAGCGTACAACAGCATATATCCTCAATTAAAAGTAGAAAAATTGGAAAAATTCACATCTTTAACATATTTTGGTCCTCTAACAGGAAAAGTTACTAATGTCATACCTAAATGTAATATTAAAATTGCTTTCAAACCTAAAAACTCTCAGCATTTTTATTCAATGCCAAAGATATCACTTTAAAATTTGAAAGTTCAGGAGTATATAGGCTGATTTGTCCTGTATGTAAAGGAGTGTACCTATATAGGTCAAACTGGTCGATCGTTCAAGACAAGATTTAAAGAACACCAACAATCTTTTTTGAAAAATAAAACGGATTCAACGTTTTCAAATCATTGCCGTGAAATCCACCACCCGTTTCCACAAATAGATAATTTTTAAAATCATGCACAAATTACCGAAAGGAACGAAACTTACTTACTTAGAATCATTAGAAATTTTTAAACTCGATCATAATGCAAAAGACATCTTGCTGAACGACCAGATTGGCTTAATATATTCTCGTATATTTAGTGTATTCAAACAATAATGATTTTTCTAAGAACATTTTATTGTACCAATTTGAAAAATCCACTTCTATCAGTCCTTCTCAATCGAAGCTGATACCTGTGCCTATAGAGTAATAAAGTCTATCAAGAAAATAAGATTTAGTTCGTTTCCGAAAATAGGTCAAAGAAGTTATAGATTTTAATTCCTCCGGAAGGTGATTGTAAATTTTCTTAGCATTGTAAATGATGTACTTTTTTTGTTAATTCAGAGGGAGGAATAGGGAGGTAAACATGATGTCCCGAAGATCTGGTGGAATACCCGTGCTGTGACACCAAGGGTACCTACGGCATGAAAATACTTATGAATCAAGCACACAGATTCAAGTAAATATAAAGAAGGCAGCGTCAAAATTCCATTTTTCTTGAAGTAAGGTTTGCAATGAGCCCTATTTTTCAGTACAAACATGTAACGAATTGCTCTCTTCTGCAATTTGAGAATGGTGTCAAGTTGTGAAGAAGTACATGAACCCCTGAAGGAAAGACCATAACGAAGATGAGATTCGAACAATGCAAAATAGGCAATTCTTGTATATGCCGTATCTAATTCATTTGAGATAACCCATTACCAGGGCCGGATTAACCATTAGGCAGAATAGGCAACTGCCTAGGGGCCCCGCATTGACTAGGGGCCCTTGCACGTAGTGTTGGGTAGGACGCGACATGAAAATGAGTTTGTAAGAGTAGCCTCTTTTTTGTACTGAGCCAGTACAATGTCCCACTTCAAATGACGCGAGGCGCACTGAAGCTCGGTCGCTCGGCCGGCTCGGCGATACGTTTGAAGTTACGCGTACGAATATGAGTAATATGACATTTGATTTTATTGCAGTACATTAGTTAGAGTCTGAACTCTGGTTGATGATATATTAATAATCAGTATCGCAAAATGATATGAAACGATTAGCATAGTGAATATTGTTTGTAAGTAGGTAAATAAAAATATATTTTGAAGGATATAATAAAAAAGCTAATGAATAAAATCACAAATTACAATGTAAAAATAATATTTGCGCTACTTTGTTGCCACTGAGCCGGTTCCTTCTTTCCGTAAGGATCTGGCCCGCTTTGCTAAAAGTACGTTCGGAAGGCACAGAAGTGGCAACAATACAAAGCCGTTTTAAAAATAATTTATAAAGCCTAGGATAGGCGTCCTTTTTAACAAACCACCACTTGGCAGGATCTTGGCAGTAAGGGTTCCTCGAGGTATTTATCGACTTCGATAATACCCCCTGCAGTCGGATTAGTATTTTTCATTACCACATCCACTTGCTCATCAAACTCGTCCCATATGCTATGTTTACGCTTATGGGGTGGCGACGAAGATGGAGGCTCTGGCGTACATGTGTTTTCTATTTGAATTTTCCCGGCCATGACTTTTAAATTTGAACAGGCTGTACTATAAGCGTACTCATTCTCAAAACCATATTTTTTAAATCTTGGATCTAATATAGTGCTCTCAGCAAAAATATTATTCTCTTCAATGCCCGAAAACCTTGAGTTAATTTCATTTAAAAGCACTTGGGTCATTCGTAAAACACAGTCCGGATGTGCCATAGATAAAAATTTTAGGCATTTCTTTTTGAGGGCGTTCGATATAAGTATCACCTGAAATTAATTTAAAAATAACCTAATGCACGAAAAAAGCATGTTCAAATTAAAAATTTAAAGAAAAAAGTGTCATTACTATACCTCTGATATTGTAACATTCTTTTCTGAACTCATCTCCTCAGTTACATCTTTGAAAAAAGAAAGGATTTCTATTGCCGAATCCAAAACCTCAATATCTTCAGATGTCATATTTATAGTGTCTGGATAATCTATTGCAACAGTGAATATTGATTGTAAGTAGGGAAATAAAAAAAAAAACAAATATATTTTGAAGGATATAATATAAAAGCTAGGGTGAGGATATTATAAAGCAAAACAGACGCTTCAATACGTGCCTCATAGGATATTTCCTTATCGCTCGACGAGACTCGAAAAGCAATAATGCAATAAATTTGTCGCATGCGTCTCAATTCCTCAATTCCTCTTTGTCTTCATTCTATAGTTTTACGGAGACGGAGAGTGAGTAGCGCCTAGCGCGAGTACCGCGTCATAACATTTGAAGCGGTACAAAATAAAATATTGAGCCGCTCTTACATTTTGACGTCATGTACGGGACAAATGTACTGCCTCTTGTATGTCCTACTCAACACTACTTGCACGCACCAAGAAAAAAAATTTCATCGAATGAAGATTTCATTTGAAAATTTGTATGAAATTCCGCAACAATATTATTGCTTTCTTTCGACGAATGTTGTCAATTAATGAAATACTTCATACATACAGAACCATCTAGTATCGAGTAGTAGAACTAATAAACTGTCTTCGTTCAACAATGTCTAAGAACCGTATGAATTCATTGTCGATAATGGCCATTGAAAATGATGTATTAGAAAGGGTCAACTTCCAAGATGTTTTAAACGATTTTGTTCCTTAAAAAGTTAGAAAAGTTAATATTTAAACTTACTGTACAAAAACAATAAATATCTTGGAAGTTGACTTTTTCCAATTTGTATTTCAAAAAACTGTTTTCTTTCGTTTATTGTATTAATAATAATAATAATAATAATAATAACTTTATTCATCCTTTCAGACAAGATACACTTGTATAGGACACGTTTACAAAAAAGACAACAAAGATAAAAAAAAAGAAAAGTAATATAACATCTAATAACAACATACTTAAAGGCTAATTTATATCCGTATCAAAATATTCCCCCTTGCTGTAAAAACACTTCTCGAGTAACAAAAACTTAACTTCTTTTTTGAATCTTCTGTACTCCAAAACCTTCAACCTATCAGGCAGATGGTTAAAAAATTTGATGCCATTATACATAGGTGACTGCTGAAATTTAGAAGTTCGGTGTTTTGGAATACAGAGAGTTTCTCTATGCCTTGTTTCATAATCATGAAACTCAGAACACTTACTCAGTGATAAAACATTTCTACGAGTGTACAACAGACATCCAAGAATATAAATACAAGGGAAACACAGTATTTTGTTCTTTATAAAAAAGGGTTTACAGGTCTCCCCAGGTTTCAAGTTAAAAATCAAACGTATTATCTTCTTCTGGGCAATGAATACTGAATTGCTAAATGAGGAATCACCCCAAAATATAACGTTATAGTTGAGGTGACTGTATGCAAGTGAATAATACGAATTTATTAGAGAATCCTGTGGTAATATAAGTTTTATGCGTCTCAAAGCGTAAAATGCGCTACTCAATTTTCTGATCAAACGTGATCAGCGTGATCCCTCCACTTTAAATTTTTATGAATATGTAATCCAAGGAACTTGACACACTGAGAAGGCCTCAGCTCACCGAACTGAAGATTTAGGATTAATTGGGGATCTGAATCCCTCATCTGAAAGTGGACAAGTTCAGTCTTGCTTGCGTTTAATATAAGGGAGTTTATTGCGTTTAACAAGATTAAATTGAAAATAACCGCGTCCCGTCTCATTTCTCTTTTCTAACCCATCATGCAACCTGGATCATCATTCATCACTTATCTATAACCTATTCATTAAGACCATTTCGATAAAGCTAACGAGTCAGGTAAGGTGATGCTGCAGCATCAAGTCAAAGTAACCATGTTGTAGCAATATCACATAAGACTTTGAAGTAACAGGATACCTGGAGTCGATCATCTGGAAGTTACTTACATCCCTTTATCAACTTGAAAATACCTGGGGCCCGGACAGGGTTGTTGCCTAGGGGCCCAAACAGGGTTAATCCGGCCCTGCGGGCAGCATCTAATTGCGGCCCACACACGACCACGTCGGAGCGCACATCAGGCATGTGGCGTTTCAGAACTTCACTCTTGATCGATACACGCAAGAGTGTGGCTTAGAGATGGCTAACGCGAACTGGAACTGATCCTTTGGAACAGGTCCTAGAGGTTGGACTAGTGGAACTGGTCCGGAACAATATTTGGAACAGGTACGCGTACCAGTCCAATTTTCAATTTCAGTGTTTGGATTATGATTTTACCGTTTATGTTCTAGTCCGACCAGTTCAGCAATAAAATTTTTATTTTTGTGAACTTTTGTACTGAACTGAAACGAATGGATCTAATTGACTAGTTGTATCTAAAAGAAAAGACAAGCCTATTTCTGTAATTCCCACTCGCTACTCGTTGTACTTACGCTTTGACAGACTGGACTGGACTCGATCGATAGTGATCGGTTCCCGTTCCCGAGAACAGTTCATCGAGTACATCACGGCGCGCTCTCTTATGGACTATGGACCTGAACTAGGAACTGGAACTGATCTCTGGACTAGGTATTACGCTGGACTGGACTAGTTTGGAACTGATCCACGAAAATCATCGGATCAGCCATCTCTAGTGTGGCTTGCCCACTAACGTATACAAATATATCTCGCTCCTGATGTGACAGTTTGGACTGTCACGTTCAAGAGTGCTGGTTAGTTGGGTAGAAGTTTCCAAACATTGAAGGTTTAGAGTGGCTCGTGGCGTTTTAGAAATTGTAGAACTTTTTAGCGTAGTGTGTACTGTGCTATATCAAGTTTTCGAAAAGAAGTACCAAAAAAAGGCAAAAAGCAATTGTTTGCGGTATGTTATATGCTTATTATACTAAATATATAGAAAAACAAAGCAGAGAGCGTTCTACTTGGGCAAAGCAATGGTTATTACAGAGATCAACATATAGTCATATGTCTCTGCTAAACGAACTCAGAGAAAACAGTCCGCATGATTTTCGTAACTATTTAAGAATGGATTGTGACACGTTTCAATACTTATTAAGGTTAACTGAACCATATTTACGGAAGCAAGATACCATAATGAGAAGTTCCATTTCTCCAGAAGAACGTTTGATGGCAACTTTAAGGTTTTTAGCCACTGGGAGATCATATGAAGATCTGAAGTTTTCTACGGCGATTTCACCACAGGCGTTAGGCTATATAATTCCAGAGACGTGCAAAATTATAATTAAGCAATTAGGAAAAGATTTTTTAAAGGTAAACAGTTTATTATTATCAGTTATTATAATTATTACAACTGTAAATGTTGATAATAGTTGCGAAGAGTTACACCAGCATCAACAGAATCTACCGGAGAAACCTGGGGTAGTGGAGTTGACGAATGTGACGTCGTGTATGATGAGGCATAAGGGGCAAAATCAAGAATATCAGAATTTTCTGTAAGTTTATTCAGAAGACCCTTTGTGAGGGCTTTTTGAATTATACTTTCAGCAAATATTTGCTGTGCTGGTGTCATGCGCTTCAGTTTAGCTGCTACATTTGCTCCAACTGCGTCAAATTCATCAAGCTTCTCTTCCCGGGTCAAAGCAGATGTGCAAACTCTGAAGAAATTTTGCGTTTCTTCATCTGTCATTTTTTTTCTCTTCTTCGGAATATTGCCAGTATTATTTGTTCTTGCTATTCCTGACGAATTCTCTACAGTAATTGACTACAAAAAAATTTTGTTTTAGTTTCCAACAAGAAAAGAGGAATGGAAGGCTATTTTTAACAGATTTGATGCTAAATGGCAGTTCATTAACTGTGGAGGCGCTCTTGATGGTAAACGCCGATTACGAGTTTATATTCGTCGACGTCGGAAAAATGGATAATAGAATATACGAGGTTTTATGAACGTCTTAAGCAAGGGACATTAAATTTACCCGATAATACTGAAACGTCGGAAAATCTGAACTATGTATTTATAGCTGATGAAGCATTTGCACTAAATAAACACTTGCTTAAACCTTATTCACAAAAAGACCTTAATTATGAAAGAAAGATATATAACTATCGGCTGTCAAGAGCTAGAAATGTAGCTGAAAATGCATTTGGCCATTCAGCAGCAAGATTTCGAATCCTTCACACCGCGATTAATGTAAAGATGGAAAATGTAAGACATATAGTTCTGGCTATTTGTGTTTTACACAACTTTTTAAAAAGACATAGCACAAATTATGTAACTGCCAATACATTTGATAAGGAAAATACGGAAAATTGTATTGTAGAAGAAGGTGAATGGAGACAAGAAAGTAATCAGCTCACACCATTAGAGAAAAATGCTATAAAAAATGTATCAGTGGATGCCAAACAAACTAGAGAAAGTTATTTAAGATACTTTATGGCCAAAGGCAAAGTTTCTTGGCAAGATAGAATGATACATTTAGGAAGAGCATAACACCTAAATATTTACAAATATGTAGAAAGTTTTCCCAATGTTTTATTCAAAATAAATGATACTTTTTACTTACAAATGCACCAGCTTCTTTATTTATCATATTGTCTGTTTCATTAGTACTTTCATCGAAACTTTCATAAGTCTCGTTGCTGTTTGGAGGACTGCAAATATTGTCTAATGAGTCACTAGGTAATTCTTGGTCCATAGTAAATTGAAGGAGTTCAAAATACCATAATGTAGGAACGTATATATCTTCTGGCGACGATCCACTTCGTTGTGATTGTTCAATTTTTTTGAGTTCTTTCCTAAATGCTCCTCTTAACGATTGAATTTTCTTACTAACCCAATCACGATTAACATTTGGTTCGAAATCTTTACAAACACTAATTAGTGCATCGTATCCATTGTTTTTCAAGTTTTTGTTTGTATACTCTTTACTCTTAATCTTCCATAATGCTGGATGCTCTTTATATACTTCAATAAATTTTTTTAAAAAGTCTTTTGGAAGGTATCTAAAATAAAAGTAATTGCTATAACGCACGGCACATTCACCATACATGCACACAGGTGTAAATAGTAATGACACACTCATCCTAAAGCAAGCTCTAAATCAGTGTCCTTCATAAATAGGTTCGAATCTAAAATACCCCCATTGTTAGGATGTTCAATATATTAAAGCATTGTGTGATGTAACCGTATATTACACCATAAAGTAATAAACAAGCCATATTTTAAAAAATGAATATTTTTTTTCTTTAAATATGCGGAAAGATGATACCAAAGTTAAAATAACAAGAAACGTTAAACATAATAATTGCTACTTACCGTGTATCACTCATAATTTTTCAAAAACAAGCAACAAAAATTTGGGTACTGTAACGTGCTTCAGGCGTTTCGATTTCAAACAAGATTGAGCCTGTCTGGCATCCGCGTAGGAGCGACACGCCAAGGTTCGCCTAACTTTGGAGCGTTGACCAAACTAACCAAAACTTTTACACGAAATTTTGGAACGGCGCGCATCAAACCTTCGCTCCGAAGTGGTCGTCTGTGGGCCGCTAATGTTTGACAGTTTTTTACTACAAAATCATAATCATTAAAAATCGAAGTTTGTTATAGCAACGGTCGCGTATAATTTCAGAAAAACAGGAGAAATTATTGCATTCCGGGAGGTCGGGAGGTTTAACCATTATTACCGGAGTCTCTCAGGCAATACAGATGGGTTGGGAACCCTAGTACTGAATATTTAGAAAATCTTCATGCAGATGAGTTGTATGATTTGTATGAAACGTTTAAAGTGAAAAGTAGGATTGTGCTTGAAACATGACAAAAACTGACAAACTGTTATATTACGCAAAATAGATTATATTGCTTAGATGTAGCAAAGGCATGCAATTTAAAAGGAAAGTATATGTTTACATCAAGTGCTGTGAGCCATACAATTTGGATGAATATTTTATGTATTGTAGGTTAAATAGGGATTGATTGTATATTTTAATTTATGTATTCCTTATTATTGATGACATAATCTTCTCATGGTGATATCTGAAGAGAATAAACATTATTATTATTATTATTATTATTGTTTGGTTATATCTTGATGCTGCAGCATCAAGTCAAAGTAACCATGTTTTTGCAATATCATATAAGACTTTAAAGTAACAGGATACCTGAAGTCGATCATTTGGAAGTTACTTACATCCCTTTATCAACTTGAGAAGACCTGGGGCCCGGACAGGGTTCTTGCATAGGGGGGGTTAATCCGGCCCTGCCCATTACTAATCCCTCATCCCCCTTTTTCCGCACAAAACGGAAACATTTTATTAAGATAAAGTCCGCAAGTGGTATGTGAAATATTTATAGCTGTAAATAATAGAACGAATTCATTATTGCTGCCAACGGTATTATATACAATGAAATGCGTGAAGCGAGCGCTGAATGCTATGACGAAATACGCAAACTATCGCTAGCAAAATGAGCGTTTAGTTCAACATTGAGCGTCGTGCGAGCAATCGGTAGCTTGGCCTATTTTTTTATGAATTTTTTTTCGATGTCGATCAGTTGCTGTGAAATTATATCGGCAGTGAAGAGTGAAATTGATGGGGAATATTTTCGGACATCCTATTATTTTAAATGAATGTGAAAAGTCGGTTAAACAAAAGTTTTGATGCTTCAGTGTTTCGTCTACTTGTATAGGCCAGTCAGTTTAGATAATCAATTGACAATAATTCCAAAAGTTTTCGAACTTTAATGTAGGGTCGGGAAAAATATAAAAACAAACTATGAAATTTTGCAACCTTTTCCGAAGTCCGGAACATTGTTTAAATTGCAATAACATTGAACTTTGCGTTATGCTTGTAAACAAAATTCCAAGAGTTCTGCAAACTTGGAGTAGTATTAAATATATTATTTCATATCACGTATCAAATTTGCAACCAATTTGAAGGTACGGAACATTTTTTTTATTCAAAATTGACGTTTTTCTTTGATAAACTGACCAAATAAAATTCCAAAAGTTCTACAAACTTGAAAGATACTTCGGAAAAATATATCGAACAGTTTTATAAATTTGCAACCTTTTCCGTTGACCGCAACATGTTTATTTATTTTTTTTTCAATTCGTGGTCATTTTTTCGGGCAAGATGAGTAAGTAAGTAAGTAAGTAAGTAAGTAAGAGTTTAATTAGCACTAAGGCTACTACAAAAAAAATACATATTTACATAAATTACACTATTCAATATTCTCATTCTTTATCGATTTTCTTGGAGGATTGCTTTCAGTTTTCTCTTGAACCATACTAGCGAAGTGGTCAATTTCGAGTTGGCAGGTAGTGAATTGAACTGTGAAATACCCAAACCAAAGATAGAGTTATAACTTTTTGTTCCATGGTTTCTCATATGAAAGTCTTTGTTTGTTCTTGTTTCATGGCTGTGTACCTCACAATTCTGACTGACCAATTCTCCCATGTCATCAGAAACGAATCCCAACTGCACTTATTTTAAATATTTCAAAACTTGGTACTTTAGAAGTTTTTCTATATTCAACCAGTCTAGTACTTTCAGTAAGTGTTTGATGGGTGTGTATTTGTTAGCTTTTAATATGCTGCGCATGCTTCTGTTTTCCAAGATTTGCAATTGTTATTCTTTGAAGAAAAATACAGCAAACTAGAACAGTATTGTAAATGTGGAAGAATCAAAGCATTATAGAGAATTATTCTTGACTTTTCATCCACATCACTATTATTTCTGGCGAAAAAGTTAGTTTTAGAGGAAATTTTCAGAATTACATTTCGTATATGTTTTTTAAAGTTGAGCTTACGATCTATATTTATGCCTAAGTATTTAATGTCTTCAACTATTTTCACAATTTCATTTTCCACAATTATTTTGTAATCTTGGTTACTATTCAGTTGTCTCCAAAATTTTTCTTTGCCAATCAACATTGCTTTAGTTTTTTTCGTGTTCAATTTTAGAACATTACTCTGGAGATAAATCTCGAAATAATTACAAAAGTTTTGAATCTTGAAACAAATTTAGGAAACATCTATTCTGATGTTTTTGCAACCTTGTACGCGGTCCGGAACTTTATGCAATTTGCAAAAATATGATTTTGGGATCTTTATATTTTTGCAAATTGCATAATGTTCCGGACCGAGTACAAGGTTGCAAATTTGCAAATGCATCAGAATAGATGTTTCCTAAATTTGCAACCAAGATTCGAAACTTTTGTAATTATTTCGAGACCATCTTGCTCGAAAAAATTACCACGAATTAAAAAAATTATGAATAAACATGTTCTCGTCAACGTCAAAGGTTGCAAATTTATACAACTGTTCGGTATATTTCTCCGAAGTATCAATCAAGTTGCAGAACTTTTGGAATTTTTTTTGGTCAGTTTATCAAAGAAAAACGTTAATTTTGAATTAAAAAAATGTTTCGTACCCTTAAATTGGTTGCAAATTTGATACGCGATATGAAATAATATATTTAATACTACTCCAAGTTTGCAGAACTTTTGGAATTTTTTTCACAAGCATAAGGCAAAATTCAATATTATTGCAATTTTAACAATGTTCCGGACTTCGGAAAAGGTTGCAAAATGAGATTTGTTCCTTTCTCTATGTAGCATTCAGTTGACCAAAGTTCAAAAACTTTTGGAATTATTGTTAAATTTTCGATTTTCAACGTCTCAACTGACTGGCCTAGTATTCGAACTTTTTTTTTACTAACACCACTTTACTTTAAGGAAAAGCTCCCAATATTCCTCGAAATTTATATCAGTCACGAATCCTTCTATTTTGCATCTCTATCTATATTTATGACGATGACATACTAAAAAATTCTTCTATTTATTATCCGAGAAGAACAGATACTAGAAACTTTTTGAAATCGTTGAATGGTAGAAGTGAAATGCAATTATACGTTATTGAACTTGAGATACGTTTTAAACCGTTCAAATTTAATTTGCTACAGTTTGATTCAAATATCAATTTCTCATAATTTCACTTCTTCTGATATCTGAATATAATCTTTCTGTGGACGTTATAAAAATAATGATTTCAGTAGTTGTTTCTGTAGTATCTTTGCTTTGTAACTTAAACTTTGCATTCCAAGTTATTTCAGTGATATGAACTTTTTTATGACTTCATTTCAATTTTCGAAGTTTATTATCATTTCGTTTTCCTGAGTATAATATATTACTTCAATTTAATAAACAATACAAAAAAGTTTTCAGTATCTATTAAAATATATATCAGAACTAAGTGTTTGAAAAATTTGTTTCAAGTGCATGTTATATTTCCTTGAACGGCTTCAATTTTCTAACTTGAAGAGTAAAACAAATGATGATTTCATTTATTTATTCTTAGAATAAATAATTTGAGATTAGAAAGAGAGATCACTCTGTTAGGTCTAGAGTGGTTTCATCACTTTCTCTTCGTAAACTTGTTTCCAATCTTAATTACTCTCTTCAGTCGATAAAAGTAAAATTAAATATTTTGTCCTGCATGTTGTGTAATAATCAGGATCATGTTGAAATGGTTAAAAAAAACACTCAATTTAAGATGTCCTCACCGACGATGTACTGTCTCTACTAAGCTGAAATCAGGATTCTTAAATTAAATTTTTTTTTAAAGATAGGAGAGGTATTTTTTTGAAATTCTTTTGTTTGAATCGCCGCTCGACCGAGGAGGTTCATCTAACGGAATAACGTATACAGAACACTTCATTGTACATTGCCCACAATCTCATAATATAGTTTAATTTACCATGGAGGATACTAATTCAAATGTTTTAAAGGATGTTAGTTATATTTCCTTAAGTTAGGTTCACTTATTGCCCACTTATTATTCCACACATGTTTTATTTTCACTTCTTATTCCACCCTCAGAGGTGTTTTCGATTTGCTCGGAACTTTTAGAAATGTTTCTGAATAAAACAAAAATTAATTTTTTATTTTGAATCTTCTAAAATAGAAAATTTTACGAGGAGAAAATGGGGTTAAACTCCTTATAAATTTTCACAACCATTCAGCATGCTTGATGGTGTAAGCTCTACAGAAATTTCTCAAAAAATGCACGAGCTATAAACAAAATATTTGAAAAACTATGAAGTTTCAACATCCTATAGATTCATAACGCAGTGTTTGTGGGTGTGGACCTTTGTTTCTATGAATTTTTAGTCATTAAATAAAACCAAAGAATTACCCCCTTTCGTATGTATATGATATTTTATGAATACCTGTAGATAAATGTATACATACATATATATATATATATATATATATATATATATATATATATATATATATATATATATATATATATATATATATATATATATATATATATATATATATATATATATATATATATATATATATATATATATATATACTATATATATATATATATATATATATATATATAGGGTGTTCCTTAAAGACATGCTAATATTTAAGGGGGTAATTCTTGGACTCATTATTAAGCAAAACATCTATGAACATATGTCCTAAAAGTCTTAACTTTTGAGATACAGCATGATAAAATTCTAGAAAAAAATCAATTTTGAATAATAACTGAGATAATATTGTAGACAACTCTATAAAACTGTACAAAAATTTTCATTTTCTCCACCAGCGTTCGTACGGGATTTGCATTGAATATTTTTGGAGAAAAAATACTACGCCAATGCTTTCTCTCGAAATAATAATAAATTTTGAGATCCTCATTCATTTTTGAGCAAATTTTATCTCATGGGTTTTCTTTGCCCGACGCATGGTTTTCGTTAAAAAAAAATAAAAATTCACGATCAATTCCACAAAAATCTGATACAATCTGGAAATGTTTGTGCATCGACTGAAAGCAAATTAAGAGATCAGATGTTTTCCAAATGTACAAAAAATGTACCAAATCTTATAGAGTTGTCTACAATATTATCTCAGTTATTACTAAAACATGGTTTTTTTTCAAATTTGTATCACCCTGTATCTCAAAAGTTAATACTTGTAGGACATACGTTCATAGGTAGTTTTTTCTTAAAATGAGTCGCAGCAGAATCACCCCCTTAAATATTAGCATGCCTTTAAGGAACACCCTGTATATATATATATATATATATATATATATATATATATATATATATATATATATATATATATATATATATATATTTATATATATATATATATATATATATATATATATATATATATATATAAATATACATATATATATATATATATATATATATATATATATATATATATATATTTATATATATATATATATATATATATATATATATTTGAATTTTTATATTATATGTGTATATATGTTTTATATTTAGGCATTTGAATTGTATTTTATCCCGATTTTAGCTGATGAAGATGGAAACTCCATTGAAACGTCCAATGAATTTTTAATTTTAAAATGTAATGTTTGAAATAAACCTGTTATACCAATAAATGATATCTCTTGGTATATATATATATATATATTATATATATATATATATATATATATATATATAATATAAATATACAAAACTCTTGATAATTATTAGCAATAACAGGCTGGTTGAATCTTAAAAAACTCGATTTTATTAAAAAATTGACGTTTCACTATGATATTCGTAATTGAAAATTTCTTTGACATTTATTGATTTAAAAAATGAAAAGACAGGGCTGCTTTTGTATATGCTATTCAGTTTTAATATTAATATTCAAAAATCACACTGTTATCATTAGATGGTAAGGGAAACCAAAGAAACCTTTACCTACGTAATGTTTGAAAATAATAATAATAGGGTACTATTTATCTAACAACAAAGAAATTAGTCATTAAAAACATTAAAGAAAGTGGAGTAGAATTATCGTATAGACGCTTATATGGAAGCAGCCGTTGACACGTGTTTTCGGACTCTTTTGGTCCTCATCAGAACGGCGTAGCCAAGTATTGGATTGAAAATTTAGAAGATGAAAATAGAGCAACAAACAAAATCCTCAGATACGGAAGATAATCACACAATTGTGGTTTATTTGTCTGAACTCTCCGGTATGGGAGATTTGGTCAAACTTTGCCACGGAGGCGATTAATGCTATCCGCGAGATCTAGAACGAGTATAAACAATAACAATGAAATTAGTTGCTGGAAAATATTAAATAGGTAGAGCAAAATTATCGGAATAGTTCGTTTATATGGAAGTAGCCGTTTTTAATGAAATTTTTTATTTATTTAGAATTTCAAATCTTTTAAAAAGGGGGTACTTACAGTTTTTTATAACAAAGTTTAAAACTCTCAGCTTAAGTTTAGGATCATTGCCATATTTTCAGCTTGCAATATTTAATTATATTCGAATTGTTGTTGCCTGTGATCTATTTTTAAACTCTTGATAATTTTAGCAATAAACAGGCTGGTTGAATCTTAAAAAACTCGATTTTATTAAAAAATTGACGTTCACTATGATATTCGTAATTGAATTTCTTTGACATTTATTGATTTAACAAAATTGAAAAGACAGGGCTGCTTTGTATATGCTATTCAGTTTAATATTAATATTCAATTGTTATCATTAGATGGTAAGGGAAACCAAAGAAACCTTTACCTACGTAATGTTTGAAAATAATTATAATAGGGTACTATTTATCTAACAACAAAGAAATTAGTCATGGGAAAACATTAAAGAAGTGGAGTAGAATAATCGGTATAGACGCTTATATGGAAGCAGCCGTTGACACGTGTTTCGGACTCTTTGGTCCTCATCAGAACGGCGTAGCCAAGTATTATAGCTAATAATTATCAAGAGTTTAAAAATAGATCACAGGCAACAACAATTCGAATAAATATATAAATATATATATATATATATATATATATATATATATATATTGGTACTACTATATATTCACAAAATTTTTCTTGTCAGTTTCATTCTGAAATAAGTGATTTTACATCGCAAGTTTTCAAATTTTTCATTGGTAATTATTATCCCAATTGTTTTCTACTTTTTTCTGATGCTATATCATGAGCATTTCAACTTATTTATAGAAAATAAATCACATTAAATTTGAAATAGTCGATAGTTAGAAATGATCAGGTTGTGGTTTGTCAATTTTCATTATAAATTCAAAATGTGTTCGTCAATAGGTCACCGTGATTTATCTCTTCCTCGTGGAAAAATCTGTGGAAATAAACGGTTACATCGACTTGCTTAGGATGCAAACAATGCATATTCAAAGTTCTTCTGGGATAATCCCATGCCGTCATCGTCATGCCTCTATGAGGTAGTGCACCTATAATAAGGGCATAATTTATTGAACAATATCGGAAAATAACTGTTTTACAAACCGCTAGTAGTTAAGCTGTGCCAATTCAGTGTTACCACTATGATGCGAAAAATCCGTTACACTTGGTTGGTATTCGAAACTGGCCTTTATACAATAATGATGTGATGTTGTTGGATCAGTCGGAAGGTGAGATTCATTTGAAAATTATTAACATTTTACACATTGCTTTCGTGTGATTTTTATACGATGTTATATATACAAATAATTCTTATTACCTCAAATTTTTACACGTTTCAAAGCTAAAGTTAGGTAGGTACTGTATATTTTTTTATTTGACCACTACCAATTGCCCCACGAAATTGTTCATGTCGAAAAGTAGCTCTGTTTGCAGTTGAAACATGATTAACTTTGGAAATTGGATACTAAATAGTTCATATATTATATATATATATATATATATATATATATATATATATATATATATATATATATATATATATATATTATATATATATATATATATATATATATATATATATATATAACCGAACTAGTAATTAGTGGGGAATGCAGCAAAGTAAATGAGAACTCTTTAAAGGTTGTCCAAGCTTTCGGAATTCTTTAATTCCATCATCAGGGAAACTACAAAAATTATGGTACACCTCAACGAATTCACAAGACTTAGCGGAATTTCAACTTACCGCTTTGATGAGAATGGTTACTAACATGTGCATGAAACGTCTCAATTGACACATAGTTAAAATGAATTGATACTATACTAAATTAAAATATATAAAATTGTTATTAAAATTGCTGATACATGGTTTAAAATTATATATATATATATCTGTGGCTTGGAGCTAAAAGGGCCAATGTCAATTTTTGCCTAGTTGAGGTTAACCATTGCATTGCATTTATATGTATGCTGTCCTTCATATGCTAAAACGGCCAATATCAAACTCAACCAATAACATATCTATAAATATAAAGGCGGCCAATGTCTTTATGAATTTGCTGAAATCGGTGAAATCTAAAAGGGCCAGTGTCTACTTTGGCCGTTTTCGCTCTAACTGATTCTATTATTTTCCTCTTATAAACATTGGCCAATGTCTACATTGGGCCGTTTGAGATTCAACTGATATTTGATGCATGCATGAACAAAAGCGGCCACAATGACATTGGCCGCCTTTGTATTAGTGGGTAGTTTACAAATCTGCACACACGCGTCTTGCGACGTATTTCAAGTTTCGTGAAGTGTTTGTGGAGTAAAGATTATGAATAATTCAAGGACAAGGAGGATTTTAGAAATGTGTGGTACTGAAAATAGTAAGTGAGTTTCTTGAGGCTGGCCATACTCACATGGAGGCAGATACCATCCATGGGCCAATAGAAAAAATGAAAAAACGGACTACTGCTGACACTGAGTTACCCCGTGATTGGGCAAATTTAATACGTATGGTGCCTAGAAAACCTTCTATTGAGGTTATAGAACTGGAACAAGAAGACTTTTTAAATTTCAAAGCATGTTTAAGTACACATTATGTGCATCGCAAAAAGAATACTTAAAATGAACCAGTTCAGTGGCTGAAAATTAAGTGGATGCAGTATTCAACTGAACATTCGTATATTTTGTATAAGCATTCGTTCGCAGGAGACTTTAAAATTTTAGATATATCCAGAATTCAAAACAAAACACGACAGTGTATTCCACCCAAGCTTCAACCACTTAACATCGAACCACTTCCCTTAAGTACAGATAAATTAAAAGATTTAAAGGCACTTTTGCCATATATTAGTAAAACTAATCGTATATACTACAATCTCTTTATTGAACAAACAACAGGAAATGATAAAATAGTAGATTACTTGGTGGATGAAGCTATTGCCGAAGAAAATGAATGTTTGTCACAATGACATTTTTTTATACGTATCTTATTTCTGGTATTTTGAAATTATGTGCTTAGTTTACTTCACCTTTCATTAGAATAAATTTTGTGAAAATATAATAAATTGCTTACAATATACTAGTTTTCTGTTTATTATTATTATTGTTATAATGGCCAATGTCACATAAAGAATTATAAAATAAACAAAAATCCATGCAACAAGGGCCAAAGTCATTTTTTTTTCCAAAAATGTGATTTTTTTTGGATTATGAAATATGCAGTCAGATGAAATGCAAACATAGCAATGTCTCCGCCAAAGTTGATGAAACAAATGTTTACTATATGTTAGTTATAATTGAACGAATTATTGGTAAAAACTTCATATGCAATTTTCTCAAATGTGTATTTTTTGACATTGGCCCTTTTAGCTCCAAGCCACAGATATAGTCCAAGAGCTAGTGAACCCTCCGAGTAACGGTCTTCCTGTAAGGTTGGAAATTTGTACACTTATGATTTATAGCATGCTAAGGGCAATATCCATGAACTGGCAGGCGTCAGCCCTGCACGTCATCAGTCCCTTTATTTTTTAAATTGTAAAAAAAATAGAGTATATAAACTTGTTTCTGTAAGCTTAAAAATTTAATAGGATGTAGTTTATTTATTGTAAATCTTGAAAAAAAAATGACAGGCGATTACAATGAGCAAAAGTATGTGACAGGTGAATCGAAAGGAGCACAGTTGATGAGGTGAAATAAACTTTCTCTTGTATAGTTGAAATTCGGATATGTTTTGAGTAAGCGTTTTAGAATAAATATGTAAAATGACAGGCGGTTTTGAATAGCATAAGACCATGACAGGCGACAGAGGAAAGCTGGTAAGGGCGTGCGAGTAAGAGGTGTTACGTGAACGCATATAGTGTGAGTGACATCAAATGAAAATAAAAATGATAAATACACTACATTTTATTAGTTTTAATGTAATCTACATTACAATCACTACTACTGTTTTCATCATCATCTGACTCTTCGATAATGTTTTCCTCTTCTGAAAATAGAGAAAAAAACATTTTAATAGATCAATAAGGTCATTAAGAATTGAATATCAAGCTCAATTACATAGCACTGTATATTAAATCTTATTGAATCAAATAATTGTATGTTACCTGAAATGTATTCCTCAGTTTCAGTTGATTGTGCTTCGGCAGTATCAGTAGTCTCTTGTAGAAGTAATTCATATATAGAAGAAGGAACTGTATTCCCATCAAACCAATAGAAATCGTAAGATGACCATCAATTAATTTCCAACCGTTATATTCAGGGGTAAGAATTGTTGTTCTTTCAAATGACCAATTTCGTTATATATTTGTACTATGTAGATATATTGCAGTTCTTAATAAGTGTTGTTGCAGTTCGCGTTGGCACGGAGGTAGATTTGATGAATCATAACCTATTAACTAGCTTTGGCATATAGAAGATTCCAATTTGTTAGAGTTCAGAAATAAATCTCAATTTTTTAAATTCAGTTGCGCCATTTTCCAAATAGATTTTAAAAATAATATCGTGACGATGGTACGAGTTTCCGAGCATTAGGTAATATTAAAAATGTCTGTGTCACATGTTTTTATTAACACGTCGGATTACATCTTCATCCATTTTGGCATGTATGGTATATTATTTTCGATCAGCCTATTTATTTAAAAAATAAAAAAACTTTTCAAAAGTTTCAAGATAACATCTCTGACATGTCTACTTTCATAACCAACTGAAAAGGTTTTGAGTATAATGGACAAAAACTAAGTACTTACCAGCAAAAACTGAAAGAAACAACTTGAAATAAAAGAAGAATTAACATTAATACTCTGCTTGAATGGTTTGAACGTAATGACTTATTATAATTTTTGAATTTTTCCTGACGTATAACAGCTCTCCTCAAAGTACGGTGGACTTCTGAGAGTCTGGTTTTTTGATTTGATATCTGTTTTCCTGATTATAGAATGGTATATTTTTGTTTTTACCTAGCTATAGAGTCAAGTTTTATTTCATATTCTTGGTGTTATAGTAAACTGTTATTTTGGTTGTGCAAATAAACATTGTTTGTTATTATTATTTTAATAGTATCTCTGGTTGTTACATGAAAAAAAATACAATTATCTAGAATCTCTGGATGATTGCCCAGGTTCAGATTCCGATAAAAGTGGAAGATTTTTCGTTGGAATAGCATTGGACTCAAAAACCCTCAGTTTTCGGTTAGCTGAAAATTGCACACATCATCAGTTGGTATAATTCTATATGGAAAAAATCCACAAACTTACTGCGGGGAAAATAATTATTCTTAGTAAAACTGTAAAGAACAACTCTCTTATGTTCAGGCATTTTTTTCAATCCTCAAGTTATGAATTCACACCTTTCCTTGTTTCCCAACTTTGAATCTGTCCAGCTTTCGGAAAGGTATGTAGCTATATTCGGTTTTTTTTGCCCCAACAATAGGATACGCAACAATATTGATTCATCTCTTCTGAACGTTTGTAAAACGATCCCAAACAAAATTAAAACTCAACAATTTCTCATATAAAATACACGTAAACAGATTGTAAACAAAGCAAGTCCATGCGTTAGTAAATATTCGACACCGTATCGCTTTATTATCTACGTTCGCCAATACGTCCCTTCCTATCTCGCCTGTCAAGGTCTTATGCTATTCAAAACCGCCTGTCATTTTACATATTTATTCTAAAATGTTCACTCAAAAACATATCCAAATTTCAACTATACAGGAGAAAGTTTATTTTACCTCTTCAACTGTGCTCCTTTTGATTCACCTGTCACATACTTTTGCTCATTGTAATCGCCTGTCAATTTTTTTTCAAGATTTACAATAAATAAACTACATCTTATTAAATTTTCAAGCTTACAGAAACAAGTTTATATACTCTATTTTTTTTACAATTTATAAAATAAAGGGGCTGATGACGTGCAGGGCTGACGCCTGCCAGGTCATGGATATTGCCCTCAGCATTCTATAAATCATAAGTGTACAAATTTCCAACCTTACAGGAAGACCGTTACTCGTAGGGTTCACTAGCTCTCCAGCTAATATATTGTAAATAAAACTTCACAGTTATTGATTTTCACTATATTTTGTTGTTTCGCCAATACACAGTGGCTTCTTCAGAAATATAATACTAACTTTTACAACGAGAATATTGAAAGATGAAGGAAGGCATAAGAATGGGGAAAACCTAAACGCAATCACTTAGCAGGTAGAAAGTACACAATAACCACAAATATTCAATAGTACATCTAGAAGAAATTTAACAACGGTGAACTATTCATATCTAATTGGTCATTTAACAAATAACTGGATTGTTTCATACTATTAATTTCAAGAGCTTCTAATAAATTGAGTTTATAGCCTTTCTTTTCTATATGTGATATTTCAAATTCACTATTAAAAATATGATTTTGTTCCAGGAGATGTGATGCATAAGTAGAATCTAATTTTTCCGTGTCGTAACTTCTTTTATGTTCTGATATTCGAACTCCAAAGTTCCCGCCATATACTTTAAGACATGCACCACAAGTTAGCTTATAGATTCCTGATTTATTTTGTTTGTATTGCGTAGTTTTATCTTTTGAATTTTTAATATGTTTTCCAATATATATATATATACTCATATATATATATATATATATATATATATATATATATATATATATATATATATATATATATATATATATATATATATATATATATATATATATATATATATATATATATATATAGTTTTTTAAGATTCAACCAGCCTGTTATTGCTAATAATTATCAAGAGATTAAAAATAGATCACAGGCAACAACAATTCGAATAAATAATTAAATATTGCAAGCTGAAAATATGGCAATGATCCCAAACTTAAGCTGAGAGTTTCAAACATTGTTCTCTATTGTGAGTACCTTTTTTTTTTTTTTTTTTTTTTTTTTTTTTTTTTTTAAATAAAAATTTTTTTAAAAACGGCTACATTCCATATCATCGAGCTATACCGTTTTTTTTTGCTCTACTTTTTTAATATTTTCCCGCAACTAATTTTCTTTGTTATTGTTAATTTACTCTTTCTGAGATCTCGCGGATGGAATTAATCGCCTCCGTGGCAAAGTTTGACCAAATCTCCCAAACCGGAGAGTTCAAACAATAAACCACAAATAAGTGATTATCTTCCATAACAGAGGATTTTGTTTATTAAACTATTTTCATCTCCAAATTTTCAATCCAATGCTTAGCTACGCCGTTCTGATGAGGACCAAAGAGTCCGAAACACGTGTCAACGGCTGCTTCCATATAAACATTCTATACCGATAATTCTGCTCTACTTTTTTAATATTTTCCCGCGACTAATTTCTTTATTGTTAGATAAATAGTACCCTATTATTATTATTTTCGAACATTACGTGGGTGAAGGTTTCTGTAGTTTCCCTTGCCTTCTAATAATAACAATTTTGAATGTTAATATTAGACTGAATAGCACGTAATAAATAGCAAAGAACAGCCACATCCGAAAAAAAATTTTTAACAAGACAAAGCAGTCTTTGTTCAAATTTTTTCAAATCAATAAATGTCAAAGTAATTTCAATTTTTTCAAAAGTTGTGAATAACTACAAATGTCGTAGTGAAACGTCAACTTTTTAATAAAATCGAGTTTTTTAAGATTCAACCAGCCTGTTATTGCTAATAATTATCAAGAGATTATATATATATATATATATATATATATATATATATATATATATATATATATATATATATATATATATATATATATATATATATATATATATATATATATATATATAATATATATATATATATATATATATATATATATATATTACACATTTTTAAGGTCATAAACTCGCATACGGAAGCAGCTGTTTAGCACGCGTTTCGGACTTTTTGGTCCTCATTAGAACAGCGTAGCCAAGTTATGGTTGGACAAACTTGGAAATGGAGAAACAAAACAAACGAAATCATTCATTACAAAAGACCTTCGCACATTTGCAGCTAAAGCTCGAACACTCCAAATTCAGGAGCTTCACATACGCCATGGAGGCAATTTATTTCTTCATATCAGACATATCTTAAGATACAATCAGGCTTAAGCATAAACCCGCATACGGGAGCAGCTGTTTATACGTGTTTCGGACTTCTTGGTCCTCATCAGAACAGCGTAGCCAAGAACATCGAATATTCTCGAAGCAGTGTTAAAGTGTTTTTTAGTACAAAACTTCGTGCTGGAAACGATATATCTAAAAATAAAAGCAGATCTTATATTAAATACTATAATATAATGTTTATTTCATAGTAAAATTGCTCAAGTGACCCATTTTCAGTGAGGAGCATAAAATATAATACTCATTCTCCTCTTTTTGCGGATATACCAATAATATCACTCGAATTGAGTCCGATTGGAAAAGATTTGAATGAGATTACATAACCGATCCTTGAATATAAAAGTTGGGAATACGCCAGAAATAATAGGACATGAAAGCAAACCATATCGATTTTGTAACGTGAAAGATTTATAAATAAATATTCTGGCCGCTATTGCATTTAATTATAATCCAGGAAACGTAAAGAGAAAATTGAAAATCTTTTTATGATCATGCTGATGGAGTCGATTTTTATTCGTTATACATGCTGGAAAAGTAAAAGTTAACTTCCATGAGTAAGTCAAGAAGTATATTTAAGGAATTAGCTCCGACTGACTGTTCGCCAAATAATTTCTTTTAATATTGTTTAGAAAGGGTTCGATCAAATCGAAATGTGCAAATCTTACTCGACCCCCTCTCTGATTCTCAGTTGAGATTTTTTTTGAATGCATATTTGTTATATGAATGAGTTGATCTCTGCTAATTCTATTAGTTCAAGTATATCAGTAATATTTTATAAAAATGTGAAAAAAAAGTTAATAATAAAACAATTGTTGTAATAAGTCACAGTTTTTTTCAGTGAAAAAGATTAGTGCATCGTATGTTTATTTTTATATGTTATGGCATTATTTTTTCATGAATAATATTCACATCGTACCGTATATGAAGAAGAAATATTTACTTCAAAAATATTTACTGTTAGAAAAATACTTTTTCATATTTGATAAATGAAAAAATTGTTTCCAACCAAATGAATTTATGTTAATAAATGCTTACATTCTTCCAGTTTTTCGCAATTTTATACTGTTTCTTGCGAAAAAAAATCACGTGATATTTGATGAGACCACCCCCTCCCCCACGTTGAGTGAGATTTTCCTCGCGGACCTGTATTTTTTATTGCATTTTATCAAATTCCAAGAGTCATGTTTCATATTGGAGTTCTATCTTTATCTAAATATTAAAGTGTTTTGGAAATATTGAACTACTAGGCATGATATACCTTATTCTATGATTTTTTTTTAATTACAGCTGGAATTTCAAAATAATGTTAGAATTTTACTGGTAATGGTTCAATATTTCCTAAACACTCTGAAATTCAGATGAAAATTACTACGACAATATGAAGCATGACTCTTGGCATTCAAAAAAATGCAATAGAAATACAGGTCCGTATTTGAAAATTAAAAGTTGAGGGTGGCCCAATTTATACGATATCCTGTATTTAATTTTTAATCAGATATTTGGATAGCCTACAAAAAAAATGCGACGGCAAAATGATAATTTGTTTGAAAAAAAATTCCAGAACTAAATCAGATTATTTATCCATATAATTGACCTCTGAAATATGTCACTTTATATATATATATATATTTATATATAACAATATATATATATATATATTATATACATATATATATATATATATTATATATATATATATATATAATACACATCTAATATATATCTCTATATATATATATATATATATATATATATATATATATATATATATATATATATATATATATGTATATACATATATACATAAAAATATATATTAATCGAATTGACATTTTCACGTCAGCACTCATTTGCAAACACACCTGTCACAATAGTGACAGATGTGTTTCGTAATTCATACATCTGTCGCAATATGAATGTTCGTCTGAAGATTGCGCAGGTTAAAATTAAACTTTATGCATGGTTGGTTCACCCGGTTGACAGACCATATTGATTAGTTTCAATAAGCCTAAATGAGTTTCTAGTACAAATCTCGATTGGAATTCAGATTTCAAGAATTTCCGAAATGAATCACTGAATAATTCGAGACCATCTGCTAGAAAATATTAACAAATTCTTTAAAACACCTACTCCATTTTTATCCGATTTAAATTATAACCACCAAGTCAGAAATGAATGAACGATTACCACAATTGGTCCATAATTGTATAGGAAGTGGTATTATTCGACATTCCTAATATCTCATTTCCGCTTCGGAAATTTATTCATTATCTTACAAATTAGTTTATTTTTACCTGTAATTTATAGTTACCAATGGCGTCATCTGCTTTGGAAAAATGTTGCATTGATTTATCTATTCTCAAATAAAATTAACATAATCTGCATATTTTTTCTAATTCAACATGCATGAACGTTTTATTAGAAAATGCGCCGTATCTCACGGATCCACGGCTCATTAATGCATCTGCTAAGGCGATTATTTGAAAAATGAAGGGAAAGGAAGCTCGCATAGAAAAGCCAATTTATCAACTTCCTCCATCTGTGTGTCGCTCAATTTGTCTCCTTCGATTGAAATATCCGAACATTCCTCCTCACATATAACATCTTATGCAATACTGTGTTCGGCCATAGAATCTGGTTCTCTGTCATTATTTCATCGCAGTTATGAACTCTCACTTAATGGGTTGTTTATATCCGATTAACTTCCGTTTTTTCTAGGTGAAACTGAATATTATGATTCTTGTATATTCACATTTGGTTTGAAAAGTGATCACCAGAAATCACACAGATAAGTAAAATTGAATACACTGAAAAGGAAGTGCAAAAAAGAAATATGACACAATGTTTGATAGCTCAGAAATACATGATATTAACTTGATTTTCACAAGATTCTAGAGAAAATTTATTTTCCAAATTAGTAATTCTGAAAATTGTGCAACATTCTTAAGCTACAGTTCCACCGGAGGAACATTTTTGTCGCTGTTGCGTGTCTCCAAAAATGTTCCTTAAAATTTCTTTATTTTTCGGCAACAAATGTTGACTGTTCCTACTTGTCGCCGGTTTCCATTTTGAGCGGTAAACTTCGAAAGAAAATAGGAAAGATGTGTTAACAAATTCGTGTTGCTATCGCAATGGAAACGTATCGAGAACGCAACTACTAAACATTCGTGTCGCAGATTTTCAGTGTGCAGTGAAGTACGAAAACGAATGAATATATAGCTACGATTCCACCGGAGGAACATTTTTGTTGCTGTCGCTTGTTTCCGTAAATGTTCCTCAAAATTTCTTTACGTTTCGGCAACAAATATTGATTGTTTCTACTAAACAATATGCAACTATTGACAATTTTAGTTGCTTTAGTGCAAATAAGAAACTCACGTATGTTGCCATAAGTTTCTACCTATGGCAACAAAGAGAAACATTTAGCAACAAAATGTTCCTCCGGTGGAACCGTAGCTTTATATATGTTATTATTTTAAATAAAAACACGAAGCTTCATTTTCACTGTCATATTATCAATAATGAACAAGACAACTAAAACATTCAATTCACATGGCTCTACTGTACCTACTCTTTCTATGATGAATATACAAATGATTTCCAACATTTCAGATAAATTCGCTTTTAATTAGTTGATTGATTATATATAAACTTTTTTTTCGCAAGTTTTGAGGAAAAAATTGATGTTTCCAAACTACTAATTCTAAAACTTGTGGAATATTCTTATATATATATGATTATTCTGAATGAATAGGCAGTAAGCTTAAGTTTCACTGTTATATTATTAATTATTTTCAATAACAGTGCAATTTATGCATTGTGTTCTACGTATTGTAATACTCCCATGAATGGATAGACTATATAAAACACTATAATGAAATCAATCAAAAAGTTCAAATTGAGATTACTCTCTTTTTATTTTAATTATCCTCAAGTTTTGAACGTTAACGCTTCATCATTGAATATGGTTGTTGGTTATATCTAGATACTCTTCGGAAGAGTAGCTTTTTTAGTGCTAACAGTTCCATAAATATTCGTATTTTTTATAATGAATTATGTGATAAATGCGAATGTTCAGAAAAATATTTTTAACAAAATAAATATACTTACAATAATGTTTGTGAGTTATATATCACATATTGAATTCATTCCTTTACTATAAGTAATTTTGCCAAGGAATTATCATATTCTGTATTAGTATCATCTTCTCATATGACAACACATCGAAATGGTCATGACTACAATTTGATGATCAATCTACCATAACACTCATTTAGATTTATGTTCATAAAAATAGGTTTGTTTAGAATATTTAAACCAGTTCCAACTAAAAGGCCATCGATATATCGAATAAATTATATAACAAAAAGGATGGAGAACAGCTAACTGGCTAAAAATAGTAGCGGAAATCGTTCCTACCGGATATTGAACGAAAGTGACAACTGCGAACTAGTAACTGTCAACTTTACCGGTTGTATATTCTATGATTTAAGTATTCGATGATCTATTTGATTGTGATTAAGCAACGAAGTTTCAAAATCATATTCTACTATTAACCCCAGTTATCTTCTTATTCGAATCACGAATATAAAATATTGCAATTTGAGAATGCTGGTTAGGTATCATTTTAAGTACCAAGTTAGATTTAATAATTCCAATTGTTAAATGTGGTTTTCTACTCGGTACGTGATCATTTCTCTCTCTGCAATTAGAAAAATTTTTCTCTTCTACTAAAATGTTTATCAACTGAGTTAGTTCTCATGATTACCGCTTCCGTTATGAGCTCTAAGGAGTTAATAATTATAACAATATATTCAATAATAATTACTGAATATTATTTGTAATATATGTACAATTATATTGATTCAATTATGACGTATGCTGAATAGAATATTTTTACCATCAAATCACATTTTTATCATGTAATGAATAAATTTAGGCTTCTTTTCGATAATCCATTCAGAATAATATTCTGAATGTTTTTTCTGCCAAATTCTTCCTAACCTAACAAAATACGTTGTTCTTGTTCATAAAGCGTTGAACAATATCACGTATCGTATCTCAACGAATAGAGAAAAAACAACTTCAAACAGAAATTTCCTTTTCTCCTTCACTTACAGATATATGGTTTGACATCTGAATACAATGAAGATAAATATAAGGTAAGGTGGGGTAAGTGTGTAGCAATATTTGGAAAGTTCGTATATACACCATATTTTTAAACAAAGCACTAGAGTTGCAGATCTCAAATTTTGGCATAACATAGTTATGGTTATTGCCTACAAGTCCTCATAATAAAACTTTGATATAGACACATTTTCGCATGCAATGCACATATCAAGAAATGTAGAAGTCTGGGGAAAGTGTGTAAAACTACGATATTTTATTTTTCGACTGGAGCAAAAAAAAAATTTTTATCTTACAAACTCTTCAAGTTACTAACTTTTTAACAAGAAATGGACATTAACTGAATAACTAAAAGTGAAGAAAAAACATGAATATATCCTAAAGGTAAAGTAAAATACTTGAATAAATCGAGTTATATTACTAATGAACATTATAATCTGTAAAAGAAAGTTCAAATGGTTGCAGACCCCTTTTACTAACAACTGGCTTTGGAAGAACCATAATAATATTTTGATTTCCAATGAAAGCACATTCCTCAGGATCAGCCCAGATGAAAGAATTTGTAGCAGTTGTATCTAACGAATGAACGTTTCTTAAAAATTTTAATTTTACTTCTTCGTCTTCTTTTTTTGTTGACAGTAACATGAATACTACCAATATCCAATCACTAACATCTACATCTGAATTTTCTTTGTTTAGTTCATCCATAAATGTGATCAATTCTTTCTGATCTCTAAATTCTTCGTCAATATCATCGTCACTCTGGTCTTCACAAACTTCTTCTTCATCTGATGATGTTTCTGATTCACTGACTACGTTAGAGACTTTACTTTTTTTCACTGTCTCCTTAATTGGTTTTTTCTTTAAATGTTTAATTACCTCTGGAGCAGTTATAATTTCAGCTCCACCCGCGATTTTCCTTCTAGGTTTCTTGTCTTCTTTTCCTCTGTGATGTTTCACCATTTTCAGAAGCAGCTCTGCAAATAGTGAACTTTTCTCATGTTCACTATTAGTACTCACTTGTCCGTCTGAATTAATACACACTTCCACAGAGTAGAATTTTAGTGGGACAAGTGTGTACTAGTACCAAATAATAATAAAAGCTTAATCTAAAATAAAAATAACGACTGTAGTTTAAAACTGAACTGTTTCTTACCATATTTGTAGTAAAAAAACTTCAAAAAACTCACTTGGAACTATGATGTCACACGATGAGTAAACGTCTACCAACTACATGCACTGTGTATGGTGAGAGGTTATGAAATATTAGCTTTTCCCGCCTATATAGAAATCATCTTAACTTCGGCTGTAGCTTACAATGGCCTATTATGAACCTTTAGATACTGTTTTATAGATGGCCACACCAGTATGTTTTCGGAATAAGAATTATTTGGCGCTTACACACTTACCCCGAAAACACACTTACCCCACTTAACCTTAAATAATATTCATTTTCATATTAATGAACAGCTATCCATTTTATTGAGAAATTTGAAACCGGTAAAAAAAGTAGTGAAAATTAAATATAAATATATTGTAAATAAATCAATATTAAAATAACAACATACGTGCCGACCGCGTGATCGACACGTGAAATCCGAGTTCTTGTTCTATTTCTGGTATTCATTGGGCTAGGTAAGTTTATTTTGAACCATACCACCCATATAAAAAAGGAATTCTTGTTTAATTCATTGAAATCACAAGTTTTTTTTGGAAATTCAGATATTGATCATTTACATTGGCTTATGGAAATATAATATCTACCTAATTCAAACCATAAATATAAGTCTAGTATTCATTCCTTAAAAAAATCCATTTCCTTTAATATTATATCCATTTGACATAATGAACTTTATGAAAAATGTACCTACCTCAATTATACAGAAAGAAAACGTACATTGACATTAAGTCAAAAATAATAAAAGACTATATTAGAATAAATAAACTGACTATTTCATTTAGGTTCTAATATAATCTAATTAAACCGAAACTTTTTACACAGGACAAACTTGAAATTTCGGAATAATTTTTCAAAGAAAATTTATCAAACAGAAAGTGTTTTACTGTTAATTACAACCAATATTCATTTTATTGATTCTTATAAGTAGTATAAAACTTTCACACATGTAAAAAATACAAGATGTTAGTCTTCCTGGGATATTTGTAATTATCCACAGTACACAGGAAATCCTCAGACATTGTCAATGAACTACTAGAATTCAGTTTCACTCCATTAAACATAATAATGAGTATTTATTCCTGATAATGAGTTAATATCTCGAAACGTAGGTCAACCTATAAATATTCTTCGGAAATTAACACGTTGAGTGCCAACTACGAGTAAACTCGTAGTAGACAATTCCGTCAGAGGTGCCAGCTACGAGATAACTCGTATTTTGCATCGTGTCGTTAAAATTCAAGTACGATTATCTTCGTGGTAAATACAGGCTAATGGGAGGTGCCTGGCCTACGGGACAGGTATAAGAGTTTCACACATGGCTTGGTTGTTAGAACATTTTATTAATAAAAAAATTTTACAAAAAAAGGAAAAATTTTGATTTTTTTTAAAACATGGTAGTTTTTGAAACAATTTTCAACACATAATGCCGGTTTTTCTTCGCAAATTGGGCAGCAATAGCGGCTTTCATGTCGTGTTTTATTTTTTTTGCATTGTCTGCAAGGTTTCATTGGACGTGCCTTCTTTTCTGTAGTGATAATCACTAATAATGTTAGGCTTTAGGGAGGTCTTTCCATTACGATTACGTATTTCTACCATATCAACTTTGTGCATATTTGAAATTACAAGAACATCTCTTTTATCTTTCCATTTGCAGAGCACAACAGACTGTTTTCGCTTCCAAGTTAGTTCCCCCTTTTTCAACTTTTGGTTTGTTACAACTTTTGGATTACCCTTTCTGTTGCTCCTCAATGTACCACAGACATAAGTCTTTTTAGATGTCAGGATATTAGTAAGGCTTACAGAGTTATAAAAATTATCCATATGTAATATATATCCTTTATTTAGATAGTCCTCCATTAGGTATAGAACTACCTGGGTTGCATGACCCATATTTTGATCTGGGATTTCCGCTTTTCCATAATAAATTTTAATTTTTTGGATAAGGCCATTAGATTCACATAATTTATAAAACTTTACACCATATTTATGTTTCTTGTTTTTGATGTATTGGCGAAAGAACAGGCGCCCCCGCCATAACATCATTGACTCATCAATAGATAATTTTTTATTTGGAATGTAATTTTTCCGCATAATGTCGTTGAAATGAGTTATTACTGGGCGTACCTTATGTAGTCGGTCATTTGATGGTTTAGAATTATCGGCGAAGTGTAAAAAACGTAATATAACCTATTTCGACTCATCCTTGAACTCCAAAACTTCATATTGTAAAACATACTCGTGCTCCAATATGATGGAATTGTTGGAAGGGAACACGGACCCATATGGAATAAAAGTCCCAAAAAAATCCTTATCTCCTCGGGATTAGTGTCCTTCCACAATGCCGTTCTCGAAGATTTGCGTAATTGTTTTTTAGCAATTTCTTGTTGTGCATACACATTTGTTTGCTCCACTAACAAATTCACAAATTCGTCAGAAGAAAATAAATCCACCAAAGTTTTCACACTAAAGTCAGTCAAGTCAATTTTCAAGCCTGGATTTTCAGAATATGTAAATAACGGAGGGTCTTCAGCTAAGTCAATCCAGTCATCACTGTCTTGCTCGAGAGATACATTGTCGATACCTTCATCAGCATCCATGTCCGTAGCATCCTGAGGCTCATCAATATTGTCAGCTAAAATACAAATTATTGAATTATTTTCTAGGAAATGAGTTTAGATTATTTAGCTAAATTACCTTGGCCTTCGTTGTCCGAAACCTCAATAGAATCCTCACTGTCACTGGAGTTCTCGGACGGCCTGTATTCGTCAGATTCTCCATCGCCATTTTCTAACAAATTTTCCCACTCGGAATCTGACATATTCACATACTTCTCTAACTCATCATTTGTTAGTCTTTTTTTTGCCATTATTATTTCAATAGTAGATACACAACAAAAATAGAAAATCAACAAAATACAAGTTCAGTTTACTTTCCGCATAAAACGAGCGTAAAACATTTAGCAAAAATGTAAAGGGACAATGATGCGCGAGTTACAACTGCCGCCAAGTCACTAAAATCAAGCTAGCACAAGTTTCACCGCGCGGCGCCTCTCCGCACTATTGCTCGCGGCACACGATTGGCTGATCGCAATCGCCTGATCTCACGAGTTAACTCGTAGTTGGCACATAGAAACAAATTTTCGTATACAGGTGCCAACTACGAGATAACTCGGAGGGTACTTTTTTGCAAAAATATGGCTCAGGTACTACTTCAGATGATTGCTTGATGGTATTCACACCTAAACCGATTATAAAATATAGTTTTTCAACATTGGTATACTGGACCCAATCAACGGAAATCTCTCTGGCAGTCAACGTGTTAAACCTGAACATCCTTAATATTTTTATATTTTTCCGCTACTTGCTCCGCATAACAATGGCAATATGATGACCTTATAGGCATAAGGATATTGAGACCTTGTGACATAATGAAAAGTGTTTGCATCCTCCCATACATGACATAACACTGATTTCTTTGAATAAATAACATTGAAAGAATAATTATTGATTGAACATAATATGATATTGTCGAATATTTTATTTTCTTTGTAAATTAGAATAAATACTCAGTTCTCCATCAATCACTTTTCTGGAAAACAGAAACCAACGTCAACAATTTAAGAAGACATCGAAAAACTGTCAACTTAAATAATAGCAAAATTAATGATTGCTGTTTTTTTCATTATCAAGCCTGTTGAATTTTAATATGCTTCATTCAGAACTGCTGTTTATTTTCGTTCAATAAAATGCGTCATATTTTATTTCTGAAGTGCGCTGTTATGTAATGAAGGCGGTAGTAAATATGTTCTATTTTTAGGACGAAAACAAGCCAAGTTCACAGGTACTTGCTACTCTTGTTTTTCTTTCAGGGGTATAATTATAGATTAATTTCAGTTTTTATTTGCGAATTTATACGGTTGGTAATTGAGAGTTTGGACATGTGGCTCAAATTGAATAGGTTGATTTTGAATAACGATAATACGTCTCATATTTATAAGTCGTATTTTCCCCAAAAATAACATACTTTTGCAGCGCATCGAAAAACAATAATCAGTCACGGATTAATTTTTTATCCGATTTTCTAAATTTTTTTGATGTGTGATAAACCTATATATATATATATATATATACTTAGGCAAACCTTCCAAAAACCTGAAATTGTGTTTTTTCGTAAACAAAATTTCAAAGTTTCATATAAATCCAACAAATCAAAAATTCATAGAGATGAACGTACTGGTGTTTATAGACTCGACTGTAACGATTGTGAAAAATTCTATATAGGAAATTCTATGTAGGACGTTCAGATCTCGTATACACGAACCCCAACGTAGCTATATTAAACAGACAACTGACTCTAATTATGCGTGCCATCTTATTCAAGAAAAACATACCTTTATTCATAATTATAAAACATTACAGTTAGAAAATAGTCTCCACAAAATCCACTGTTGGGAATCCCTTTACATCAATAAATATAAAAATTCCGGAAACCTAGTTAACGACCAGATTGAAGTAAACTCTTCTCCTCTCCTTAATGTGTTCAATGTACCTACTAATGGCACTGAATGAATTGCTTATTGTTATTTAGTTTCTCTAGGAACCCCTCTGTTATATTCAATTTTTCGTATGAACAGATTGTTTTGTAATACCATAATTTGGTACGAGATGAAGTCAATGTTATGACGAAACGCGTTTACTCAATAGATTTTTATCTCAGCCTGTGAAAAGTTAGTTTTTTATTTCTTTATAAAGTTATGAATATGAACTTTCACCAAGTAAATGCCAATTCAATTCAATATTTTTTTTATCCCGGTCAGTGGCGTAGATAGGGGGGATCAAGGGGATCAATCCCCCCCATGAGCCTACGAAAATTATAATTTAATGAAGTCTTCGTATCTACGTATTCAAGTATACCTACATGAACTTTATTCAGCACAAGCACCTCTTTGGGCATTATGCATGTGCAATTATATAGAAATCATCTAGATATGTTTTTGTGACGGGTGTGAAATTAGGTATTGTATAATTTTCGCGGTTTCGAGTAGGCCGACCAATCAGGAGCCACGAAAGGGACGCTCGCTATAATTATGGACACATCGAGCACATGTAAAGTAAAAATACTCATAATCTAAACATTATAATAAATCAATAAATTGAATCGTTTTTCTAATTTTGGGTTAAGGAACTAGTAGTTTTGAGCATATTTTATTCAATGTTTAATTGGTAAGTTTAGGCGGTCACTATGAGCAAAACACGTGTTTAAAAAAGTTCAAATGTCTCTAATAGACAATTTTCATTTCGAAAGGAAGAAGTCAACCAAAATCTCCTCGCAATTCTTATCTTCCTAAATTTTATACTACACCATTGAACAAAACTGCTCGAGCTTTTGTTTAATAGTGTAATATTATATCTAACGCTAGAGCAGTTCAGTTTTAAATAGTAGTATAAAATTTAGAAAGAGAAGAAGTACGAGGAGTTTTTGGTTGACTTGTTAGTTCGTAAATAAAATTTCCCATTTCATCCATTTGAGCTCTTTTATACTTTTTTTTGTCCTAGTGACCGATTAAACTTCCTGTTTACATTTGAGGAGCGTAACTTCAACTCATAGAAGATTTTCAATCGATATTTAATATTTCGAATATTTGTTAATGTAGACTATCAATTATGAGCTTCTTGAAAAAAGGATTAAATCTTATTATCAATTTATTTACTCCTTAATATTTTGAAGTCAATAAAAACTGTCAGTAAAAGTTTCGTGTGATGGTGTTCAATCCATTTCTGGACTTCTACATAATGGATCTTGAAGGAAGACTTACTAATCATGAGAATATATAAGAAGGATTTTCGGTAATTTTCAAGCCTGATTTATACGAAATTGACAAAGCAGCTGATAAATTCATCAAAACTGACGAGTTTTATCAAAAGTTTCATACTGCCACACCTGCTGTACACTGTTGAAAATATGGAAAAAATATTTAATTCGTAGAGGCGATGTTAGGCCTAAAAATTCATTAAAAGAGAGAGAGAGAGAAACAGCTTTATTGTCCTATAAAATTACAAAATTTTGTCGACAAAGCACATACCTATAAAAAATTAAAAATAAAATTTAACAATGATAACTAATCAAACAAAACACACTTCAATCGTTAAACAAAACAAGAATCTATTGAATAGAAGAACAGAATAGAAAAACATTTATCAGTCAATTATGTATAAACATATGTTAAGAATCAACATATTTATCAACTAAACTTATCATACAGATATAAAATTTTGTATATTACATATTGTATTATAAAAAAATAAAAAAAAACAAAACATTAAAAAACAAAACATTAATATATGTTGCTACTAAATGTGGATCTCAAGGGTCTATGTTACATTGTGAAATTCAGTTACAGAATAAAATTCTGCTACTGAGTAAAATGGTATCTCCAAAAGAAAAGCCTTAGTCGAACTTCGGAACTTTTTATACGTACTCAAGGATTTTAGCTCCAATGGTAGATGATTGTATAACTTTCCGGCATTGTAGGTAAAGGAGTTTTTTGCTAAGACGGAGGTGGGCGTTATTAAATAAATATCTGTATCTGAATTTCTTGTGGGATATCTATGATTTGGTCTTTCTGAAAAGTTATGAATGTGTTTGCGAACCAAACAGACGGATTCGAATATGAATAGTGAAGGAAGGGTTAGAATTTTGAATTTTTTAAAGTAGAATTCGCAATGTGTCCTTCTGCTCAGATCGAACATATAACGAACTGCTCTCTTTTGCAATCTGAAAACAGACTCAAAGTGGCAAACCATAACGAAGGTGTGATTCGAATAAAGAAAAGTATGTCGACAACGCAGCAGAAATTGAAAGCTCTCTAGAAACCGTTTTAATGGCGAAACATGCAGAAGATAATTTTTTTGTTAATATGTCTATATGAGTACACCATTTGAGCGACTCATCAATATAAAGACCTAAAAACTTCGCTGAGTTCACTGTTTGAATTGTTTTATTGTTTAGGGTAACAGGTTGTAGGGTTCCTCTGTAAGACATTACTACAGTTTTATCTGTGTTGAAACAAAGTCCATTTGAATCAGACTGGAAAGAGCTGGATGATTGCCTGAAAATTTTTTCCGAATATCAATATTAGCTACGTTGCCGGTATCGAGGTTTGAAGGTAATAAAAACGATTCAAAGGAGCACGATAAAAGAAGTGAGTTTGTTATGACCCTTCTGACTATATAAAATTAATTGCAAATTGAAAACTCATGTTTGTCTAATTTTTTTTGTTATTGAATGGATTGGCTGCTCTGGCAATTCATCATGATCATGACATTGGAATCACAGCAGACGAAGTCATAAATGAATTGTCAAAAAAACCCCGAAACCTCGATTTTCTGCTCTGATTTTACCAAAAATATTTTCAAAGATGTATATCCTATTTAATACAATTCAATTTTCCACTAATTTTCTATTAATTTTTTCCAATTCAATTTATTTAAATTTTAATTTAATTTTTCTACTTATTTTGCACTACATGAAAGATTATTTTTATCAACAAAAATAGAGCTTTAGTGCAAAAACTTATGGAATTTCATACCGAGTCATATCCCCCCCCCCATCTCAAAAAGCTATCTACGCCACTGATCCCGGAACATATTGGTATTTCCAGCTATCTAACATCCTGCCCCCCTGGCCCATTGGCTGGCAATGCCTTTGATACAAGAAAAATAAATGTGCCAATGGAAACTATTAGAACTGACTATGTTTTAACAGGTTACACCGTAGCAAGCAACAATAAACATTTATTTATCGGTTCGGCTTATTTATTAATAAAAATATATTAAAGATGAGTGACCATACAGAATTCGCACTGCAAAGTCAATCGGATCTTTATGTCACTTGACATTTCTAGAATTCTTGACATTCTAAAGGATCAGATTCAATGAGTGTGTACGAATATTTCGAATTGCTGGGTAGAAAGCTCAACCCGTTGAAAAAATTGGAAACTTTAAATTATGAGAACGAAGAAAAGGAACTGATAAATATAGCAGCAAGTTTATTGAATGTTAATCACTTGATACACAACTTTGGTATCTAATACTTTTTTATTTCAATCTTTATATATTTTTATTTAAAAAATATTGTACCAAAAACTTTTTTGTTGCAGAAAATGGTCGAAGTACTGTGAAAGGGGACCGAACATCTCCTGTTGTAAGATCACCTATTTTAGCTAAAGAAGCTAGCATTCCAGTTCCGAAAACAGCAGAAGCTTTAGCTATTTTAATTCAACATTTAGTATTCAACGTGAGTACCTATCTGATATCTTATATATTATTTCTTAGATATATCTTATATCATCTTATATATTATTCCTAATCGATATTCAAAACGAAATCAATATACTTACATATAATAATAATATTAATAATAATAAACTGTCTTTATTGCCAGATAGAGGCGAAGTCTAGCTGAAGCTACTCCACTTAACCTCTTAGTTAGAAATAAGTAAACATATAACAAAATACTAAATGATAGAACAAAAATAATTTAAAAAATAAAAAGGAATTTATACAAATAAGCAAAAAGCTGCAGAAGACAATATTCATGATAATACAAGTACGAAATAAATATAACAATCTCATAATACGTTAAGATCAATCAAATCTGGTTGCATAATAGTAGTGCCTTATACATATACATACGCTTAGGTCTAGTCCCACTGCCCACCTCTACTTCCAGAGGAATGGAATTGTAAACACAACATATAACATACACGCAGTAATAATAATTTACAAGGAAATCAAATCGCTTCGATAAAGCTTTTCCGCTTGAATTAGACGAACAGAATGTGAAAAATATATGAGTTGTGGTCATGTGAGTACAATAGTTAAAAACAAAACGAAACTCTGTTGGCCAGTTCATTAAAAGTCAGTCTGAAAATTCGAGGAATTTCCATATTTGACCCTGAACAATTGTATTTTTGAATTAATAATTTGGTAATACGCCGTCACTTCGAAATGCGAAAGGGTCTACATCAGTTACTCTTCCTAGCAACTTGAACACCTATCCCTGAAGTTTGATTAATTTTTGATAAAAATTACTGTTGAACTTGCAGGTTTAGTCTTGTTGCTGTAAAATTCAAATACTGTTCAAATTCTTCATCAATTTTGACATATCGGGCACATGTTCAATAAGACCCTGAATATATATATATATATATATATATATATATATATATATATATATATATATATATATATATATATATATATATATATATATATATATATATATACAGGGTGATTCACGGTGGATGGCACATTAGACGTTTCTGGTGAACCGAACAACGGATCACTTTGAAAATTCAATGGAGGGCATAGTCGGACATTCTCTACCCAACTAAAATATTTTCGGTAATGCGGTGTTGCCACTTCTATTAGAAAGTAGTAGCAACTTTGATTTTTCAAATGGCACTACCTGTATATTATATTATTTTTAGAATCTCCAACAATTTCCCAACAACTTTTCATGATATTTCCCTATACCTATCTATTGCCGTTTTCGAAATAAAAATTATTTTCATTTTTTATCGTCGGAAATCGAGACCTCTAAAAACTCTGATATATTTGAGCTAAGAAATACAATGTTATCGAAAATTCGGTTTAAGTTTGTTGATACTTGGGGGCTTCCTACACTTCAGCCTAATCTCCGTTATTTCAATACAGGGTGGTCAAAAAATACAGTTATTTCGTTAGCTTGAAAAAGTGACTATAAGTTGGTTATTTCAAATGGAATACCCTGTATATTATTGAAAATTCGGAAAGCTGCTAGAATTTCCATTTTATCTATGTATATCATATATATACCTAACTAGTCAAGTTTCGGACTTATGAGCACTTATTTGTGAAAATGTTCCTTGAACATGGTATTTGCTAAGCATGTCATGATTACTATTTGACAGTAACGTTGTGACTATCTACTAATAATATCAACACTTTCATCACTTCAGAAGTTGGAAATACCTTCAGAAACGATGGAAAAAATTTATTCAAATGAAGTTCTTATGAATTTGTTTATTATTTTTGGACAGTGTGATAAAATTATCAGCAGGACATGTAGAAAGTTCAATGAAATGTATCCGAATCTTCTGCCAATGAACCTCAAGAAATTTATACGAATTCAGAACAATTTCAATACGTTTGGATCAACTTTAAAAAACTACCAAATAACTTGATAGTGGAAATAGTGACATAAATAATTATAAAAAAGAAAAACAATTATATGGAATATTTCAAAATATGTTCGAATCGAACTTCTTGAGGTTCATTGGCAGAAGATTCGGATACATTTCATTGAACTTCTACATGTCCTGATGATAATTTTATCACACTGTTCAAAAATAATAAACAAATTCATAAGAACTTCATTTGAATAAAATTTTTCTATCGTTTCTGAAGGTATTTCCAACTTCTGAAGTGATGAAAGTGTTGATATTATTAGTAGATAGTTACAACGTTACTGTCAAATAGTAATCATGACATGCTTAGCAAATACCAAGGGGATACCATGTTCAAGGAACATTTTCACAAATAAGTGCTCATAAGTATGAAACTTGACTAGTTAGGTATAGTTATGATATACATAGATAAAACGGAAATTCTAGCAGCTTTCCGAATTTTCAATAATATACAGGGTATTTATTCCATTTGAAATAACCAACTTATAGTCACTTTTTCAAGCTAACGAAATAACTGTATTTTTTGACCACCCTGTATTGAAATAACGGAGATTAGACTGAAGTGTAGGAAGCCCCTAAGTATCAACAAACTTAAACCGAAATTTCTTAGCTCGAAGATATCAGAGTTTTTAGAGGTCTTGATTTCCGACGAAAAAAAATGAAAATAATTTTTATTTCGAAAACGGTAACAGATAGGTATAGGGAAATATCATGAAAAATTGTTGGGAAATTGTTGGAGATTCTAAAAATAATATAATATACAGGCTGTTCCATTTGAAAAATAAAAGTTGCTACTACTTTCTAATAGAAGTGGCAACACCGCATTACCAAAAATATTTTAGTTGGAGCGAGAATGTCCGACTATGACGTCCATTGAATTTTCAAATTGATCTATTGTTTGGTTCACCAGAAACGTCTAATGTGCCATCCACCGTGAATCACCCTGTATATATAATATAATATATATATATATATATATATATATATATATATATATATATATATATATATATACACATATATATATATATATATATATATATATATATATATATATATATATATATATATATATATATATATATATATATAAGAAGTAGATGTAAAGGGACATCCATTAATTACGTGAGGTGTTTAGGGGTGAGGAGGTCGAGCGAAATCTCACTCGATCTCACGTGGGGGAGGGGGTGGTCTCGGCAAATATCACGTAATTTTTTTTCTCTTAAGAAACATTAGAAAATTGCGAGAAACCTGGGTTAATTAAGTAAAAAATGTTTCTCCACTAAAATATGGCTAAATCATAATATATAATAATTATCATCGCGGTTTAATTATGCACTGATAGAAGAATTTATCAACTATAAATAAATTCATTTGTTTGGAAACAATTTATTCATTTTAATAAATGAGATTGAATCCTCGCTTAGCTCTTGGTGAAACATGATTAAATATTAATAATTCAAATCAAAATACTTGTTGTTATAAAAAAAAATATAATATTGAAAATTAATAAAAATTAACAAAAAGTTGTCACCCATTTTCAAGACTAATCGTCTTGAAAATGGGTTCACTACCCGAAACATGTTGACAACTTTTTGTTAATTTTTATTAATTTTCAATATAATATATTTGTGAAACAGTAAGCCAAGTGTTTTGATTTGAATTATTAAAATTTATTCATTTATTAAATATGAACAAGTATTTTTCAAACATTATTCGTTAAGTATTAATTTAAAAAAATACGCTACGATGTGACGATTATTCATAAAAAAATAATGCCATATCCTTTTATAATAAACATACGACGCACTAATGATTATCACTAAAAAAAAATTGTATTATTACTTAATTACTTGAACTAATAGAATTTTCTATTGAAGTTATTTCGGAATAAAAAGTGTTAAAGTAGTAGTCACTCTTGAGTATTTCATTATTTAAGCATTTGATTATTAAATCTCATTGTGTTTCTATGCTACGTTATTAAAAATCTCAAATACTAGTCTTAAATAGAAAAAATTATGGGAAAATTGGTTTTTCAAATAAATTTAATGGAATCGAACACAGTTTAACTCATTTACATAACAAATACACATTTTGAAAAATCTCATGTGAGATTCGAGGAGAGGGGAGTGGGTCGAGCAAAATCTCACTACATCTCACCAAGGGAGGTGGGGTAGCGAAAAATCGCAAAAATTCCCTAACGTATTTAATGGATGCCCCCTAATAGATACCTACAATTCAAGTTCAACCATTCATATATTATTTTAATATCCAAATGAAAAAATGTTGACCTTTAATGGTTATTTTGATCCAACTCCTTAGAAAAATTGAATTTGTATCAATAAAAAATATATTCCTTTATTCTGAGGCCTAATAAACTATAATATATGTAATGATTTTTTTTAGGTAGGAGCATTCGAGGTACCCCATCTGCGGAGGCAGATCAAAAATTTTCAATTAGAAAATGAAGATATTCGTTTAGCATTCCAACAGTTGGAAGAAGAGCTGTTGGATGAGAAACATAAGAATGAAGCTTACCTAGAAGAAGAGCGGCTGAGATTTCGTGAAGATGTGGAGCACTTGATAGAGAATCATCGTACGCAAAAAGCACAACGTGAGTAAGATACAACTCGAATTTATATTCTTTTTATTTATGTATTTTACTTTCATTTGATTTTTTGTTGCTTCAAATATAAACTTATTTATTTTCATCCTTTTATTTTCGAAAATATAAAATGGCAAGATCAAATTGTGGATTAAGTTAATGTTAGGGGAGTGTCTTTTGGAGATACCTATATGTAAACTAAAATGTTCCTTTAATTTCATTAGAATTTGTCCATAATTATATGTTTTCATACTGTTATAAATTCATCTTTCTCTTATAATAGGATTCATTTTTTATTTGGATAGTGTAGTTTTGTGTACACCAAACATTCCCACTTTTTTTAGGATATTATGTGAGTGCAATTTCACTAATGTGAAGCTGTATCTACTAAGAATTCGAGGAGCTTATTTTTTCAAACTATTATAATGATTCGTGAAATATGGAATTTTATATTTCCTTTATATTTTCATTTTAACCCTCTCGCTCACCTTGTCCTCAGTTGAGGACAACCTACTTTGGATTTTTTTCTATGAAGTACCGCTTGCTCTTACTTGTCTGTCATATTGTCCTCAGTTGTGGACATCATATTCTTCCAAATGAATATATATGCTGCCATCTACAAGCTGATGAAAAAAATATTCATGCATTTGAAATATAGGTTTCCGTAGGGTAGCTATGACAGCAGTGTAGCGCTCTAATGTTTATTTTTTTGTTGGCTATATTCGTTAGACCATGTCTTTGAAAACTGTTTGTTTACGTTCAAAATAAGTGTAGACTTGTTCCAAAGCCATTGCGGTAGGTGATTTTTGTGCATATTGTAATCAGCGATTTTTGAAAGTGTGGCGTACTAGTTTGAGGACATTGTGAACTAGAGGTAAAGGCAACATCTGGTTGAATAAAACAGCACTTTTATTTTAATTCTGCAAAAGTTAAATTTTATACACTTCAGAACTTCGAAAATGGACGCAAAAATAATAAGAATAAATTTAATATAATAATCAATGAAAACATTTGATATTTTACCATTTTTAAAATATTTCTGAATTTTTTTCCCTCCATCAGCTCATGATGTCCTCAATTGGGGACATGTCATAGTGCCCAAACGGAGCATTTTCAAAATCTGAATTTAACATCAAAAATTTTCTAAAAATCATAAGTTGCATTACAGTAAATTTCAGATTTTTCGCTCCAATAGTTTTAATTCGTGACCGAGAGGGTTAAGTCCACCAAATTTACTATTCCTACCAATTTTATTTCTTCCATTGAAATTATGTTATTATTTCCAGTTATAAATCAAAAAGGGGAGTTGGAAGAGAAGCTCCTGAATCAGTGTGACAGTTCTAAGGCAGAACTACGAAAACAATACGAAGAAAAATTTAGTACCCTCAAGCGAGAATTTGAGAGACTGCAGAAAACTCACGAAGAATCCTTAGATATACTGAGAGAAGAAAACGAGGCGATTAGGGAAGACATCGATGCCAAAAACGAAGAAATTAGGGATGCCAAACACGAAAGCGTGAAACTGAGAGAAGACTACGAAGCCAAAGAATCTCTGCTCAAAGAGCAGATACAGTTTTTGAGTAGAGAAAATCATAAATTCAAGCAAGAATTGGCTATTTGCAAGGAAGAAGTTTCCAAATTAGAAATAGAAAGGATAAGACTTTTAGAAGAAAATAAAAGATTTTTCAGTTACGGAGAGGGTAAGGCAGTAGGTGTACAGGTATGTTACCACAAAATAATTTCCACTATTACGACTAACTATCTTATAGTAGGGGAGCCCGAGATGCTAAATGCGGATTTACTCGAGCGTCGTGGGGACCTTTTGGATTGTGAAGATTAGATGCTAAAACGAAAAAAAGGTTATATGATGTATGCCATTTTATTGGGGGGGAAACGTGTGCAGACTTTCAAAAATGTAAAAAAAATCGTTACATAGAAATACCCGAGCGCGTCAGATATGAATAGTTTATATACCGTACATCGTATCTGATAACGAAGATAAGTTAATCTGCCGGTTCGGATGGTCGGGGTGACCGTAGGAGACCTAAACTCGTTGCAGATATTCAAAAATGCAAAAAAAAATCGTGACATTTCCTTCGAAATAAAAATAAAAATTCAACCGTGCTCGAGAATGTCAAGGTGGCGTTTTCTCTTTGCAATTTTTTTAGTCTCCTTATGCCAACTGCGAATCGTCAGATTAGTGGAATGGATACTCTTCTGCATGTAATTAACTCACCTTGCCTTAATCTGATGCGCTCGAGTTTGTCGAACGATCGATTTTTTTTTACTAATCTGGGGGTCAATTCTCGAAATCGTTCGTTCGTTAAACGGATACGCTCGTGAACGCATAAAGTTGAACGTATGGTACGATCGAGGACAATTCTCGAGCATAATCTCCAGCTACTCGTTCCAACGAAAGTATTCGCTCATTTCTAAGCAAGAATAAACTTGGCATCGTGGCAAAATTTATCGTTCTGTGCTGTTTCATCGAATTTGTTTTGAAAACTTCATAACTTGTCAAATTCATCAGATTCAGATCAGTTGTTGTAGAGTGAATTTGTCGAACATGGAGATGTCGATCACGAATAAAAGAAATAAGCCAATGTCGGTGGAACAAAAGAATATTTTAATAGAGTTTATGCGCTCCCATCCTCAATTACTAAAACAAAAATTCTCAGCAAATTATAGTAAACAAGACTCAATGAGAATGTGGAATGAAGTCACAAGTATTTTAAATGCAACCCCGGGTGCAAACAAAGAGTGGAAAGAGTGGAGGAAGGTATATAAAACAAAACCTTTGATGTATATGTTCTATCAAATTTCGAACCAATTGTTTATTTAATCGAAACAAACGGATGAACATATTTTCTGATAAATTATCAAATGGATTTAGCCTAAATGTCTCATAAAATTGTCTCTCACTACGTGCTTGCACTAAAATTTCAGCTTCACCCACAATATTATTCATATTATCTAACAAAAGATCTTCAACGTTCATTTTCAACACACTGCACAATTAAACAATTATCACTGTGAACAATTATAAATTTTGATACACAACTGTCACAAATACACATAACCCTAAAAAGACAACCAAAACATGCGCTTAACTCCACGAGCGGATGATATAAAGCACTCGTTGCCGATCGAACATTTGAGCGACGATTAGGAACGATTAGTTCAGGGATTCGTTCCCTGAGAATTGCAGTTCCTAGAAATCTACGCTCATGACGTCACGAGCGTTTACGTTTAACGAACGAACGATTTCGAGAATTGACCCCCTGTTCGGCTGCCCTAGACGAACGCCCCCATATTAAGGGTTCATGTATGGTGGAGATACTTAACAGCGAGGGCGGCTAGTCAAAGGAGGCTAAGGAGGCTAAGCCTCCTCAATAATATTCCGTGTATCACTAATATATTATATTGAATAGTCAGCATTCAGCATATTCATATTAATCAAAATCATATTATTTTATGCACCTACCTTCCTTTCAACCTACATTATATAATATAATTTATTAATTAAGATAGAAGGTATTTACATTTACTGCATTTCATTCATTTCAAGATTTGTGGCAACGGTGTGGAGGCTTAGAAAGGTATATTCTCAATGTTCATTATGCCTGCCACAGAAAAGCAAACAACGGTGCAAATACTCCGAATGAATACTTCATTGCAATAGAAAAGCAAAACACATGTAAATGGCAACATCGATAGGAACCCAGTCTCATACAATGTCGACCAATCACAACTATAGAATTTCGCATGACATCGAGTGAATTCGTTGGAAAGCATTAATTGAATCGTAGTGTGATCGTAGTTACTAATGGCCGAAAACAGCAGCGTGTTTACTTATATTGCTCGCGTATTGTTTTAAAATGAGTTTGGTTACTGAAGTTAATTTCAAAATTTCAATGGTGACTTAGTGGAATATTTGTTTATCCCATAACTTTGAGTGCACTAAAGTTTATGAGGATAAAGTTTTGGATAAAAACATTGCGACTTACCCCTGAATTAAACAATTTGGTGCAGCGTAACAGACAATAAACGCGGTTTTAATACAAGGAATTATGAGAGACATCCTTGCCTAACCGGATCACAGGTAAAAATAAATTATTTTGTTGGCAGTGTTTACTTTTTAACTATTGAAAATGTCTCTGTTTGGGGCCGCTTAGGATTTGAGGATTTAATTCTATACCTAGGTGAAAGTGAGGAATTTTTTCACCGATAAAGTAACTTTAAATAAAGCACGCGGATTAATATCTTACTTACAAGATAAGGAATTTATATATTTTTTAAACATCTTTAAATTAATTTTTGAACAAACAGAAATAGTTTTTCAAATCTTACAGCACAAGTTTTCAAGATGTAATTTACTCACGAAACCGGCTCAAGTTTCTTTTGGAAAAAATTCAGAATTTCGTACAGAAGTTTATTTTAAAAAACTATTTTCTGTATTTCAAACTACTGATGATACGACTCAATTTAGCCCAAAACGAAAAGAAATTCAGTTACGCCAGATATGGAGCTTCACTATAAGCAAATATTTTATGAAATTTTGGATACTATTAGGGGTCAAATAGAAATAAGGTTCTCTGATTGAAAGAACTGCATTTCTTCGACTTACTCAATAAAAATTTGTTTACCGGATTTTCGGCTAATTTTCCAGATAACCTTTTGGAAAATTTATGTCAAAATACACTTTTTTGATAAGGTGGCCATAAAAAGTGAACTGTGTGTTGTTTATAATGACAATGACATTTTAGGGCAAAATGAAAATCATGTGAAATAAATACCTTTTTGATAATGATTTGAATCAAGATTTACCCAAGTTTATAAACTCTTATGTCTAATTGTTTCTATCCCGGTGACATCGGCATCCGTAGAGCGCTCGTTTTCCACTCTTAAGAGAATTAAAACTTATTTACGAAATTCAATGAGCCAGGATCGTTTGAAAAATATTAGTTTGTTGTCTATTGAAAAGGAATTGGTAAAACTTTTGGCGAATGACAATAAATTTTATGAGGATATTATAGATCATTTTGCTAACGTTAAAGATCGCAGAACCCCGCTAATCTTCAAAAATATATAATAACTTTTTATTTGCTCTCACCAGCTGTTAACAAATTCGTTAAGTAGGTAGGTAGGTACCTATTTTGTGAAAGAAAAATAAATTTGATGAATAGATGAATTGATTAATTGGCTGAGAAGAGTTTTTGTGAATATTGTAAGAAGGAGTTGTAGGTCTCAAGGTAGACACTCGAAAGTGAAAACAAATTAATAGCTTAGGGTGCTTGTTTTACTTTGATTTTCTTTAAATTATAAAGCGGTTGACCTTGAAATCCTAAAAATTTTCGCCTATGGTGTATTTTTTAACACCTCTTGTAGCCTCCTCAAACCAAAACCTCACGAGCCGCCACTGCTTAACAGGGTGCAAGGTTTCCCCCAATATGTTATTCTGCCGCGCTTAAGTAAATCCCAAAATCTCCGCTTGGGCTCCCCTACTATTAGTTAATACATAAACAAATAAGGAAGAGTAGTTACTCTTACTACAGACTGTCAGCATCATCCTCATTATAAAATTTTCTTTCTATATTTGCAGGAAGTTGAGTCATTAAGAGTAGTGCTTGAATTGAAACAGAATGAAGTATCAGACCTAAGAAAATCTTTGGCAGAAGTTACACAGAAAGCTGAATCGTTGGCTGGCTGTGAAGAGAAGGCTGCTCTTTTACAAGCAAGGTGCGAGGATCTACAATTGCAGTTGCAGAGGAAACACGATTATGAGATGTAAGTTTCCTACTAAAATTTCTTTTCATGAAGTCTTCTCTATTCAACAAATATCTTGAAATGGCTACCATGTTTTCTCACAAAAATATTTGAGAAAGAATTAAAATGAAACTTAGATTTATGAAGATCTAAACTTGTTTATTCAACGGATTTTCATAAACCTATGTATTATAGACTTTTTGAGAAGTTATTAAAAAGAATTTTCATCATGTAAGTAAATGCCAATACTATTTATAACTTCAAGATGTTTTACTAAATCATTATTGGAACGAAGTTCCTTACTTGGAGCAGATAGGAATTTCGCTGCGGGAACAAACTGAAAAATATAAGACACTTAAAGTGTGACGGAAATAGACTGACGAAAGTAGACTGACTGACGAAAGTCACGCTTTTAGTTAACACAAGCGAATATCGTATGCCTTTCTATTTCTCCCTCTTTCTTTCCGTTCTCTCATCCCTTCTCTTTCTGATCCCACTGCGCCACGTCAATCGCCAATGCGTAGTATGTACTCATGAATTCATGTACAAGCAACTCGAAAACGTCAGATGTGAAACATCGAAATAAGTTATATGCATGAAAGAACAGATTACGATAGGAATCAGATATGGCATAATGAAAAGATGAAGCTTTACAAATTTGTTCCATAAAATAATGACTACGTATTGTAGGTTCATATTCAATTATATAGCGTGGCGATACGTTATCCTCTCGTTATATACACTCTTGCGTCTAGTTTTTACATCGCGATGACGAGAGTGGACTGAGTACTGAACCCTGGGGTGCCGTATTTCTGGGTTCGAATCCCAGAGGTTACTCCTGGCTTTTTTCATATTTTTATTTACAATCTCGTAAGAGCTCTTAGCCCCACATAATAATATTAGGGAGTTTTTGAGTTTCTATTTGAAGTCAACGTAATTATCGTAAACCGCTATGTTGAGTTTGCGCAGAACAGAAAACGTTATTAACGGGTTGAAGATCCAAAAAGAGTTTTTGAATAAAAATTTATTGCGAACGTCAAATAAGTATAACCTCTCTTGTGTTCTTGTATTATTTTTTGTCGGGTGATTTTTCCAATTTTCATTCACCTATTATTAGCCTTCTTTGGGTAAATTATCATGGAAGATGTAATAGACTATATAGCGATCAGGCGCGGGGGTGTGGATCATAATTTAATGAGAGGTATAATCTTACATAACATCTTTGAAGAGGAACAAGAACGTGAAAATATTGATGGAAACATACCCGGATTCGATTTGTATAATATTGAGGTTGAAGAGGTGAAAAGAAGTTTCCGTTTTCAAAGAGAGGATTTGCCACGGTTATGCCAAACTTTGCAGATACCAAACCCAATTGTCTGGACATAAAGCAACTGGTAAATGCAATAGTTTGTAGTAATCATTCTGATTAATTTGCGCATATATATTTCTTAGGCATCGAAGGCTTATGTATTTTACTGTTCTCATTGAAAATAATTTTCCTGTTATAAGGGTAATGTGCTGCTGAATCACTGACCGAATATCTGGGTGTTCAAATGGATTATTACTTAGAACCACTCTAAGAAGTAACAGATCCTCCATATCTGTAAATCGTAGTCTTTTTTAAACTATCGTGGCAAGTGAACAAAAACCGTTGAAGAAATATCAAAATTAGCAGGCCAATTTACACTAATAAACAAACCAAAATAGCACTGTGACATAACCAATAAAAATACCGAAACTGTCAATCACAAAACATCAGATCGCAGACTCGATTGATGGTTGCCACATAGTAAGAAATAACATTTTTTGCGAATTTTCAATACAAAGGAAGAAGTTTGGAACGAATTAGCACGAGAGTATATATGATATTAGTCATTTATCATAGTTTAAATAGTCTATTTTTCTTTAGTTTGTAACAATTTAACACAAGCGCGTTTAAACTTGTCAACACCGCGAATATAACGGACGTTTATTAAGCGAACGTTAAGGTCCCGTTGATAACGTAGTACGTTATCAACCGATAACGTACTACGTTATCAACGGGACCTTAACGTTCGCTTAATAAACGTCCGTTATATTCGCGGTGTTGACAAGTTTAAACGCGCTTGTGTTAAATTGTTACAAACTAAAGAAAAAGACAGAAGTGATAACTTATACTAATCCAAGTTGAAATAATTAATAGGGAGACGGTTATTAACCAATAACCGTCTCGGTAATTTCAATGCTTCTGCGCATGCTCAGAATAACCGAAAACGTAATTTACGTGTAAATTTAGGGTCTCAAAAACTCCCTATTAATTATTTCAACTTGGATTAGTATAAGTTATCACTTCTGTCGTGCGCCCCGACATGCACATGTTTCGTTTTCGCAAATTGTGGTCCTTCTATATTATCCGAAGGAAATACGTTCCTACCTGGTGTCCCATGACACCGTTTTTCTCGTTCTGAAAATAAACTAACTGCTGTCCATTCAAAAACACTGATGCCATTATTATAAGTTAATACAATTTTTTTTTTAAATAATCGTATTATTCTGTAATCTACATTGATTCATTTTGGACATTTTGGATATGTTTTCGTATCATGGTTTATTGATTTATCGATTGCGAAACTTCGTACTTTTACTAGCCTTCATCCCCTCCAAATTGATTTAGAGTGTATTGAATTTATATGTAAAAAATACAACAAAATAGGAGATAATACTACTTTACGGTCGGAGAGAAGCTCACTTGTTTTTTACTTATACCAACATTTTCAACTGTGAAATAAAAGCTAATAGGAATAAAATGAAGGACACCCTACTGCATAGCACTAGGAATGATAAAATCCCTCGGCGCATGAGCATGTCGTCAATATTTTTTGAATGTATTATATAAATTTAATAACAATGAAAGTCGATTCTACGACTGAAATGAAGGAAAATTGCAATAAATGTATTAATAATTCGATATTACGAATAAAATCCGTGAAAATTTTGCAAAAATATCCTATCCCGGTTCATTTTGCTGCAAATTATGAATCAAATTGATAAGATGGAAAGCAGACACAGACGCAGAATCAAGCTGAAGCTATCAACGTCGCTTGGTTACCGTGGCACACAGAGAACTTCGACGCATGTTTTGTAGGATTTCGTACATATCGACCTTGGCGCATGCGCACGTCGTAATGCCTATCTAAAAAAACGCTATAATTTTTTATTCTTCGTTGGGAAAAATTGGGAACAAAAATTCTCTCATGAAATCATATGTATTTTATCGATATCCGTTGGAATTTTTAAAATCGGACCAGATCCCAACTTCTTTTCTTGAAACTTTAGCTTCGCCTCGGGGTAAAAACGCTATAACTTTTTATTCTTCGTTGGGAAAAATTGGGAATTAAAATTCCCCGATGAAATCATATGTATTTTTTCGATATCCGTTGGAATTTTTAAAATCGGACCAGATCCCAACTTTTTGTCGTGAGACTATAACCCATTTAGCTTCGCCTCGGGGTAACTAGTAAACTAAGAGAAGAATATTACAATGTTTTACTGTTTTATTCTGATTAATGCCATAACTAAGCCTCAACAATAATTGTCATTTTTCTACCAGAATTAATTTCGGAAAAAATGTTATCTAATCAATTTTGAAAATTCTTATAAGAACCTAATTATCAAACTTTAGGAACTCATATTATAATTAAAACATAGAAAATTCTCTTCGCTATATACCATTTTTGTTTGTTTCTTCAGTATAAAGTGTGTTTTTTAAAACTTGTGGGCAAACACTGTTGCACACATTCAAATCTATCGAATAGTTGTTAACTGTATGTATCTGCGTCGCTATTTATAGTTTGGATAGTAGGTAGTATGCTATTTTCTTTCAGAACTTATTAAATCACAAAACTGTCATGAATATTCGCCAAGACTTTCGACAGTTTTTAATGAAATCATGTAGTCACAAATCTCAAAATTACAAACCGAAATCTCATAATGTTCAGTGGAGCATGAGTTAATATTAAGATGGCACAATACTATTTTCTTTGTTTCTATTTTTGTGGCTTCTCTTTCTAATTTGTCCGAAATGTTTATCTAATATGAAACAAAAACAAGCTCTTAGAATAGTGTTAGATTTAAAAAAGACTGATTCATGTAGGGGACTTTTTCAGGGAGAATAATATTTTAACAATTACAGGCCTATACATATTTGAAATATTAATGTTTATTTTCAAAAACCACTTATTATTTAATAACTTGATATCAACTCATACCCGAAATTTCAACTATACAGTTCCTAAACATAGACTTAGAATTTATGAGAAGGGTTCATATTATTCATCAATAGCAATTTTCAACAAGCTACCAAATTGTATCAAATTTACTAGAAATTTCAAACAATTCAAACGGCTGGTTTTCTCCTTATTAGTACGATTAGAGCCTTATAAGTTGTCAGACTACCTAGGAGATTTAACATAGATTATTTTAAACTATATATAGTTGATCCTTCCCTAGTGCATTGTTAGCCCCTCATTTCAATGAAGAATTATTATTGTGTTGTTATTTTGGGTGTAATTAAGCATTATTTAGTTTAGTTTGGGAGGTTTATAATGTTACTTTCATGATTATTGTATTTAATTAGGACGAAGATCATGTTAAAAATGGTTTGCGTTAGTTTGTTAGCACTCCATTTTAATCAATGACTGAATAAACATTATTATTATTATTATTATTTTTATTATTATTATTATTAATATAAACTCTGTTTTCATTTTCAGGATGTTAATCTCTGAAAATAAAAAACTAGAACAATCGATACAAGAAGAAACTAATCAAAGACGAAGTATCTCTTTACGAAACGAAGAATTACAGTGGAAACTGAAACAAAACAAAGAAGTAATAACGAAAATTTTAGAGCAGACTAGTGACGACGTATTCAATAAAAGTGGCCACTTATCGAGCAGTTTCAACAACGAACGATATCATTCTAACACCAGTTTAAATATCTCCTTCAAAAACTTTTGTCCATCTACCCGGAGTAGTATTAGTTCTGAGAGTGCGAAAAAATTGAAGAAAACGTGTTCAGTAGACGAGGACGAATCCCCACCACCGTCCCCAAAAATAAAAGCGGTCGTCGAAAAGTCGGACTCCGTTTCTTACGTTCTGGATTTGGACGAGAGCCCCGAAGTGGTGGCTTCAAGATTAGTTCGCAGGAGCTTCAGGAACTCCCTGAATCAAAAAAATACACCGACGAAGTCACCGTGCAACAAGAGGCCGAGAATGAAAGGAAATCCTCTGAGTCAGAGTTCATCTGCAAGTTCGTTGGCTTCGCCGAACAAAGTCGAATACAATAGATCCTCGTCGGTTACAATCAGGATGAGCGACGACGATTTTCAAGACGATTTCATCTTCTCCGACAATAGTAGCTCGCCGTCTCCTTATCATTATTCCAATTTGAAGCTGGACGAATCTCCGGAGTGCCGTAAAAATAGCCATAGGGATTTGGACTACCTGGACGATCATGTCCTCGATCTAACCTTACCTGCTTTGCCTTCCGAGCTTGGTTGCAAGATGGGAGTGCAAGCTTTACCACGACCGAAGCATCTTGCTGGAGAAGCGTTGGTTTCAGAAAGTAATTCTGATGATGAAAGTACAAGCTCTTCTAGTGGGCAGTTATGAGATGAACTGTTTTAAATTATTACTTCAAGATCTTCGTGGAATCAGCCTGTAAATTTACTCTTTTCGAAGGGGTTCCCCGTGAGAATTGGGGGGTTGGGGCACGTTCTGATATAAATTTTGTTATTCTGTAACATCGTAGTGATATCGAAGACATTTTCTTTAAATACTGTGGGGTAGATATTCCGTTTATAGACCTTCATTCTTGCAAAAACGAACACAGCAATGTGGAAGGTTATCAGGAGTGACTTTTTTATGGTTACAGTTTCAACTGATCTTAGTTATGTACGTATTCCATAACACAACGACAATATAATTATTACTATATGTTTGTTTGGATGTTTACACTTTGTGAACTAGTAGTAATATACATTATATAGGCCAGTCAGTTTAGATAATCAATTGACAATAATTCCAAAAGTTTTCGAACTTTAATGTAGGGTCGGGAAAGAGATAAAAACAAACTATGAACTTTTGCAACCTTTTCCGAAGTCCGGAACATTGTTAAAATTGCAATAACATTGAATTTTGCCTTATGCTTGTGAAATAAATTCCAAAAGTTCTGCAAACTTGGAGTTGTATTAAATATATTATTTTATATCACGTATCAAATTTGCAACCAATTTAAGGGTACAGAACATTTAAAAAAATCAAAATTAACCTTTTTCTTCGATAAACGGACCTAAAAAATTCCAAAAGTTCTTCAAACATGATAGATACTTTGGAAAAATATACCGAACAGTTGTATAAATTTGCAACCTTTTACGTTGACTGGAACATGTCTATTTATAATTTTTTTAATCCGTGGTAGTTTTTTGGGCAAGATGATCTCGAAATAATTACAAAAGTTTTGAAACTTGATTGCAAATTCAGAAAATATCTATTCTGATGCATTTGCAAGTTTGCAACCTTGTACGCGGTCCGGAACTTTATGCAATTTGCAAAAATATGATTTTTGGATTTTCATATTTTTCCAAATTGCATAATGTTCCGGACCGAGTACAAGGTTGCAAATTTGAAAATCTATCAGAATAGATGTTTTCTAAATTTGCAACCAAGTTTCAAAAATTCTGTAATAATTTCGAGACCATCTTGCCCGAAGAAATTACCACGAATTAAAAAAATAATAAATAAACATGTTGCGGTAAACGTAAAAGGTTGCAAATTTATACAACTGTTCGGTATATTTTTCCGAAGTATCAATCAAGTTGCAGAACTTTTGGATTTTTTTTTGGTCCGTTTATCAAAGAAAAACGTTAATTTTGAATAAAAAAATGTTTCGTACTCTTAAATTGGTTGCAAATTTGACACGTGATATGAAATAATATATTTAATACTACTCCAAACTTGCAGAACTTTTGGAATTTTTCACAAGCATAAGGCAAAATTCAATGTCATTGCATTTTAACAATGTTCCAGAATTTTCCAAAGGTTGCAAAATGAGATTTGTTCCTTTCTCTGACCAAAGTTCAAAAACTTTTGGAATTATTGTTAAATTTTCAATTTTCAATGTCTAAACTGACTGGCCTAATAGACATAATAGTTGATGTCTTTCATAAGAACAAAATTGTAGTAGATTCAGTGATTTCGTAGAGTACTTCGAAATGTGCCACCCCAACCTGCCAATTATTCCGAAGTGATAACCCCTCAGAATCGATGCCATTCTAGAAAGCTGATGTATTCAGTGAAGAAACCAAACTTTAAACATTTTTATTATAATTTGTATAGATTTTGTATTGTATTGACATGTATAAACTTTTTATGTCTAATATAGATTTGAGTATTTGATTGCTGTATATATATTTTGAAAGTATCTTGGTGGGATTAAAATGTATTGAATAAAGTATAAACTTTAAAATAAAAACACTTGGCTTATGTTTCACAATATAAAAAATATTCAGATACTGTATGTAGCAGTAAAGGATAGTCGAAATGTTTTGGGTTATGGACTCATTATCAAGACTGACTACAGGAGAGTATTGCATCGTAATTTATAAAACAGACAAAAGCAAAGGTGATACCTGAAAATAAATTTGTTCGTTTACAAGGGCTATTTGACTATTATGGGCAGAACTTATTTCGAGAATTTCAAGAAGGTCAAGGCGTTTACCCTTGTTATACCTAAATGTAACAATTTGGTTTTGTTGAAATCCAGGAAGTGATTGAATTTTATACAATGCTCAGAGAAGCCAGTGGTATTTTTGTTTTGTAAAATTGACTTTTTATGTTCTTCAAAACGAATGTTTATATTCCTTCCTGTCTGTCCAATATAGAAAGCAGGACATTCGTCGCAAAATATTTTGTAAATACCACTGTTTTCTCCGATGTTAGATTTTTCTTTATTATTGACCAAGAATACAAATAAAAGAAACTTGAAGTCATTATTGGTCAATAATAAAGAAAAATCTAACATCGGAGAAAACAGTGGTATTTACAAAATATTTTGCGACGAATGTCCTGCTTTCTATATTGGACAGACAGGAAGGAATATAAATATTCGTGTTGAAGAACATAAAAAGTCAATTTTACAAAACAAAAATACCACCGGCTTCTCTGCACATTGTATAAAATTCAATCACTTCCTGGATTTCAACAAAACCAAATTGTTACATTCAGGTAACAAGGGTAAACGCCTTGACCTTCTTGAAATTCTCGAAATAAGTTCCGCCCATAATAGTCAATTACCCCTTGTAAACGAACAAATTGATTTTCAGGTATCACCTTTGCTTTTGTCTGTTTTATAAATTACGATGCAATACTCTCCTGTAGTCAGTCTTGATAATGAGTCCATAACTCGAAACATGTCGATTTTTTATTACTGCTAAATACAGTATCTAAATATTTTTTATATTGTGAAACATAAGCCAAGTGTTTTTATTTTAAAGTTTATACTTTATTCTTTATGATGTTTCACCAAGTGATGTGCGAGAATTCAATCTCAGTTATTAAAATGTATTGTTGAGATATTGGTATTATCATTATTGTTTGATATAGTTTCTACAAGAGATAGGAATGTCAGCAGAGGCCTTCACTGAGAACATCTTATTGGTAGAATCTATACGAAATTTTAATTCAGCTTCGGCATTTTCCGTGTTTTGTTGTATTTTAATAAAACGAAATATTTTTAAAAAAGTATTAAATTTCATATTTTTACCTATCAGTATGTTTTGTATGTATAGTATTTCAGTTGAAGCCATTACGTATTTAGTTATGTTATTTTTGAGGTTGAGCTGTTTCAATATTGGTGGCTGATGTGTATGACATATTTAATGTGTTTATTTATTATTCAAGTTGGCTGCAAGGAAGATGTATGTAATTTTTCAATTATTAGGACCAATAGATTTCCATATTTCATATTTATTGTATATTATTAGAGGTTCTTCTGAAGAATTTATCACACAATGTAAAATAAAGTTATTACTATCTTAAAGTTATATATCTTTATTCTCTTCCAAAGGAACCTTTGACAAGATTATTAAAAATAGTGATTGAAGTATAATTGAAATGAAGATATGAAACAAAACACGCACACACACATATTATATATATATATATATATATATATATATATATATATATATATATATATATATAGGTATATATATATATATATAATATATATATATATATATATATATATATATATATATATATATATATATATATATATATAGTATGTCCGATTTCCAGAGTTATAGCTCAATTAGTTTTGGGACTTTTGAAGAAATTTATCATACTATTAAAGAATTTCACACTACACATCATATAAAACAAATCTAGTTTAAATTAAGTAATGAAGCACCACATTTGAGAAAAACTTTTGTAGGTTATGGTATACCATGCAAAAATTGTGATAAAATTTAGAGGAAACATTGAAGGCACATAAATATGAAAGAAACACAAACTAGATCTCTAATCGAATATACAATTAATGAGCATCTTAATATCTACTTCAAATGCGCCAAAGTTTTGAAATAGAAAAAGATCAATATTTTAGATAATGAGAAATTTAACAAACAACATGAATCAGGACATAAGACCAGCATAAACTATATAAATTTATATGTAATACATTCATATCTAATTTCAGCCAGAATTTCATTTATCACTTTGAATTTTACAATTCTAATAACTTCAATAAATTTATTATTAGCTGGAGATGCCAAAATGCACTGGCAAAAGATATGTATATATCAGTGGCGGCTCGTGAGGTGTTGGTTTAAGGTGGCTACAAGAGGTGTTAAAAAATACACCATAGGCGAAAATTTTTAGGATTTCAAGATCAACCGCCTTATAATTTAAAGAAAATCAAAGTAAAACAAGCACCCTAAAATATTAATTTCTTTGAGAAAAAAATTGTTTTCACTTTCGAGTGTCTACCTTGATCCGCGACACGACATGTTTCTGGGATTTTTAGGGCCTTTCCAGAGAACGTGATAAAATTTTTAAATCGTCAAATCCTAAGCGGCCCCAAACAGGGACATTTTCCCTAGTAAAAAGTATACACTGCCAACAAAATAATTTATTTTTTACCTGTGATCCGGTTAGCCAAGGATGTCTCTCATAATTTCTGATATTAAAACCGCGATTCTGCAACGCTGCACCAAATTGTTTAATTCCGGGGTAGGTCACAATGTTTTTATTAAAACTTTATCGTTTCAACTTAGAGCACTAAAGTTATGGGATAACAACTATTCCACTAAGTCACCATTGAAATTTTTAAAATTAACTTCAGTAACCGAACTCATTTTAAAAACATTAAGCCAATAAAATAAATTGAAACCGAAACTGCTCTCGTCCACGACTAGTGACAACGACACCGTCCAACGGTCCATGTCCAACGAATTCACTCGATTTTACCCGAAAGCCTATAGTTGTGATTGGTCGACGTTGTGTGAGACTTAGGTTCAATCGGTGTTGCCATTTACATGTGTTTTCCTTTTCTATTGCAATGAAGTATTCATTCGCAGTATTCGCACCGTTGTTTGCTTTTCTGTGGCAGGCATAATGAACGTTGAAAATATACCTTTTTAAGCCTCTGCAGCGTTGCCACAAATCTTGAAATGAATGAAATGCAGTAAATGTAAATACATTCTATCGTAATTAATAAATTATATTATATAATGTAGGTTGAAAGGAAAGGTAGGTGCATAAAATAATATGATTTTGGTTAATATGAATATGCTGACTATTCAATATAATATAGTAGTGACACACGGAATATTATTGAGGAGGCGGCTTAGCCTCCATAGCCGCCTTCAAATAGCCGCCCCTGGTATATATACATAAAAAGATATAATAATACGTTGGGATATTCATGAATACTCCAACGCCATGGAATTCCCATTCATCATTCAAGGGAGAATGATAGAAAGTTCGACACCTGAATACGTAGAGAATCATCGAACGATGTAGCACGTTAAAAACTTATATATGATGACCACCCATGGGTATGAATTTTCGGCGATTGGAGGTTCCGTTCGAACTGAAGTGAGATACCTATAAATTTCCGATGGATATCGCTGTGATTTGTCCACATTTCATTAAAACTCTTCTTATATAGGAACTATATGAGGTGGCTATAAATATTTGATGTCATAGTCCACTCGATTAATGGACTGGACAGTACTGATAAGCTCGTTGAATAGCATAATAGACTGTCTTATGTTTCCATCGTGTGTAGCGCGGATGTAAAATTTTCTAACATTCTCAGTTGAAGGATGAATGGGAATTACATGTCATCGAGTCCCATAATGAAACTAGCTGCGCTAGTTGTATATATATATATATATATATATATATATATGTATGTGTGTGTGTGTGTATGTATGTAATTGAGTATGCATGTATAACACATCAAAAATTTCGAAAAACGTGAACCAGGAGGTCTAAAACAGATATAAACAGTAGATGAAAAGAATCTCGCATTTTACCTATTATATTTGCCAGAAATTTCCGAGTGAATATTAATATTACTGCCACCTTGATATTACTAAATGAACAGTACATAATATCGTAAACGAATGTTATTCTAGCGATTTATAGATATTGATAAAGTGAGATTAATGTTTTAAACTCAGATAATCCAAAACTGAACTCAAAGTTCAGTCCAAATGATAGTGCTGAAAAGTTGGTATATAAGTTCTCATAAAATCGGATGCTAATATTTACAGAGCTGATACTTTTCAATATTTCTTGTTTTTGTATAACAATGAATAAATTGATCAATTACAATCCGGAACCTACTTTCAATGTTTATCGCAGACCTAATGGATTTTATTGGTTCAAAGTGGTTTTTATGTTCATACTTTTATCCATAAAACAGGTAAGATTTGAACAACTCATCAAAGAAAAATGGGAATCATTACTATTATTATAATGTAATGCCTCAGGTTATCCATAAGATAAAAATAAGTTTGACAAGCGAGGATAAATTGCTGAAATACTACTCTGATCTGGAGAAGCCCCAGAAAATATCTAATCACGATCAGGTATCAAAAATATTTTTTTTTGTAGTTTATAACAACCAATTCTTGTTATATTTAGCCAATAGATGCCGTGTATTTCAATGCAGCGAACAAAAATGGAGAGCACTTAGTTGTCGGAACAGCAAGAAGAAAACATGGATTAATAGATGGATTCTTATATTTGAAAGTCAATGATGGAAATATCGGTTTATTGGAAAGTTTTAAATTACCTGGTACTTCCATCTACCAAAAAGAAGAGAAACAAAAATTTGAAGCAGAAGGCCTGAAGGTTCGATGAATAGAAAACCAATTTTTGCTTTTCTTCGAAATTATGTTCTATTTTACAGATTGAGTGTTTGGAACCTATGAGAAAATGGAGAATAATTTATCAGGGTAAAATGAAAAAATTTTCAGATCCTAAACAATATTTTGATGTTGATTTGGATGTGCTGTATACTTCAAATTTACCCTTTTTTAATTTCGACAGCGATTTAGATGCCTTTCTAACGGCGAAATGTATCGCATTAGAAAAATGGAGTAAAGAATATTTCGAGTTGTTGAAACAGTAGGTTTTATACTTTCACGTAATCACAAAATATCAAATTTCAAAATTCTTCAATATGTAAGTGGTAACTTCATACAAACTTCACTTTCGTCTTGTAATTGGAATACATATTCGAAATAACTTTGTAATATCGCTTTAAGATGACACTCAATTAGACTTACCTACATGGCGCGTTATTATCTTGAAAAAAAATTGTCTCGTTTTTAAAAAGTGAAATTATTGAATATTTTTTTCCTTCTAATTTATTTATTAGCAGTTTTAAGTGAACAATTCGCTCGTGCGCGTGCAGAAGGAGACATCTCAAAAATACATGTTTTGAGAAAACAGCGATTGAAAATATAGCCAATATTATGATGAAAGTATTTTATAGAAAAACTTTTTTAATCAAACCAAGTTTTTGCAGAATGTTCTTTATTTTTGGTCTACAATGTTTACAAAGAAAATGAAAATCTGAGATCTATAAACTTAAGATGTCTCTGTTAACACAAATAAAAAAACGGAAAATAATATGAGATAACTCATAACACACTAAATTTCTTCGAGAAACTCTTCCTCTATATCGGGTAGGACGTCCATAACATTTTTTTCTGTCGGTAAATTTTTATAAAAATTGTGGAAAACCTCGTCAATAAAAGGGAGTAGTTCAATAAGATTTTTTTTCTTCTCCTCTGATATCAAATTTGGGTATCTACATTTCGGCATATCTTCTTGAGAAACTCAAGACTTTGAAGGGCTCATCTTTATCATAACTGTTTTTATAAAATAATTGTCCATAAGTTTTATCGTACCTTACCCATTTTACACCTTTCTATATAAATAGTTCTCTATTTTAGTTTACTTTTGTAACTTGAAAAGATATTTTTAGAAGACTGGCAAAGTCGAAAAAATCGTTTTTCTTCATTTCCACCACTTTAAACGGACGTTTGTTTCCACAAAGCCTTACCAGTTGATACCATTGTCGAGGCTGGTCAATGCGAAGATCATACGTTTTCTTCTGTTTTTCTATTATAGAATGGTCCGTATCATATTCCATCCTAGTATGCCCAGGAACTAAAAATTTATGATCTACCACCGAAAGTGTAGAGTAGGTACTGCATCAGAATCATGAACATAATAGCAACATGATAATTCTTATTCTGACCTACGCAAGTGTCGGAATGTGGTATGACATGTTTAATATCTTCACCCAATGACGAAAGCTCCTTATATAAACATGAGGCAATTTGGTTAGCACCTCTTCCAGACATAGCCTCATGCCACTTGCAGCATATAGTTTTCTCTCTGGAACACTCATGCATGGTCATATTGTATGTCCAAAGTTGTCGCTTATAAAATGCTACTGACGTAATTATATTGGGAGTAGGTACACACTGCTGTGAATCGAATGTATACACTGCCTTGGTCTTATCTACGATAGATTCATCTTTATCTATTTTTTGTTATCATAAGCAGATTGGGCTTCTTCTTGATGATTTTTCTGTTCTTGTTTTAGTTCTAAATATTTGGTTTCATTTTTTTCGTGTCCTATCATCATTGTTAATTTGTCACATTGTTGGCAGGTATCCTTGGTGTAGGGTTTTATTGAAATATGCATGAAATGGAAAAAGCTAACATACTTTTTTCTATTCACTGGATTCTCTGGTGTAATCCATGATTTGTATTCTTCATACATTCTAGATAGAGTATAAAAGGATGGCAGAAAGCGTCTATCTCCTAACTTTTCTCGGCAGTAATGACTTTCGTGGGACGGTATAGAAAGGATGTGTCTTTTTATATGAATGTGTGTTTTTATATAAAAACCAACTGCTTACGTTAATGCACTATGTTTTAACTCGAAAACTATAGTATGAAAAACTACTGTCTGTGTCTAACCGCAAAAAAAACCTTTAAAATGCGAAATAGAGTTAACCGCGCGGCAGACAAGTTTCAACTGCTATACCACGTGTATTTTGCGCAAACGGAGACAAGTTCGAAATAATTTGCGCTGTAGGAGGCAACTCTACTTAACTCCATATACACAAAATATATATTATGAAAAATGAGTTATCTCGACATACCTCTACTTTCACCATTATAAATTAAATAACTCTTCGAGCACTATTCATTTTAAAGCACTTTCGGTCGAGGGTAGAATTATCTCCGTCTGCACACCTTCACATCACTGATGAAGGGTTCAGATGTCGAACTTATCTCATTTTACACTTTTTTGGACTTGTCTCCTTTTGCACGCGCACAAGCGAATTGTTGATATTGTGGGTGATATCTGAAATAAATTTCAGACATCATCAAACACATTATGAACAATATGGAAATCTCAAAGGACAAGTATTTATAAATGGAGAACTATTTCCAATAAATATGGAAAGCATGAGAGATCATAGTTTTGGAAACCATAGGGAGTGGAGAAATTTACATAAATACAACTTGCATATGTTTTCTACAGAAAATGGAGACAGGTTTACAGTTGGAGATATATGTTTTCCAATAACACTATCTAAGTAAAAACAACACTACCTGTATTTAGGAGTATATTTTTCCATTTATTTTCCTTACTTTACAGTTTCAAAGTAGGTTTCGTTTATTCAGCGGCTGATAAAAAGGTTTATCCCATAACACATAATGACTTTCAATTATATCAGCATGGAGAGAGCGGGACTCCACCAGTGGATTATGCTTTTACCGTCGAAGCAGGTAATATAGTTTGACAAAATCACGACATAATTTTGAACATAAATTATTCCAAATAATTGATACAATCCGTCATTACTTCCTGATAATTTATCATGATACAAAAAAATTGATTTTACTGTCGCAAATTAGTTGAAAAATATATACTGCCAATGCAGTTTTTTGATCATACAGCCATCATAGGTCAGATTGAGTTTAGAACTGATATAACATGATTTTTGAAAAATAGAACAAAATCGACATTTTCAAACCATTGCCGAGAAAACCACCACTCGTTTCCACAAAAAGATCATTTCCAAATTATGCACAAATTGTCAAAATGAGAAATATATATATATATATATATATATATATATATATATATATATATATATATATATATATATATATATATATATATATATATATATATATATATATGATAATTATTAGCAATAACATGCTTGTTGAATCTCAAAAAACTCGATTTTATTAAAAAGTTCTGAGATTCAACAAGCCTATTATTGCTAATAACTATCAAGAGATTAGAAATAGTTCATAGGCAACAACAATTCGAATATATATATATATATATATATATATATATATATATATATATATATATATATATATATATATATATATATATATATATATATATATATGATATTAATGGGCTGTATATATGATATATAAAGAATAAAATTGTACCAGAGAAATTTCATTTTCAACATTAGCAAAATCATTCTAATGAATTTTTTTAGGTGGAAAAACCTACGTAGTGAAGGTCGATGTTGTAGATTCTCCATACTTTTTTATAAGTAAAGATTGGGAATGTAAAGTTTTTGAAAGATTATGCAAATTCAATGTAAATGGTTTGAAAGGCTGGGGAGCTTCAGAATGGCAATGCAGAAATATGATGGGCAAGGATATTATGATTTCTAAAACTACCAGTTCTTAAGAAATTAATGTTGTACCACATTAATAATTGTCAGATTCAAAGTAGATTTTTTGACTTTTATTTATAGAAAGCTGCTCGTTAATACAAAACATCAAATAAACAGTAATCAACCACTAAGCACTTTTTCCGTTTTGTAATTTATTAATGTACCTTACGGAAACCCAATAAATCATATTATTAGAAAAGACATGTTTGATTTCAAGGATGAATATAATTAATCAAACATGAAAACTAAATCTTTATAATATTGTACATAAATGTTTTATATCAGTTCAATCATTTATGATGTAATATTTTTTCGATTATGCAACATTTAGTTACATTTAATACAACTTACTAGTCTGCACCATTTTCAACATATTTTAAAATCACTGTGAAAACAGAAAAATCCAAACACATAGAAAGGAAAATAATTTTTCTGAAAACAATAGAAATTTAATGTGACACGTATTATAAGTTCTACAAATAAAAACTATATAATTTTTAATTTGTTCTCATTACTGTTCTTAAGTTCTAGACGTCTGGTAAAGATGTAACAATTTTTCATTCCTCAGTTCATGCTTCCTTATAGTTGACATGGGTTTGGGGTATAAGTCAAATACACCAATACTCACTAGGAAATACCCATGTTTGGATTTTATGACATCTTTCATTTCGATTTCGTTTCTAAGAATAAAATATAAAATGTACTAGATAACATAATGAAATATTGACTGTTGTACTCGAAAATGGCAAGACAGCTTAACTGTAAAATGAGCTCATCGAATTTCGAAGTTGAGAAAATTTGGATGGAGAAAATACTTTGAAACTAAGTAAAAATAATAATTTCAAATAGAACATATTTCTCACAAAATGTGAAGTAAATTTAATTTTGAATACTCATGAAGAGATTATAATAGTTATTTAATAAACTAGTTTATTAAATAACTATTATAATCTCTTCATGAGTATTCAAAATTGACGCGTGAGCGGAGCGAGCGCGTTAATAGTTCGAGACCATTAATCGCTACATTAATAAACGAGTTTATTACAAGATTTTTCCGTCGACCTCATCATGAATTGAGTATAAATTCTTGATTGAAATAAATTTTTATTTTGCATGATAGATACACTTGACACAATATAAATTTCTATGTTCATTTCGATATATTTATATTTATGCTCCCGATGGAACAATTTGAGAAATTCATAGATGGAATATTAGACATGTGACATTCTGAATAGTTAACATTATCTACAATATCCGATAAGGAATATGTGGAACTGGTGGAAGCTGAAGTGTTATTTACTTTCGAACGATTATTGCATAAAATTTTTTCCGCAGTTTCTACTTTATTTTGTATAGAGTTAAATTTTTCGATTTGAATTGTGAATTCCTTTTCTCTGTGGAATAACAGTACAGACACAGAATAATTCAACTATTCCGTGCTGAATACTTCTGTGTTTGGTTGCCCATGACAATCATACATTAAAATAGGAGAAATTGCACATTAAAATGGGTCATTAATGATCAATTTCATGAACGTTAAAGTAAGCTTTTGTTTAGAGGTCGACGGCAAATATGATTTAATCAGTTGAAAATGATTCGAGTTACAGAATGAAAACGAATTGTCAATATTATGATCTGGATGAAAACAGACACCATTATAGTCAGAAATCAATTTCAGATTTTCGTAATTATGGAATGTAGACAATAATAGATTACATTACATAAAGTGAACAAGGAAAATTCTTTAATAATTTAAAAAATTATCAAACAACTTTCCAAGGAAGCTGGTTATACGTATTCAGCAACGCAAAATCTGCATTCACAATCGAACGGTGAATTATAGAAATTGTCAAGTCACCCCGACTCAAAATCTGCATACAGCTGTTTCGATCTTATTAGATCTCATCAGTGCAGCTTATTTGACTCGAAGTGAATTAACAAATTTCTAATTGTTCCCCAATACAAATCGTGGTCAGTAACACTGGCTGGATAACAATCCAGAGCGCCATCCCACCAAAGATATTGGGAAACAACAATTCACCGCTTAGACTGAAAATGCAGAAATTCGTCGCTTAAACACGTACCTCCTGATATGAATTGGGGAACAATTAGAAATTTGTTAATTCACTCCGAGTCAAATAAGCTGCACTGATGAGATCTAATAAGATCGAAACAGCTGTATGCAGATTTTGAGTCGGGGTGACTTGACAATTTCAATAATTCACCGTTCGATTGTGAATGCAGATTTTGCGTTGCTGAATACGTATAACCAGCTTCCTTGGAAAGTTGTTTGATAATTTTTTAAATTATTAAAGAATTTTCCTTGTTCACTTTATGTAATGTATGAAATTGACCATGGTCGACTAGTATGTTTTTCATGATTTGATTGTTAATAATAGATTATTTATAGTTGATACACTTACAAGTTTTTTTCATTTATTTTCTTCAAAGTTATCATAAGCGAACAATCGTTCCCTACTGCTGCTACTAAATATGGTGCAAAAACTAGATCATTTCCTCTCAGGTTTTCAGTTTTAGCTAATGCAAGTAATGCACACTTTACACACATTCTTGAATCCAGTTCATCTAATAGATTATTAACATATCCCCATTCTGATATTGTATCAGTCAAAAGCTTTGCATAATATTTTGTTCCTTCAAGATCTAACATTTGAACAGATAAAATTTTCTCTAGAATACAACCAGTAGGGCAGTAGGCACCATTTATTCGGTTCCATTTAAAAAATAATTTTGATTCACAAGGTGTAGAAGATTCAGTGCTTCTAGTAAGACAGTTGAAGATAAGTTCGGAGAAACTTCTCAGCAACCTATTACACAATTAGGGTTTAACACAAAAAATTAAAGTTTTACAAGAACTCACTCCTCCGTTTCTCCATTTTCTATTTGAAAAATTTGCCTCATAACGTTTTCCACTTCAATCTTATCTTTATTTTCATCATAAACTATAACACCATTCCGGAAAATTCTTAGATTGTTTTGCGGATTATCAATCAGTGATAAAATTGATCTTTTCACTTTAATTGCATCCCTGATGAATAAAAGTTCAAAATTATATGCTTAATATTCAGTAACTAATTTATTTACCCTGAAAATAAATTTTTGGGACAGTAACCACTTGATTTGGTTATTTTTCTTGCTTCTAGCTGTGAAATAAAACATATTGTAAAATGCGTTCAATTAATGGTTCAATTAACATAATACCTTCAAGTGTTGATTCATACAAAAAATACATTCTGGAAAACATTTTTCACCGAATGGTACCCAACCTTTTTTAGGTTTTATTTCAACAGAGAAAGTTTCATCCGCAAGTTTTAATGGGAAATGTTTTGAGTCCAAAGTAGTGAAGTCATGAAATAATGTAGCTCTTCCAAAATGTAAAATTCTATGCTTTCTGAAATCTAATAAAAAAGAACATTGTCCAATTAAGATCTCAAAATTTAGTAACATAAAACCTTGCATAAACCTTATCAATCAGTAACTAAAATTATTCCCACACGATATAGAAAACCCAAACCAACATTATCAAGGCGAGATAAATGGCTATTATATCATTCGCATTTTATATCTGTGTGTATTGAAATATTACACAAAACAATAACAAAAAATAACAGACTTGCCCTAGGGCTCCTAAAAGCTCTACACAGCCTTGAAAATCAGGTATCTTTATGATTCAATCTAGGGAGGACAAGATGAGATCAAGTAAAAGAATCGACATTGTATATTAATAGTGTCATCCACTCAGATTTATACAGTTTGAGCACTGATATATGTGATACATGTAAAAAAAATTATTTTCTTCAATCATACGAGACACGACACGACAAGGGTAATTATTACTGAAAGTGAAGTATAGTTTAATTTACATGAGAAACCAGCAAATCCAGTGATGCACCTTTTAGTTTTAAACCCCCTAAATTGAGTGAAGTCTCATATAAAAGTCCAAAAACAAGCAAGAGAGAGGCAATAAACATAGACTACCTATCACAAAATCAAAATGTGCTTTCTACTTTATTAAGTTGAAAATTACCTTCTATTGCGACTTGACAAGTGGACGAACTTAGTTTAAATTTTAAACAGGATGATGTTCCAATTAACAACACTTTAGCGTTGCGATCCTATTTGTAGTGACACATATAATTGTAGATAGCAACTTGACTCATTCTACAGTACTAAGTAACCTGACAACATAAGAAGATACCTTAAAAGCTTTTTTGTATGAGTCGACTCATATATACTCCATAAATTATCACAATACACCATTCTACCGCAAAGATAGCCTGCACAAGAGAAGTAAAATGTCATATACCTACCAAATCTATTTCCTTTGACAGTCAGGACATATACTACTAAAACATGTTAATTTTTAATTATCTATAATTCAACGTTACTTTTATATACCTATTTGAATATTGAAAAAAATTTCAACTGATCAGGTAATGCAGTCCCTATAAAATTTAAATTTTTTCTTAGGAAAATTTTAACATTCAAGTTGTTTCCAATTAAACTGTATTCTATACATTCAGCTTTGATATTACATTAAATTTAAATTACTTTAGAGTATTTTGAAATGTTCAATTTCAACTACAAATTATAGTTGATTGTAATACCATTGAAATATTTGAGACAAAATTTTTAGAAGGGAAGAAGCCTGCTAGATTGTTTTTAAACTTTTACTGTAAACATACAGTTACAGTTCTCTTAGGATTTGTTACCTTAGTTATAAATTTTTCAAACTACAAATAAAGATTGTGATTCAACTTTACCTGGACGAAGCTTACTCAACTGACCCTCTAATATTTTAACTTGCTTTCTAGATAATTTCACTTGTTTGGCATCAGAAACATATTCAAATCCTAGCAATGGTCTCATTACCTTTAAATGGAAACAGATATCTCTGTTTTCTATTTTTTCACTGCTATCATACCACCAGAAGATGAAGTCATGAAATAAGTATAAAAACCATTGAAATAAACCTTTTGGTTTATCTTTCTTTCTAATACGAAGGACCTTCTTTAATTTTGGAAGACCTAAAACTACATGACTGTTTCCTTCTCCTCTATATTCCCAATCATTGGGAATTTCAAAGAACTCTGTCTTGGTCATCTCAATAAATTATCACAGTTGAGTTAGTAGAGAAATACTGATTTCAACATAAAATCAATTTAATTTTTCCTGGAAGTTATAGACAAAAATTTGGAAGCCACCTGTTCTCCACTAGGAACCTTAACTGTGGTTTTCTTCTTCTGATTATCATTACAGTTATCATTTAATTTATTTTATCCGTCTTTCCAGATTTCCACTAAACATCAGCTCATACTAGCATACTACATTGGCAAAGTTAACCTAAAACTTGAAGTTTATATATATTTTAAATTTTTACACAGATATGATGAAAATGAGCGCATTCTTTCGGGCATTCAGTGAGTGAATGTGTTCTAATTGAAAATTACTTTCACTTCAATCACATAAGTTCCATCAGTTCCACATTCAAAACAAATTAGAACAAAAAGGCTAATTTAGAAATTTCAAATGAGGATTAATACGCATGCGTAACCTTTAAAATATGAAATTTGAATATTTTCTTGAAATCTATAGGGTTCTGATATATATACATATATATATATATATAAATAATATTCCGTGTATCACTATAATATATTATATTGAATAGTCAGCATTCAGCATATTCATATTAATCAAAATCATATTATTTTATGCACCTACCTTCCTTTCAACCTACATTATATAATATAATTTATTAATTACGATAGAAGATATTTACATTTACTGCATTTCATTCATTTCAAGATTTGTGGCAACGTCTCAACGTTCATTATGCCTGCCACAGAAAAGCAAACAACGGTGCAAATACTCCGAATGAATACTTCATTGCAATAGAAAAGCAAAACACATGTAAATGGCAACACGGATAGGAACCCAGTCTTATACAATGTCGACCAATCACAACTATAGAATTTCGCGTGAAATCGAGTGAATTCGTTGGAAAGCATTAATTTAATCGTACGTAGTGTGATCGTAGTTACTAATGGACGAAAACAGCAGCGTGTTTACTTATATTGCTCGCGTATTGTTTTAAAATGAGTTTGGTTACTGAAGTTAATTTCAAAAATTTCAATGGTGACTTAGTGGAATATTTGTTATCCCATAACTTTAGTGCACTAAGTTATGAGGATAAAGTTTTGATAAAAACATTGCGACCTACCCCTGAATTAAACAATTTGGTGCAGCGTAACAGACAACAAAACCGCGGTTTTGATACAAGGAATTATGAGACACATCCTTGCCTAACCGGATCACAGGTAAAAAATAAATTATTTTGTTGGCAGTGTTTACTTTTTACTAGTGAAAATGTCTCTGTTTGGGGCCGCTTAGGATTTGAGGATTCAATTCTATACCTAGTTGAAAGTGAGGAATTTTTCACCGATAGAGTAACTTTAAATACAGCACGCGGATTAATATCTTACTTACAAGATAAGGAATTTATATATTTTTTAAACATAAACAAACAGAAATAGTTTTTCAAATCTTACAGCACAAGTTTTCAGATGTAATTTACTCACGAAATCGGCTCAAGTTTCTTTTGGAAAAAATTTCAGAATTTCGTGCAGAAGTTTATTTTAAAAAACTATTTTCTGTATTTCAAACTACTGATGATACGACTCAATTTAGCCCAAAACGAAAGAAATTCAGTTACGCAGATATGGAGCTTCACTATAAGCAAATATTTTATGAAATTTTGGATACTATTAGGGGCAAATAGAAATAAGGTTCTCTGATTTGAAAGAACTGCATTTCTTCGACTTACTCAATAAAAATTTGTTTTCGGCTAATTTTCCAGATAACCTTTTGGAAAATTTATGTCAAAAATACACTTTTTCTGATAAGGTGGCCATAAAAAGTGAACTGTGTGTTGTTTATAATGACTATGAAATTTTGGGGTAAAATGAAAATCATGTGAGAACTACTAAATACCTTTTTGATAATGATTTGAATCAAGATTTACCCCAAGTTTATAAACTCTTATGTCTAATTGTTTCTATCCCGGTGACATCGGCTTCCGTAGAGCGCTCGTTTTCCACTCTTAAGAGAATTAAAACTTATTTACGAAATTCAATGAGCCAGGATCGTTTGAAAAATATTAGTTTGTTGTCTATTGAAAAGGAATTGGTAAAACTTTTGGCGAAAGACAAAAAATTTGATGAGGATATTATAGATCATTTTGATAACGTTAAAGATCGCAGAATCCCGCTAATCTTCAAAAATATATAATAACTTTTTATTTGCTCTCACCAGCTGTTAACAAATTCGTTGAGTAGGTAGGTAGGTACCTATTTTGTGAAAGAAAAAAAAATTTGATGAATAGATGAATTGATTAGTTTCTGTGAATATTGTAAATAGGAGTTGTAGGTCTCAAGGTAGACACTCGAAAGTGAAAACAAATTAATAGCTTATGGTGCTTGTTTTACTTTGATTTTCCTTAAATTATAAGGCGGTTGACCTTGAAAGTCTAAAAATTTTCGCCTATGGTGTATTTTTTAATCCCTCTTGTAGCCTCCTCAAACCAAAACCTCACGGGCCGCCACTGATATATATATATATATATATATATATATATATATATATATATATATATATATATATATATATATATATATATATATATATATATATATATATTTATTTATATAGGTATTTATATATAAAATGTTGACCTACCTAATCACTGTACCAAGGTGTCAATGGCCATTGACGTCGAGACAACTAAAACATTAATAATTAATAAAAATTCTTTTCAGAATTTTTGGTACTAGCGTTGAAGATATTTATGCAAAAAATTTGAACAAATCACGGGTATTGCATTGGAGCGAATACAACAACAAATTTTTTGACAAAACTCTATATATATATATATATATATATATATATATATATATATATATATATATATATATATATATATATATATATATATATATATATATATATATATATATATATATATATATATATATATATTTTTATATATATTTATAATATATATATATATATATATATATATATATATATATATATATATATATATATATATATATATATATATATATATATATATATATATATATATATATATATATATATATATATATATATATATATATATATATATATATATATATGCATTTTCCATTCAGGAAATGAGAATCTATGGAAATAATATCAAAAATACATTGCCAATTTAATTATATTGTTGTTTCGACCCCAGAAATATATGAATTTCTAACTCCGATTTTAATTACTTTCCAATATGAAATTAATAATTCATAATAATTTAAATGAATATTCGAATTGTTGAGGCCATTACTCGATGAAAATCAATTGTTCCCATGTTTGAGAAATGAAACTCTGGGTTTAACGATTTTCACCTACAATAAAACAACAACAGTTGCACAACGCGTTTCGCTAACACTACAGCTTCTTCAGGTGCGAACTTCAAACAGTTTGAAATTCGCACCTGAAGAAGCTGTTGTGCCAGCGAAACGCGTTGTGCAACTGTTGTTGTTTTATTATAATGTGAAAATCGTTAAACCCAGAGTTTCATTTCTCAAACATGTTAAATGAATATTCTTTCTCATTTGAAATGAAATTTAAAAAAAATTTATGATACAAAAGAGTGCACTTCAAGATTTTGTGAAGAACATGCGACTAGCTAACAACGTTACGTCTATAGAGATTTGTATGACGACGAAATAATTATATGTAAAATCGATACAAATTGGTTTATGAAACCGACAACAAATATTTAACTCTAAATAGATATTTATAAGTGTTTACAATGCAGTATCGTTTAGATAAATCATAATTGTTACAAAATATTACTAGTTCAATCCACTAAATTGATACTGATTGTCTATCAAATATTCGTAAGACCATTCAATATATGTAGATATTATTTATATAGATAGTGTATATTTAGCGTTAATAGATAACATTTTTATTCAGATATCGAATTAACTTTTTCCGGCCCAAATCATGTTTTTGTGGAAAACATATTGTTTATGGTTTGTTAATGGTCTATTATAGATAAACGAAGAGAAGAAAACAAATTTCAAGATAGAAAAATACAAGGATTATCCTACAGGATGTGGTCACTACACATAACCACTGGGAACATATAACCAAATAATATAATCTATTTTGGCCAATATAACATGAAACAGTTTTTGTCATGTTTCCAGCACAATCCTACTTTTCAAGTTAAACGTTTCATACAACTCATCTGCGTGAAGATTTTCTAAATATTCAGTACTAGGGTTCCCAACCCATCTGTATTGCCTGAGAGACTCCGGTAATAATGGCTAATTATAAGCGACCGTTGATCAAACAAACTTCGATTTTTAATGATTATGATGTTGTGGTAAAAAACATTCAAACATCAGATGCTGCCCGAAAGCAAAGTAAATATAAATTTAAAAACTAATAAATTAAGTAAGATATAAATACAAATTCACACAGTATTCAGTAGAGCCTCGTGTAGTGTCCAACTATAATAGTGGGGTATATATATATATATATATATATATATATATATATATATATATATATATATATATATATATATATATATATATATATATATATATATATATATATATATATATATATATATATATATATATATATATATATATATATATATATATATATATATATATATATATATATATAATGTCACCGGAAGATAATAAGATCCGCAAGTTTATAAATTTCCTAGGAAATTTATAAACCTTCGTAGGATTCTAAACGAGAGATAAATTGTATTATTTTACGCCCACATTTTCGCAAATTTATCATTTTACGACGACTCGTGGTAAATTTATAAACTAACGGATATCCATTCGTAAGATTATAAACGGTTTCACCAATCGCAGAAGAGCTTTTAATTTTACGCTTCTTTAAAATACGGCAATTAACACACTGCTCTGTGATTGGTCAATGTTGACAGTCTATCATTTTAATGACATTTTCAATTTTTTCCTCACTCTATTCCGACTTCTTACTATTCTAGTCATGTCCACTATAAAACTTTAGGGCTCTGTGGTAAATTTCACTTCGTCAACAAATTTTCTGGCAGTTACCGTACTATCTTCACCATTTTGGCTGTCCGCAGCTTCCAGGTCGCTCATTATTGGTCTAGTTTAGTAACTTTAGCAAAATAAAACTATTTTCACAGTTCCAACGCAGTTACAACATTAAAAACTTAACAAAAACACACGAGCAACCGGTTTGTTTATGTTCCGTGGCGAACAATTGCGCTGGAGATGAAACACGTGATTTATTCAACTAATCAGAGCGCACATGGCGTTTGGTTATTGCTTACTTATTATTTTACGCGTGAGTTCGGTAAGTTTATCAATTTGCGAAAATGTGGGCGTAAAATAATACAATTTATCTCTCGTTTAGAATCCTACGAAGGTTGATAAATTTCCTAGGAAATTTATAAACTTGCGGTTCTTGTTATTTTCCGGTGACTATATATATATATATATATATATATATATATATATATATATATATATATATATATATATATATATATATATATATATTAGAACAATTTTGTTAAATACGGATATAGTACTTTTACTACCAAACAACGATGTCGGTTATTTCTATAAGTTTTCAATAACAGTTAACGGTAAATTGAATATATTTATGGGATAATTAAAAATACACGTGACTCTAATTTTATATTTAACCCTTTCAGGGCAATTGGTTAGTTAGGAAGACCACAGTCCACAAGTTTGTAAGTCATGAGTAAAGCTGCTCGTTGTCTATTTCAGCAAACCAGTGTGTTTTATGGGTTGTCTAATATCACAAATTTCAACGTGTTCATCCGAGGTAGACCAAAATAAGTCGCAGCGCGCATAATGTTTACGATAGTTGGATTATGTCTGTGATTATTATCATAGAAAAATATTACAATTTCTGAATATTGGATTAAGAAATAGCGTTGGTACCACTGTTGTCAAATGATGGTGTAATAGAACGGTATAAATAACACGTTTCATGTAAATGGGTTAATCCCCTAGATACACGTCAGGTAAGGTAGAGGGAAAGAGGTGCAGGTATTATATATAAATAATAATTATGTACAGTAGTCGTCGCTCAGTCGAAAAACTACATTTAAGTTAGATCGCAGATCACAATTTCATAATGAAATTACTAAATGTAAAATGCATCGATGATATTAATTATTTTTTAAAAGTTTTATGTTTGAAATTATTCACATATTTTGGATTGACTGAAATTTGCCGCATTTTAGGTATTTCAGTTGATAGTTGTGAAAAAGTTAAAACTAAATGTGAGGAAATAGTTCCTAAAAGTGTAAACTACCATTTTACAAGAATATGTAATTACAAGTGCGGTTTTTGTTTTCATACAGCAAAAACTTCGTTCATGTTGGATTTAGAGAATGCAACATTGGGTCTGAAACTATTGAAAGACGAAGGTGAATTCACCGAAAACTATTCCATTATTTTCTTGATATTTTACTATTATACGTTTGTGTACTCACAGTATTTTATCGTATTATACAGGCATGGAAAAAATTAATTTTAGTGGAGGAGAACCATTCTTTCCGAAAAGAGGCAAGCATTTGGGAGAAATGGTAAAATTTTGTAAGGATGATCTAAAATTGCCATCAGTTACCATAGTGTCCAATGGATCTCTCATAACGGAGAAATGGTTTCAAGAATATGGAAAGTATGTTGATATTTTGGCAATTTCATGTGATTCATTTGATGAGGATACTAACAAGGTAAAAATACCACAGTACCTCTCTACCTCCGACAGTTTTTTATTTTGCAAATATTTTTAGACCATAGGAAGAGGGCAAGGTACCAAAAGCCACATCGCGCAGTTATTTAAAGTCAAACGGTGGTGTAAACAATATAATGTGCTTTTCAAAATCAATACTGTTGTGAATAAATATAATTATGAAGAAAATATGGTTGAAAAAATCAAGGAACTGAATCCTGTAAGGTATGTAAACTATTTAATTAAATATATTCATAACATTTTCAATAAAAATTAATAGGTAATTAACAGTGGCGGCTCGTGAGGTTTTGGTTTAAGGAGGCTACAGAGGTGTTAAAAAATACACCATAGGCGAAAATTTTTAGGATTTCAAGGTCAACCGCCTTAGAATTTAAAGAAAATCAAAGTAAAACAAGCACCCTAAGCTATTAATTTGTTTTCACTTTCGAGTGTCTACCTTGAGACCTACAACTCCTATTTACAATATTCACAAAAACTCTTCTCAGCCGCAATTAATCTATTCATCAAATTTTTTTCTCTTTCACAAAATAGGTACCTACCTACCTACTTAACGAATTTGTTAACAGTTGGTGAGAGAAAATAAAAAGTTATTATATATTTTTGAAGATTAGCGGGATTCTGCGATCTTTAACGTTAGCAAAATGATCTATAATATCCTCGTAAAATTTTTTGTCAATCGCCAAAAGTTTTACCAATTCCTTTTCAATAGACAACAAACTAATATTTTTCAAACGATCCTGGCTCATATAGAAACAATTAGACATAAGAGTTTATAAACTTGGGGTAAATCTTGATTCAAATCATTATCAAAAAGGTATTTAATAGTCCTCACATGATTTTCATTTTGCCCCAAAATTTCATTGTCATTATAAACAACACACAGTTCACTTTTTATGGCCACCTTATCAAAAAAAGTGAATTTTTGACATGAATTTTCCAAAAGGTTATCTGGAATATTAGCCGAAAATCCGGTAAACAAATTTTTATTGAGTAAGTCGAAGAAATGCAGTTCTTTCAAATCAGAGAAGCTTATTTCTATTTGACCCCTAATAGTATCCAAAATTTCATGAAATATTTGCTTATAGTGACGCTCCATATCTGCGTAACTGAATTTCTTTCGTTTTGGGCTAAATTGAGTCGTATCATCAGTAGTTTGAAATACAGAAAATAGTTTTTTAAAATAAACTTCTGCACGAAATTCTGAAATTTTTTCCAAAAGAAACTTGAGCCGATTTCGTGAGTAAATTACATCTGAAAACTTGTGCTGTAAGATTTGAAAAACTATTTCTGTTTGTTCAAAAATTAATTTAAAGATGTTTAAAAAATATATAAATTCCTTATCTTGTAAGTAAGATATTAATCCGCGTGCTGTATTTAAAGTTACTTTATCGGTGAAAAATTCCTCACTTTCAACTATAGGATTAAATCCTCAAATCCTAAACGGCCCCAAAGAGAGACATTTTCCCTAGTAAAAGGTAAACACTGCCAACAAAATAATTTATTTTTTACCTTTGATCCAGTTAGGCAAGGATGTCTCTCATAATTTCTTGTATTAAAACCGCGGTTTTGTTGTCTGTTACGCTGCACCAAATTGTTTAATTCAGGGGTAGGTCGCAAAGTTTTTATCAAAACTTTATCCTCATAACTTAGTGCACTAAAGTTATGGGATAACAAATATTCCACTAAGTCACCATTGAAATTTTTGAAATTAACTTCAGTAACCAAACTCATTTTAAGACAATACGCGAGCAATATAAGTAAACAAGCTGTTTTCGGCCATTGGTCACTACGATTAAATTAATGCTTTCCGACGAATTCACTCGATTTTACCCGAAATTCTATAGTTGTGATTGGTCGACATTGTATGAGACTCAGGCTCCATCGGTGTTGCCATTTACATGTGTTTTGCTTTTCTATTGCAATGAAGTATTCATTGGGAGTATTCGCACCGTTGTTTGCTTTTCTGTGGCAGGCATAATGAACGTTGAGAATATACCCTTTTAAGCCTCCGCAGCTTTGCCACAAATCTTGAAATGAATGAAATGCAGTAAATGTAAATACCATTATATAATGTAGGTTGAAAGGAAGGTAGGTGCATAAAATAATATGATTTTGATTAATATGAATATGCTGACTATTCAATATAATATATTAGTGATACACGGAATATTATTGAGGAGGAGGCTTAGCCTCCTAAGCCGCCCCTGGTAATTAATCAAAAATAATATTTTCCATTGTCTTCAGTTCTGAAACATACAAGATTTTCAATAACTAGTAGGTAGAAATCAGCCTGTTTCGACTCGCAAAGTTCATTATATATACATAACTACTTTGACATTGCGCTAATTTTGTTGTTTCAGATGGAAAGTTTTTCAATGTCTTCTTATTGAAGGTGAGAACGCCGGTCCTGAAGCTATGCGCGATGCCGAACAATTCTATATAAACAATGAAATATTTGAAAAGTTCTTGGAAACACACAAAGATGTAGATTGTTTGGTACCTGAATCTAATAGTAAAATGCTTAATAGCTACTTAATTTTAGATGAATATGTGAGTAGATAATTTAAATTGTTAAATTCAGAATCTCTTATAACAATTTACATAAATATAGATATGCTTTCATGATAATTTTCCTTTGAATTTGTAGATGCGGTTTTTAGATTGCCGGAATGGTTGTAAAACACCATCAAAATCTATATTAGATGTTGGTGTGAAAAATGCCTTGAAGTTTTCTGGATTTGATGAAGTGATGTTTAAGAAAAGGGGAGGAATTTATAAGTGGTCCAAAGAAGCACACAAATTGGAATGGTAAACAATAACTCTTGAAAATTCATAAAATTTTGGTTACTTACTAATTTTGGGCTGAAAAAGACGAATCTGATTTCAGAAAATCCGGGAAATCAACTATTTCTACATTTTCACCTTCGAAAAATTTCTAAGGAAATGTCAACACAGCGCCACCATAATGGATGTCGTGCAGTATTGCAGTAATACCAACCTAAAATAAGGAACTACGAAATAACTTTAATTTACATAAAATTTCGTTGTACTCACTCATTTCGGGACGAAATTGAGCCTGAAAAGAGTGAAAGCAGAAAAACTAAGGCATTTATCGATAATACAACAACAGACTGCCCCGATTTTCTTGAAATTTCGGATTATTGCTTATTTTGGCCTGAAAAAGCCGAATATGAAGATTTTGTCGCTGGGTCATCTTTTTTTTTCAAAAACTTGAGCTGACCTGACTTTTTCTAACCTTTATTACCTAACCTCCGAGTTCATAAAAGTATAGAATTCATGAAATAGACAATGTTTTTGATAATAAAATTCATCTATTTCGTGAATTCTATACTTTTATGAACTCGGAGGTTAGGTTAGTAAGGTTAGAAAAAGTCAGGTCAACTCAAGTTTTTGAAAAAAAAAGATGACCCAGCGACAAAATCTTACTTCATATTCGGCTTTTTCAGGCCAAAATGAGCTATAATCCGAAATTTCAAGTAAATCGGGGCAGTCTGTTGTTGTATTATCGATAAATACCTCAGTTTTTCTGCTTTCACTCTTTTCAGGCACAATTTCAAATGTAAATTAGAGTTATTTCGTAGTTCCTTATTGTAGGTTGGCATTACTGCAATACTGAACAACATCCATTATGATGGCGCTATGTTGACATTTCCTTAGAAATTTTTCGAAGGTGAAAATGTGGAAATAGTTGATTTCCCGGATTTTCTGAAATCAGATTCGTCTTTTTCAGCCCAAAATTAGTAAGTAACCAAAATTTTATGAATTTTCAAGAGTGTTCCGTTTATCTAAATATTTACCCAGATTTCTTTTGGGAAAGATAAAAATAATTTTTCAATAGTATTCTCAGTTTTTATTTGAATTATATAGAATATTAATTACAGTATTTGTATTCATGAGGTTCCTATGCTCAAATGTTCTTCTAATCTACAGAACTTTTTTTTTATATTCATTGTGTAGACATGTATTTTGATATAAATTTGAATTTTTTAAAATATGTAACATTTCTATTTTCAGTATTTGATACTCATATGTGGATTTTTTTTTGTTCTAATTAGTTTTATTTCATCAATGGTATTAACCATTGATAAAAATGTGTTTCTTATTATACGTAATTTTTAGTTTTTATATGAATTGTTTTTTACCTCTGATTATATTATATTAATATTAATAAAAAAAGATATTAAAAATTAAAACAATTAGTTTATTACTTTCTATTATATACACCAACAAACATCATGAATAAATTATTTAACTAACAGTTTGATATCAACTTTTCATTAGAGCAAATAGTTGATAAAATTTAAATTGTCGACTACTAATTTATTCAAATGTGGTTATTTTGTGTTGTTTCCTTATGTGAAATAACAATGAAATTAATTGAAATTTTCATTGCTGTAACTGAAAAAAATCAAGATGATTATATATAATTGAAATAATTAAAATGACTGAAAAATTAACATAATTCTATACAAAAAAATAACTGAATTTGAATTTTTTTTTAAATTTAATGAGATATATTTTGTTGAGGAAGTGATATATTGAATTACTAATACTGAAATCAGTAATAATGAGGGAAAACGCTTCAAAATTTCTTTACAATTATGATAAAATATTGCAATTTCAAAGAATATATTCAAATTATTTTTGAAATAACATTTGAAAATATTTCATATTTCGGACATTTGGGTCTTAATTATGAATATAATAATATAAAAGTACTACTTCAAGGCCACTCATCGAAGTTATCAATTTTTATTTTTCAGATAAGCGTCTTCGAAAAGTTCCAGCTCATGCGCCAAATAATTTGCCTTATTTCTGAGTACTTTTGCTCGACTAGCGGCATTTTCTAAAGTTGCTGCTTCTAGTTCCAACTGTTTTAGTTGTTTATCCATATGTCCTGTACCTTCATCGACTAAGTGGCATAAACGGGCAAAGGTGCCACTCAATTCTTGTTGTACCTGTAAGAAGATATATTAGACATGCTAATGAAATATAAAATTTTGGCTCTTTCAAAAGGTTTGTTCCAACCTTGAATTGCAAATCGTTCTCAACGCGCATGTCTGAAAAATATTGGTTTCCTGATCGATGGTTGGAACGCCTGATAATTTACTAGAAGTAGTGAGTCAGGGAAGAGCTTCTCATTAAAAACAAAAAATCCTACCACAAACAGAAATGTTACAATAGAGCAAACACGAAGAGATAGAAAAGAATGCATTAGAGATAGAATAGTACTTGAAAAAGAGAAGTTGGAGGTGCATAAACAAAAACTTATCTTAATGAAGGAAAGAAATGAACTTCTGAGAGAAAGAAATGATCTTTTAAAAAAATAGAACCTGTTCTACTTGTTCGAAAAATTTTATGCAACGTTTTATTAAGCAAATTTCAGATTTTTTTCTTACATTCATGTTTCAATTTTTTTTACTTTAATTTTAGGATTCTTTTTTTAATTAATGCGTTAGTGCAATTAATATCTTAGTGCAACGTGGATAGTAAATGTAGTACCTACAATAAAATGTAAGTTTGTTGTTTATGAAATATATGCCATTTTTTTAGTTTTACCGAACAAGAATACATAACGTAAATATGCGGAGAGTATAATGCGAGTTTTTATGTGACAATAGGTTAGGTGAATAAAAATAAGCAAAAGAATCTTAAAGAAATTGTCACCATCTGAAAAATAATAGCTCTACACATGCGCCAGATGAACGGTCAGAAGATAATCCGCAAACCGTTCTGATAGTTTTCAAACAGTTTGCAACCTTGGATGGAACGCAAAACTGACCGTTTCCTAATCGTTTATGATTCTGGTTGGAACGCATTTAAGTTACTGCGCAGAATCCTGACTGTAAGAAACTGTCTCTGATGCCGGTTGGAACGAACCTTAAATAGATAATTTCATAAATTCTCACAGTAGGCATGTCATTTGTTGATATTTTAACGTTTGTGAATATTTTTGTCATCATATTTAGTGAATGTCATTGCTGCTTTCTTTGTGTAGTCTTATAGAAATAATGGAAATGAAAATGAATTTACCCAAGAATATCATAGAAAATGCAGCCGAAGCTGCGAATAATTCATTGCCGGAGAAATCCAGAGTCGTATAAGACAAGGATTATGAAGTATTTAATCAATGAAAGTTGCTTCATTTCTCCTCGTACAATGAGCGGGCGTTATGATCCATAATGCCCGCTCATCACGCCCTAGGACACCGTATCTAAGGTAAAATCAACAAATAATATACAAGTGAAAAATAAATAAATTATTATCATTATTATTAAGTACTGTCGGGTTGAATCATGACAATAATTCCAAAATAATATGGAATAATCTAAAACAAAGACTCAAGGTTTAGCAAAATTTATACATCATGTGAAAGATGATCTTAGTTGAGCATTAAGATAAACGGTTTGATTATAGAGTGAAGCATGGGTTGCAGTTGGCTCGAAACATAATTAACTCATTGCATGTATCATAGAATATGTCCTATACATAAAAAAGGTGACAGAAGCCTTCCTGAAAACTTTCGCCAGGTGTCTATTTTGCCTGTCATTTCAAAGGTCCTGGAAACTTTAATTTATAATCAGCTGTTGGCGTATTTTGACAAGCATAATATTATTACACCACAGCAGTATGGGTTTAGGAAGGGACTTTCGACATCTGATGCAATATTGAAACTTCTAGAGGCCAAAACAAATGCTTTTGAAAGTAGGGACAAGTTTTTGGCTGTTTTTAGCGATTTGAGTGCAGCGTTTGATTGTTTGGATAGGGATATTTTGCTGGAGAAATTGCGGTTTTATGGCGTCAGGGTTTTGTCTGATCGGTACCAGATAGTCAACTCCGGAGGGATGGATGGTGTTCCTATGTTTGTTGGAACGGGCGTGCCACAGGGGTCTGTGCTGGGTCCGTTCCTCTTCCTAGTATATATAAATAATTTACCGAATACATTTAATGACGAAAGCATAAGAAACATATTATACGCGGACGATGCAACTTTCGTGGTCAGCATGGGAAGAGGAGAGGACTCGGTGGCTATCTTGGAGCATATTCTGCAGAGGGCCAATGACTGGTTTGCATCTAACAAATTGGTGTTAAATGTAAGTAAAACAAAATCAGTAGTTTATGAAACTAAGTCTAATGAAAAAAATAAGCAATCAAATGTAAAATTTTTGGGTGTGACATTGGATGTAAATTTGCTTTGGAGTGACCATATTTCTACGCTATGCAGTACACTGAGTCAAAGGACTTATGCCATTAGAAAAGTTAGACAGGTGGTAAGCCAGCGGGCGGCTGTCACTACCTATTATGCTTTATTTGAGTCGGTAATGCGTTATGGGGTAATAGCATGGAGTTCGGCAGCGAGCACACATCTGGATAAAATATTTAAGGGTAAAAGTACTGAGTCGGCAATTTTTGAGCTTGTTAGCGCTATACTAAAAACTCTTGATAAAGGCGAAATTCCATTAACTGTACTGTTAGACCTCTCTAAAGCTTTTGATTGTGTCGATCATAAGCTTTTACTTCATAAATTAGACATATATGGTATCAGAGATAATCAGCTCAAACTTATTGAAAGCTATTTAACTAATAGAAAACAAAAGGTTGTTATTGATGTATGCGGATGACTTAAACATATTAATAACTGCTAAAGACTTAAACTCTTCTGAGGAAATCTTTGGCAAGTCTATGGATGATATGAATGAATGGTGTGATCAAAATGGTTTGATTCTCAATAAGGATAAAACTGAATGTATTTTTTTTGTAACCGATAGAAATAATAGGGTGTATCCTAGAGAACTATTGTACAATAATGTTAAGATCAATGTTAGTCAGTCTGTTAAATTTCTTGGTATACATATTGATAGTAGTTTGAAGTTTTATGCGCATATTGATTTTCTGAAGGGAAGACTAAATTCGGTAATATACTCCATGAATATGTTGAAAAAACAAATAGATACAGAAACATTAAAGATTGTATATTTTGCTAACTTCCACTCGCTTCTTAGTTATGGCATCATTTTCTGGGGGGCGAGTCCGATGCTTCGTCAGGTTTTTGTTTCCCAGAAGCGTGCAGTGAGGGTTATGTTGGGCATGGGTCACAGAGATTCTTGCCGGGGTGTTTTTAGGAAGAATGGGTTGTTGACTGTCTGTGGTATTTATATTTTCAAATCATTGCTTTTCATGTATAGGAATATGCATTATTTTGAAGAATACCTGAATAAAAATAGAACACGAAGAATTGAACCCTTTCTGTATCCTGTGCATACCCTTTCCCTCACTGAAACTGGAACACTTTATAATTGTATGAGACTATTCAACTTGTGTCCTAGGAGATTTAAGACTTTCGATCTAAACTATAACAAATTTAGACAGAATATTTATGAATTTATTTTGGATATGGAGCCGTATGATGTTGGCGAATTTTCAGCTTTTTGTAAACGAATTTAATTATTGATTTTGACTTGTTTTCTTTATTGTATTGTTGCTATCTATGTAATGAAACAATTTCGGAAAATAAAGATATATTATTATTATTATTATTTAGGGTCCAAAAATTGCAATAAGATCAATAGTAAATATACCGTCGGATTCATCTTGTAGGCCCTTTTTCAAATCTTTGAGGATCGTGACTTTATATGGCATCATGGTTTATACAAAGTTAATTTTTGTCAAGAAAAATATACAAAAGTATGTTGTGGCAGCAGACGTTCATTCCCACAATACAAGACATAAAAATCAGCTAGTGATACCATATAGTAGGCTGTCTAGAACAAAAAATGAAGAAGTCAAATTGTATAATGCACTGCCACGGGAAGTTCGTGATGGTGCTATTAAAAGTTTTAGGAACAATTTGCTAAATATTTTGACCGATAGAAGAATAAGAAGAATAATTTATTGCCACAATTCTACATAATGTGAGTCCAAAAAAAAAAAAAAATTACCCAGTATATAGTTTTGAAGAATACTATTTGTTGGTTAAAAACAGAGATGCTTTCCTTTGAAAATGGGACATGTGCATTTATGGTGACACTTTTTGGCTTGCGTAATTGTTGACGTCTGTTTTTGTTTGTATTTTTGATCTGTATTTTGTATTCACGATTGTCTGTTCTATTGTATGTTTATTTGTTCATTAACATATCAAGATTTATGACAGTATTAGGAACAATTTGTAGTTTATTATTTTATTTTGTGACTTGTCTATAAATACTTTGTATTTCTGAAGATTAATAAATATATTATTATTATTATTATTTTATATTGCATATATTCATTTGTATAAATCAGAATGAATAATATTAAACGAACCTGGTGGCTGCAGTTGGCCGAAGTCAAATCAACTATCATTCTCAACTTTCTGGTGGCATGCGCAACATATTGTTTCTTGAACGTTCTCTCTTTAGCCTTATTCGTCCATGTTAATCTTTCGTAAAGATAAAGACATCCGTATATTCCACCAGTTACAACAACTATTCTCCATCCCACGGTTTTGAATAGAAAACCTGCCAAAAGTAAACCTCCCATAGTACCTTGGGAACTCACGCCAAGCATCGCGATCCGTGAAATCAGTGACCAATCATCTACCACGGAGTTCTGGTAAAAAAGCCTGCTCGTATCAACCATATCTGTTGGCGTACTAGGGATTATAGAATTGTGTGGGCTCTCCTTTTTGTTTGTCAGGGTTAAAAGTCCCGATCCTCCACTGGCAAATCTGAAAAACATCATCATTTAATCCAAGATATTAATTATAAATAGGTGATTTTAATTTGACGATTTATTCTTCATCATTGCAATACAGTTATACTACGTTTTTATAGGCAAATATAAATATTTTATTAAAAGTTGTAAATATCTGGGTCTAATAGTAGACCCATAGATAGGTTGAGTTGGAATTTGCATGTTAACTATATATTAAACAAAACAAAATATTTGGTTTTTATATTTTTTAAGTTATCAAAAATAATGCAACATAAGACGTTAATGATAGTCTATTACGCTTTATTTAATAGTGTGCTCAACTATGGTATAATAGCTTGGGGTGGAGCTTATTCCACGCAAATCTCTTTGCTGCAAAGAAGGCAGAATAGAATTTTAAAAATAATCAACAAAAAAAACTTCATATATGAAAATCAACCTTGCACAATAGAACAACAATTTTCACTTGAATCTCTAATATATCATTATGTAACTTTATCAGAATTATGTTCAAAATCTACAAGTGCAACTAGAAATAAATCTATACAATTACCAAAAAGAACATTAAAAATAAGTTAAAAAAGATCTTAAAGCAAAGCTATCCTAGTCTTTAATGCATTACCTAATGAACTAAAAAAATATTGAAAATAAAATTAAAAGAAAAAAGCAGCTAAAAGAATATATTAGACGTAATAATATTTAATTGTGCATCAGGTGACGACTGTGATACAAACTAAAGAAGATTTTTAGAATATATTTAAAGCCTAGTTTTTTAAGTTACTTAGAGTTAATTATATTAGTTTTTAGTTCAGTTTTAATTACCGGCCTCACGCACAGGTAACTTTGATTACCTCTGTGAGGATATACTATTCATATTAGTCTTTAAGCTATGTATTTTGTATATTTTTTTTTATAATAAACTGGTAATAAATACAGTACAATACAACAACTTTATAAATATATACATTATATATATATATATATATATATATATAAATATATAAATATATATATATATAATATATATATATATATATATATATATATATATATATATATATATATATATATATATATATATATATATATATATATAATGTATATATTTATAAAGTTGTTTCAATAAAATATTTATATTTGCCTATATATATATGTATATATATATATATATATATATATATATATATATATATATATATATATATATATATATATATATATATATACATACACGGTATGCCACTATTTCCGCCAAATTCCGTACGCCATGCGCAGTGACGTCACATTCGAGGTTCGAGACTCGGCATTTGACTTGCCGATGCATGGTTTACATGTTATTTTCAAGTGCGGAGAGAATATTTTATTATTTTGAGTGTATCAAGACGTGTAAATTCATTATTTGTATTGTGTTTTTGTTATTATATGTGGGTGTGTGAGTAATTATAATTTACAATGTCAAATTGTGCCGTAGCTAAGTGTAAAAACTGTAACTTTTGTAAAGTACAAAAGGTTCCGATATAAAATACTTTAGCTTTCCAAAGAAAGAAGATTTGGCAAAACAATGGATAATCGCTTGCCGGAGAGAAGATAAAATAAATCTGAAGACGAAGAAACAATGCAGCTAGTGCAAAATTTTGAGGTGGGAGAAAAAGTGAGTCAAGAATCATTGAAATATATAGCAGGCTTTGTAGCATTCAAGTTCAAGAATAAATACTCAGCAAGTATGGATATGAATAAGGCTCCTGACTGGATACAAGCCATTTCTAGAGGTTATCTCTTACATACAAATGAAAAATTGTGGGAAGTTGCTTTAAAACTTGAGTCCGAGTTCCATAGAATGCATGGAAACTCCTTGTCTGAAGGGGAGAAAATTTTTCAGAAATTAGCCGAGCACACTATGTCACGAATAAAATCCTCATCTGTGCCTTACGAAGTTGTCCTGTACTTTGCCAGAACTCGAACATATATTAGATTGCGAGACTTGAACAGAAAAATCAGTTTCAAGAATGCTCAAAGGAAACTAGACAAAAAAATGGCGAAATTTACCAACTTCAGGAAATAATTTTTTTTTTGTTTAACGTTCTCTTGATTTTTTGTTGTGTAATAAATTATTTAGAAAAATCTTAGCATTTTTTCATCTTTCTTTTTGGGTGGAGCCAATAATATATTCATAACATTGCGGTTTTTCTATTTTTTTAATGTTTTGAAATACCTGGTAAAAAATGAATTCAAAAAAACTTCCATTTTTATTATTTTCAAAATAATAATAACTGAAAAAATCAGTTTTAATCAAAAAAATCAACCACCATAATTTTAAATTCAATAAAACTTGAACGTCCGCCGCGAAATTACATTGGAACGAGCGAACAACTTCCTCGCGTTTCCTCGAGCATGACGTCACACGCGGCGAGAGAGAAAACACTTTCATGCGCAATAGCATAACGTGTGTATGTGTATCGTGTATACATATATATATCAGTGGCGGCTCGTGAGGTTTTGGTTTGAGGAGGCTACAAGAGGTGTTGAAAAATAAACCATAGGAGAAAATTTTTAGGATTTCAAGGTCAACCGCCTTATAATTTAAAGAAAAAACAAGCACCCTAAGCTATTAATTTGTTTTCACTTTCGAGTGTCTACCTTGAGACCTACAACTCCTATTTACAATATTCACAAAAACTCTTCTCAGCCAATCAATCAATTCATCTATTCATCAATTTTTTTTTCTTTCACAAAATAGGTACCTACCTACCTACTTAACGAATTTGTTAACAGCTGGTGAGAGCAAATAAAAAGTTATTATATATTTTTGAAGATTAGCGGGATTCTCCGATCTTTAACGTTAGCAAAATGATCTATAGCATCCTCATAAAATTTTTTGTCTTTCGCCAAAAGTTTTACCAATTCCTTTTCAATAGACAACAAACTAATATTTTTCAAACGATCCTGGCTCATTGAATTTCGTAAATAAGTTTTAATTCTCTTAAGAGTGGAAAACGAGCGCCCTACGGAAGCCGATGTAACCGGGATAGAAACAATTAGACAAAAGAGTTTATAAACTTGGGGTAAATCTTGATTCAAATCATTATCAAAAAGTTATTTAATAGTCCTCACATGATTTTCATTTTGCCCCAAAATTTCATTGTCTTTATAGCCGAAATCCGGTAAACAAATTTTTATTGAGTAAGTCGAAGAAATGCAGTTCTTTCAAATCAGAGAACCTTATTTCTATTTGACCCCTAAGAGTATCCAAAATTTCATAAAATATTTGCTTAAAGTGAAGCTTCATATCTGCGTAACTGAATTTCTTTCGTTTTGGGCTAAATTGAGTCGTATCATCAGTAGTTTGAAATACAAAAAATAGTTTTTTAAAATAAACTTCTGCACGAAATTCTGAAATTTTTTCCAAAGGAGACTTGTGCCGATTTCGTGAGTAAATTACATCTGAAAACTTGTGCTGTAAGATTTGAAAAACTATTTCTGTTTGTTCAAAAATTAATTTAAAGATGTTTAAAAAATATATAAATTCCTTATCTTGTAAGTAAGATATTAATCCGCGTGCGGTATTTAAAGTTACTTTATCGGTGAAAAATTCCTCACTTTCAACTAGGTATAGAATTAAATCCTCAAATCCTAAGCGGCCCCAAACAGAGACATTTTCACTAGCAAAAAGTAAACACTGCCAAAAAAATAATTTATTTTTTACCTGTGATCCGGTTAGGCAAGGATGTCTCTCATAATTCCTTGTATTAAAACCGCGGTTTTGTTGTCTGTTACGCTGCACCAAATTGTTTAATTCAGGGGTAGGTCGCAATGTTTTTATCAAAACTTTATCCTCATAACTTAGTGCACTGAAGTTATGGGATAACAAATATTCCACTAAGTCACCATTGAAATTTTTGAAATTAACTTCAGTAACCAAACTCATTTTAAAACAATACGCGAGCAATATAAGTAAACACGCTGCTGTTTTCGGCCATTAGTAACTACGATCACACTACGATTCAATTAATGCTTTCCAACGAATTCACTCGATGTCACGCGAAATTCTATAATTGTGATTGGTCGACATTGTATGAGACTGGGTTCCTATCGGTGTTGCCATTTACATGTGTTTTGCTTTTCTATTACAATGAAGTATTCATTCGGAGTATTTGCACCGTTGTTTGCTTTTCTGTGGCAGGCATAATGAACGTTGAGAATATACCTTTTCATGCCTCCGCAGCGTTGCCACAAATCTTGAAATGAATGAAATGCAGTAAATGTAAATACCTTCTATCTTAATTAATGAATTATATTATATAATGTAGGTTGAAAGGAAGGTAGGTGCATGAAATAATATGATTTTGATTAATATGAATATGTTGACTTCAATATAATATATTAGTGATACACGGAATATTATTGAGGAGGCTTAGCCTCCTTTGACTAGCCGCCCCTGATATATATATATATATATATATATATATATATATATATATATATATATATATATATATATATATATATATATATATATATAAAATCTGTCCAAGACATTAACATCTACTATATATGCAATGAAAGTACTGAGGTCCCAAGTTTCATTGATTGGAGGTTCTCAGAGCAGTGTATTTTTCAAATTTTCAATCAATTTTGAGTTATGGCCTGATATTTTGGGGAAATGCATCAGAAGCTAAACGCATTTTCGTTCTACAGAAGTATGCAGTGAGGGAAATTCTCGCGATGAGATTTAAGGAGTCTTGTCGTCAAGGTTTTAGGCCAAATGATCTTATGACTTTTACTGGTTTGTATATTTATGGTTTTGGTTTTCTTCTTGCAAAATTGTCACTACTTCAAGGAATATAGGAACGCGAATACTCAAAAAGTCTTGCCATACAACTACCCAAGGCATAACGGAAAAAAGTGTTTTATATAGGGGTATCAAACTTTATAATAGTTCGCCTAAAAAACAAGCCCCCTCAAGAATTTGTTTAGCCCCCTCTAGAAAGCAGTGCTGGCTACGGCCAAGTCAATACAACACTAACTAAATCATTCGACTAATTTTATCATCAAAAGTGAAATATTCACTTTAATTATATCCAAGAATAACGAAGAGATTATTCTTACCTCTGTATTAAAGATGTCAATCCCCATGAAAACCTAAATTCCAAGTCCTCGTGAAAATCGGCACACAAGTTATCGCAGTTTAATCGATACAAAATTTCAAAAGGCTGTCTCCTCGGTAAGATAAATGTAGCATTGGCTTTGTTCTTATCAGGAATTATCGTCTCCATTCTCTCGGTCATTTCTCTTTGGCTGGTCTCCATATTCATTGCCAACGCAGTTGATAATCTGGCCCTCAAGTTCGATCCTAACCCCGCCTCAACATGAGAATGAAGTTCTTTCTTGTAGACATTCAAGACGAGTGAATCCGAATGAAACGGTAGGTTGAACTCATCCACTAGAGTGCTCAATCGTCGGATTTCTTCGTTTAAAGCTTTCGAGACACGCTGTTCCACGTCTTCGACCATATGATGAATTTTTTGTTTCATTTCCTGTGTTATCAACATCAATTGCTGTTCGGTATAGTTTACTTTGTCGTGAAGTTCTTTACGAAGTGTCATTTTTTCACTTTTAAGCTGTTGGGCGTCTGTGTAAATGCTATCCAGGATTTCTCTCAGCTGGCTATAATATGAAGTAAATTGTGGGTTTGACAATGCTACTGGTTTATGTTGATTAAAATAAATTATGTTATGTTAGGTTACTGCCCAAGTAACAATTTGAAGACAGTTTCTATTTATTTAGGTTTTAAAATTGCTTTAATATGTTCAATAAATCGACATTGGATTTAAAGTAACCTTAAGATAAATTAAAAGTTCTTAAAGACCACTTTTTCTTAAACAAAGAATTTAATGCACTCTTTAAATCAAAATAAAAAGGCTATTTGCTCTTAATGTCCTATTGATCTTATACTGGTTTTATATTACTCTTAACATTGGCTATTTCAAAACTAATTTGCTATTATTAAGAATTGAATAGCAAGTGGGTTTTAAAACAATCCGTTCTGGGAAAAAAAGATTTAATACAGTTTTATGGAGTACTCTTGTTGTATTCTTTAAAACCCATTAGGAACACTATTTTATCCTGAGACAATACATTCAATATAATACCACATTAAATCCAAAAACATAATTTTTACCTTTTAATGAGTACATTAAGAGTATTATTCATTTAAAAGGTTTTAATTTAGTCAATTTGGTTAAAAGAAATACCTTTTGGTCTTTGGACGACTTCATTAAAACTAATTAAATATCCCCTCCACATTCAGATGAATGTGGAGGGGATATAACTGAGAGAAGCTCTTTTCAACCAGAGCAAGAAAACCATAGTGCAATTGAAAGCAGCGTTACTTATAAAGAGTGTCCTTTCACTTCATCTTTCAATCCGTTCGATTATGAAAGCAATGCCTGGGAATTACGGGAAGAAATCTACGAAAACGACGATCAAATTCAAAATGATGAATTTCAAAACGACAATGAACTCATAAAAAATCTGCTTTTCTGCGAAGAGCTTAGAGAACTGGCAATCCTTTCAAACATGAGTCAAGGCACTGTTAAACAATATTACAACTCATTAATAAACGACTACCAAAGACTATTCTTGAGCAAGATCCGCGAAATTTTTTTTGTGAGGTTAGGATTCCATTTGAGCGCAAGACCACTTTAAATCAATAAGGTCACAATTTGAACTTATTGGTTTTGAAAGGAAACGTAAACAGACTCCTGTGGTAGTAATTGGATTTATAGTGGTTAATAAAACGCTGTTTTAAATCTTGTGAGATTTGAAACATTTAATAAATGAACAATTAGTTTTAATCTATATCACGCCATGTTTCACTGCAATAAAGACTCCGCCATTTTGGACTTTTTCAATAGGAAACGAAAAGAATATTATTATTCAAATAATTGCGTCTTGTATCTTCTTAAAAAACTGAAAAACGGTTTGTCGAAATATGCCACAATTAAAAAAATGCATTTAGATCCTTAGATGCAAAATAAAATTTGATGATATTTTTTTCAATATTTTTTAAATATGGGAAAAATACATTGAATGAGTGGCGCTCGAGTTATGTTGAAGTATTTCATTACTTTTTATCAGAAAAGTTCCATTCGTTGGTGAATTTTTCACCATGTAATAGTTTTCTTTCGAATATTCTTTTAAGATATGCTCAGTATACGTATGCGGTTTAAAATATTACCACTCTGCCGGCCATTATACATACTTAAAAGATGTCGAGTGTAAATAAAATAAAACTCTTTTAGGATTCATTAATTATTTTTAAATTAATTTAGTCCGCGTTGAATACATTTTGAGAGCAAAATGTCAGATAATAAGTTTTAAATTATATATTTGAAGTTGCCTGGAAGAACCCTTTAAGAATATAGAATTAAAACTTAATGGTTTTAATACAGTTTTGAAATTTAGTCTTGAAGGCCTTTTTAGGATGGGCCCTTTTTGGCTAGAAGCTGCTTTATGATGGTCTCAGGGATGTCTTGAAGATCACTTGATTTAATTCGAAATTTTATTGTATAGTATTAAAGCGATCTCGAAGATCGGTATAAGAGCATTAATGTTACTTGGGTGTTGAGCGATGGAAAGTTATAGAAGAAAAATGTTTATCTATATTCTTCTTTGACGTACTTTTCAAAAGTGAAAATATCATTGAAAATTTAAAGGTATAGTCTGTCCAGCGACTGTTGGCGTGTACGTCACCAATTGTATATGACGTCGATCGTGGACACTGTTGCCAGACGTAATAAATAATCAAATTGAACATTATTCCCTACCAGAACTGCCTATCTATATGGAATCCATATTCATCGATCGATAAATCAAACTTAATTAAAAAATCTTCTAGGTTACTCGGCGACTGTCAAACGTGAAATGCCTATTACCGGCGGCGCGTTGATCGAGAGGGTCCGACAACATTGCAAATTTTTCAATTAAATGACAACTTAACAAACATTCAACTTATTTTCATTACTCGGAATGTTAGTTTTTCTCGAGTGATACATACGATTTGATATGTTAAGAACAGAATATTTGTCGAAATGGATGATCCGGTCACTATCACCATATAACTACTTTTTCAGAAAATTACTTACGACATATATGAATTTTGACCATTTCGAATTTTATTTATTTGGGTAGGCAGCCTTGCGTCGTTATTTGCGCATGACTGTGACGTACACGCCAACTTAGACTGGACAGACTATATTATCAGCATCAGAAATAATTATTTGCATCTATGATAAATATAAAATCAATAATTTCACGAAACTAGTAAAAATCCAACATCTGAAAATATGCTATTTTATATATTGTTTTTTCAAATTTTGGATTGATTTGGCCGATACTTGGTGTAAATTAATAAACATATTAAAACAATGGTTAAAAATAACAATTTACACATTTATTATAAGAAATAACGCATGACGCACGTTTCGGTGGAACTTCACCTTCTTCAGATGCTAATGGCAAACTAACTAAGTTTCTCTGTTATTTCGAAAACAAGAAATGACAAATTATGTAGAAGGGGTAAATAGAAAGATGGTTACAAATAATTATTAGAAAAGGAAAAACCAATTCTGAACTGCTAGTCAGGTAGTTGGGTAATTTTGAAAAGATTAAGATCATACTTCAAGCCCCCTTCTTAATCTTTTCAAAATTACCGAACTACCTGACTAGCATTTCAGAATTGGTTTTTCCTTTTCTAATAATTATTTGTAACCATCTTCTACATAATTTGTCATTTCTTATTTTCGTTATAACAGAGAATCATAGTTAGTTTGCCATTAGCATCTGAAGAAGGTGAAGTTCCACCGAAACGTGCGTCATGAATTATTTCTTATAATAAATGTGTAAATTGTTATTTTTAACCATTGTTTTAATATATTGTTTTTTCATCCCAATTACTCACTTGGCAATTAGCTTGCCTCTCTGAGAATGCTGGTCGAACTTTGTTTTGACGGCGCTTTTCGAAATGCATTCTTCGAATTTTCTTTCAAAATCTTGAAATTCGAAATATCTGGTTTGAAATCCGTCGGTAAGGGGAGTAGAAACAGTATGTCCTTGTTCTGCCAATCTAGCTTGAAGCGCTTCTTTAGCGGAAATGAAGAAGATGCGCTCGTCGGCTTCTCTCGGAGAGATAACTTTCAACTCTTTAACTAGGAAATCGGCTGCTCTTTCTTGATGTTGCCTCCTCACCTGAAGTGGCCATAAAATCATAAAACGAGAGAATCTTGATTACACACAAAACATTATGAAAAATATTTATGTATAAATATATTCTTATTAATTTGTTGAGAAACGGTATACAAATTTACAAAATTACAATTTTGTTGATTGAATATTGGTGGAGATTACATGATGTACATACATTTCAATTAGAATTAAAATAAAAACATATGTTTGCCTTTTTTTGTAATCTGACAAGAGCTTTTGTCGACTATAGAAAGGATGTGGGTTCTTGTGTGCTCTTGGGTGTTGTGTATGTCCTGAATTTAGTGGTTCTAATTATGAGATTAATTGTTGGGTAATGTACATTGTTTACAAGCCCATTGGCCGTTCGGAATTGGCGTTAAACTGTAGGTCCCTCGGGATAAAAAAAAAAAATTTCGTCATTCTATGTAACTAGATTATTTTCACAGAAGTATCTTGATGTATATTTTTATCAGTATTGAAATTCATAAAAAAGGGTTGGCAACTTTTTTCGAGAGCTCGAGCCCGGAACTCGATAATAAATTGATTGATTAATTCTTAATGTTGTTTTGTTTTGTTCTCAAAACATGAAAAAATGCTTACCCTTTGATTTTCTACTAACTTTGTGATTTTCTATACTGTACAGGCTGTCCCATTTTCGATGTCCTTACGGGGGGTAACTCGCTTATTTTTAAAGATAGAGATTTGCGGTTTTCGCGAACGTCGGCTATTTTTTTGTTAATCTCACGATACCGCAAACAAATTTTTCATAGCTTGCTTCGTTTTTGAGATACAGGGCGAAGTTGAAAATATTGCATTTTGGTCCCCCTCCTGTATCACAGCTGTCTTTCAACTTATAGAAAAAGTAAAAACTGTTTTTTATACACTTTTTTACGTATAATCCAGTAGCGTAGTCAGATTTTTGGAATGAACTGTCATTGTTTAGATATAACCCAATGTTATATTTTTTTAAATGGAACACACTGTATATTTTTCCATATTCAAAACATAAATGTTTTGCGCTTTTCAAAAATATATAATACTTATATAAAATTTCAAGTATTAGCCCTGTATTTAGATAATTTTCTTTTTTTTTATGTCAAGTCAAGACAAATATCACTTTGATAGATCGTTCGGCGCAGTAAACAAATATATCACTTCCATTTATATAAGTAAGAATGAAAAGTAGTCATTAAAAAAATATTATTTAATATAAGTTACTAAACAGAGATATATTCAATGATTATAACAAAAATAGAAACTTGTATGTAACACTCCTACAAAACAAAGTTCTATTATTTTTCTGTTGAAAATGTTTTGTAAATATTGTTCAAATTACTTCGAAAACTTCTCTCGTGGCATTCATCAGAGCATCTCGATTTTCGTGCCGCGTGTGTTTATTTTATTTTTTACGTAGCCCCATATAAAGAAATATATATATATATATATATATATATATATATATATATATATATATATATATATATATATATATATATATATATATATTTTAATATCTTCGAAACCCTTGGAATGCCAACCGCATCTTCAATTTCTCTGCAAGTATTTTTGTTCTCTTCTACCTGTGCGAGGACACTAATTTCATCATTTTCGGAATTTTCTTTTCTATAACTTTCTGGCCTAGGCTTTTCAAAAGATCCGAAAAAGGAAACTTAAAATTTCTATCTTATTATCTAACTGACACCCAGTAACTGAGTAATAGTAAATAACTTTCAAAATAGAGGTCCATCGCTTGATTTGGATTATTTAAACCAACTTGGTAATATATCCCGACCATATCTAATTTTTCGTAGTTTTGATATACTGGATTATCATTCGCCATTGTAAGAAAAATTTGTACAATTTGACGGGAACTATAAATATTCTGCACTTTTTTTTCATAGCCACCTACTAATTAGGTCCAGAGCGTATATAGTTGATAAATAGTGTTTCATTAGTTTAAATTTATTGTTTTGTCAAATTGTTTAATAACGTATATTAAACAATATTTTTTAATGAAAACTTTTCATTCTTACCTATATAAATGGAAGTGATATATTTGTTTACTGCGTCGAACGATCTATCAAAGTGATATTTGTCTTGACTTGACATAAAAAAAAGAAAATTATCTAAATACAGGGCTAATACTCAAAATTTTATATAAGTATTATATATTTTTGAAAAGCGCAAAACATTTATGTTTTGAATATGGAAAAATATACAGTGTTCCATTTAAAAAATTATAACATTGGGTTATATCTAAACAATGACAGCTCATTCCAAAAATCTTACTACGCCACTGGATTTTACGTAAAAAAGTGTATAAAAAACAGTTTTTACTTGTTCTATAAGTTAAAAGACAGCTGTGATACAGGAGGGGGACCAAAATGCAATATTTTCAACTTCGCCGTGTATCTAAAAAACGAAGCAAGCTATGAAAATTTTGTTTACGGTATCGTGAGATTAACAAAAAAGTAGCCAACGTTCGCGAAAACCGCAAATCTCTATCTTTAAAAATAAGGGAGTTACCCCGTAAGGACATCGAAAATGAGACAGCCTGTACAGTATATAAAACTATTAAAAAAAGTGTGTGTGCAATTTAAACAAGGTAGAAGTGAAACTTCAGAAAAGTAGCGTACTTGGCTTGGACCGGAGCATATACGCCGGTTCGATATAGTGGGAATACTACGAAAGCCTGAACAAAAAGGAGACGAAGATTATAGAAAACACTGTATACAGTGGGCCCCCGGTAATCCGGCCCCTGTCTAATCCGGCGCCCCCTGTAATCCGACATGCCTATCATTATTGAATGTAAGTTCACATGCATAATTTTGCGAAAAAAATTGATGAATATTTTCATACTTTAAAATTTGATTTTTATTCATAGTTTTTGATTATGCATTTGTTTGTATACAATTATTTCATAATATGAAATTTAGTTATTATTTTCTGTAAGTTCTATAGCATTAATAAGGTTAATTTTATAATCAAACGTAAGCTGTCTATTGTGGTGTTTAATTTACTAAATTCGACATACATAGGTATGTAGTATATCATGATTTGTAGTTCAGATAGAATCTTATCATTTTGATCTGTAATTCGTTGGATTACAGTGTACTCTTTTTCAAAAAATATAGGGGGGTCTTAGGCAGTACTCTATAATCCGACAAATTCGATAGTCCGACACGGCCCTGCAAAACGTTTGTCGGATTACCGGGGGTCCACTGTACTTGTATTCTATCTCATTCTCTCGCTGTCTAAATACTATTTATGAATATGTTTGCCTCTTTTTTGTGTCGATTTTTCGTTTCATGGAATTTTCCAATCACAACGGTGCTAACGAAATTACACTTCAGGATATTTCATTCGGCTTTTACATCTCTCTATGTAGCACTATCACACAAAACATATGAAATATCTATTAGAGATGCGTTGGGCCCGTGTTTATAGCTATATAGCTGAAAATGTTCAATTAAACTAATTGGAAAATAATAGAAATTGCAAATGTGTGAATGTTTCGAATCTGAATACCAAAATTCATAACATGAAATGCATTTGATTATATAACTTATTTCTAATATATATTTGAAATTTTCTTTCAATTATACTATATAGAAGATTAATAAAAAAAGTTTATAGAAAAAACTCTCATGAGCTATTAAATATTGTAGCATTATTAAAGTAAATCAATCTAATAATTTTCTACTACACAATTTTAACCGAATATTAAAAAAAAACTCACCTCTTCCTGTTGATTGCAAAGCTTATATAGAAAATAATATTACTTATTAAAGTAATATAACAATATTCAATTTAATTTAAATGCCTTAATTATATAACATTTGCAACATCAACCAAATGTATCCTTTTTTTTTCACAGAATAGCAATGTCATATTGGAGGTCACTATTTAAAGGAAAATTGATAAGATTTTACTGATATATATTTTTATGTTACATCATAATATATTTACTTTTTGAATATAAGATAAATTAATTACATATAAAACGAATAGAATCTTGTTTATTCACTCAATTTAACAGCACCCAAATGAAAAGTAAGTGTATAAAATTATTAAAATAAGCATTGCAATGCTAACAAAAATGTGAGATTAACCATGAAAATTTTTATGGAACAAAATTGAGAAAGCGGCCATTTAAGATATTTTTACACAAAGAAATGTCTAAATATAAAAAATAATAAGTATAGCAAAAAAAAATACATTTTAATTGGATTTAAAAAAATCCTGGAAATGATGCTTTTGAACTTGCGTATTTATGTATAATATCTTCACTTACCTGGTCCAAATATTCAGGTTCATTAGCAGAAGCATCCCATCGATTGTTGAGAATGAATATATTTGGTTTCGACAAACGCGTAGATACTTTATGGAAGAAATTTTTTTCCTGAAAAACAATCATATACTCAATACTCAATTTATTCGTGCCATTATACACTATACTGTTTACATATGTCAGTAAGGCAAATAGTACAGCCAGAAAAGAAATACACCAAAATATTAAAATAAGTCTTAAACTAAGTACATAACAATCCTAAAAAATCACTAAGTATTAGTTACACAAATTCACATTGTAGAAATTCATCATATGAATAAAAGCTGTTCAACATCAAAAAAACTTTGACCCTATTCTTAAATTGACCCCTATCCAAGTTTTTAATATCATTGGGCAGATTGTTATATAATTTAATGGACAAGTAGCCTGGGCCATTTTGACACCTTTTCAACCTGTGGTAAGAGGGGATAAGCAAGTTTTTTTGTCTAGTGTTATAACTGTGGACCTCACCATGCAGCCTAAACTTCCCCAAGTTGTCTTTTACATACAGGAGGTTTTCTAGTATATATTGAGAAGGTAAGGTTAATATTTTAAAACTTTTAAAAGTTTCTCTACAATCACTCCCGAAATCCAAGCCGGCCAAGATACGAATTGCTTTTCTCTGCTTCCCAAACAATCCAGCCGTAAGAGGAGAGTGCCCCCAAACCAGGATACCATAAGTCATAACCGAGTGGAATATGGCATGATAGGATGTTAGTAATACCCTATCAGATACACATTGAGACAGATTTCTAAGAACAAATAAAGCCTTACTCAGTTTTGCTGACACCTGATCTATGTGGGCCCCCCATGTGAGAGCCGGGTCAATGCAGACCCCAAGAAACCTAACATTTTCACTATCAGATTTTACACCACCACAGTCTCTAAGGGAGAAAACAACTTTTTCAGTTTTATCCTCATTCATGACCAACCTGTTTGCATCGAACCAGCTCTTTACCCTCGACTGCATGTCCCCCAGACCCTGAATTGCCCAAAGATCAGATCCCGCCGACAGGGAAACTGTGGTGTCATCCGCGAAAATGGTGTAGTTTTCTCCATCAGAGTTGAGAGGAAGGTCATTAATATAAATTAAGAACAGTATAGGCCCAAGAATAGATCCTTGGGGCACTCCAATATTTAATTTCTTCTCCGCAGAAGACACCCCACCGACCCTGACGACCTGTCCCCCAGGTACGATTTTAACAGAGCAATACTGTCGTTGCTAAAATTGTAATATGATTGTTTACTCAGCAAGAGATCATGAGACACACAGTCGAATGCCTTGCTTAGGTCACAGAAAAGAACAGCATTATACTGGAGATTTTCAAATGAGTCATAGATATCAGCAATAAAGTTTGGTATACCCAATGTTGTGCTCCTTCCTGAGCAAAAGCCAAACTGGCTATCATATATTATATAACAATACACCAACAAAATTTATATAGAAAATTCTACATTCTGTTCATCAGTTATCTTCTTCATCAATTTACTTCATTTTAAAAATCATTGGTCATGTTAAAGAAGCCTGAATATATATATATATATATATATATATATATATATATATATATATATATATATATATATATATATATATATATATATATATATATATATATATATATAACTGAGATTGAATTCTCGCACATCACTTGGTGAAACATCATAAAGAATAAAGTATAAACTTTAAAATAAAAACACTTGGCTTATGTTTCACAATATAAAAAATCTTTAGATACTGTACTTAGCAGTAATAAAAAGTCGACATGTTTCGAACTATGAACTCATTATCAAGACTGACTACAGGAGAGTATTGCATCGTAATTTATAAAACAGACAAAAGCAAAGGTGATACCTGAAAATCAATTTGTTCGTTTACAAGGGGTAATTGACTATTATGGGCGGAACTTATTTCGATAATTTCGAGAAGGTCAAGACGTTTACCCTTGTTACCTGAATGTAACAATTTGGTTTTGTTGAAATCCAGGAAGTGATTGAATTTTATACAATGTTCAGAGAAGCCAGTGGTATTTTTGTTTTGTAAAATTGACTTTTTATGTTCTTCAACACGAATATTTATATTCCTTCCTGTCTGTCCAATATAGAGAGCAGGACATTCGTCGCAAAATATTTTGTAAATACCACTGTTTTCTCCGATGTTAGATTTTTCTTTATTATTGACCAAGAATGACTTCAAGTTTCTTTTATTTGTACAAATTGTTTTAACGTTATTTTTCGATAGTCTGTTACAAATTTTGCTACTCAAATTAGGCACATAATTTATTGGGAAGTATTTTTGTTCTTCATTAATAGTTTGCGTGGGGTATATTGAATGCAACAGATACTTTCTTCGTTTTTTCCCAATGAGCTTGTCGATAAGACTTTCATTGTAACCGTTATTGATGGCTAATAATTTAATTGTATTAACTTCAGTTTGAAAATTTGTTTCCGATAATGGAATCGTGAACAACCTATGTATGAACGAATGAAAAGCACTGAGTTTTATTTTAATGTGTTGGTTACTGTCGCTGTGAATTAAAGTATCTGTGAAGGTTGGTTTTCTATAAATGTTGAAAGTAAGAGAATTCAAATTCCTAGCAATCTGAACGTCTAAGAAATTCAAGGTACCTACCGTTTTCGTTTTCTACTTCTTTTGTAAATTGAATCGAGTTGTAGAAAGTATTTATATATTTAAGGAAATTATCTAACTGCCTATCTGTACCGGTCCAAATACAAAAAATATCATCTACATAACGTCTCCATAATAAAACGTTAGTAATTAAATTATTATCAGTATTGAAAATTTTTTCTTCTAAGTTATTCATGAAAATTTCACTCAACAAAGGCGATAACGGTGAGCCCATGGGCAATCCGTCTTCTTGTTTGTATATTATATTATTAAATTTGAAATAACTCTGTTTCAAACATAAGTTTAAGGCAGACATTGTTTCGTTGACTGCTTGAGTTGTTAAATTTGGGTTCATCTCTAGATATCGCTTAACAATATTTTTAACTTCTTGAGTTGGCGTAGAAAATAAGTTGATAACGTCAAATGAAATTAATTTAGCATTTGAAGGAATTTTGATATTCTTAAGATGATTAACTAACTGAATAGAATTTTTAATGCTATACGCCGGATTGAATTGAATGAAGGTGGGTAATTTCTTATTCAAATACTGACATAATTTATACGCAGGAGCGTTAATATAAGATACTATTGGACGCATCGGGCAATCAATTTTATGTATTTTTGGTAAAGTATATAAAACCGGGGTGCGTGGGTTCATGGAAGTTAAGAAAAAAGTGTTAATATCTGAAAATAAGATTTTACTATTCTTGATGAATGATTTTATTTCGTTTTGGAATTTTTTAGTGGGATCTATTTTAAGTTTTGAGAATTTATCTGTATTAAATAGGATTTCAGATTTTTCAATGTAGGTATTTTTATCTATGATAGTTACAGTATTTCCTTTGTCCGCTTTGTATATAACCAAATTATTATCCTGAATTTTTGATCTCAACTGTTTTATAGTTTTTAATTCTAAATTATTATTTCTGCATTTATATTTATTTATGACTTCCGCGCATATAGTTTTTTCAAAATTCAAATTCTTAATTAAAGACGAATTTAAAGCTAATTCAGTGCTGACGGCTAAATGTTTAATATCATTTTTATTATTGAAATGTGGGCAATATTTCAAACCTTTATTCAATAATTCTATTTCATTGTTACTAAATTCGGTATTTGTGAAATTATGGACTCTACTATAAAATTGTTTAACTTGAAGTTTGTCACTCTTAATCAAGTGATGTGCGAGAATTCAATCTCAGTTATTAAAAATGCCAGCAAAGCATTTCTCGCGATTCTATACAGAAGAGTATTAATTAAATTCAAAGCGTGTAACAATCACTTATGGTTCAACAAAGAATGCTTGCGAAACAAAGTGACTCCTAAATATATGAAGATCACTTGTGGACACACCTCAAATGAATCCAAGTCAGCAGTACAAGCAGCATACAAAGTTTGGTTGAATATGGAAATCAAAAAGTGGTATCAGAGAAGGGATAATTTAGGACTTCACCTGAAGATCATCCACAGTGAATTGGCATTCAGAACTCACGTCGTTGAGTTTGAAATGATTGATAACACAGTACGAGAGGAAGTGAGGAGCAGATGCCACGAACAGTACTTAAGACAATCCAACAAACTTAAGGAATTAATTAAATCACGTGAGTCTTCTTCATTATTGATTAAGAGTGACAAACTTCAAGTTAAACAATTTTATAGTAGAGTCCATAATTTCACAAATACCGAATTTAGTAACAATGAAATAGAATTATTGAATAAAGGTTTGAAATATTGCCCACATTTCAATAATAAAAATGATATTAAACATTTAGCCGTCAGCACTGAATTAGCTTTAAATTCGTCTTTAATTAAGAATTTGAATTTTGAAAAAACTATATGCGCGGAAGTCATAAATAAATATAAATGCAGAAATAACAATAATTTAGAATTAAAAACTATAAAACAGTTGAGATCAAAAATTCAGGATAATAATTTGGTTATATGCAAAGCGGACAAAGGAAATACTGTAATTATCATAGATAAAAATACCTACTTTGAAAAATCTGAAATCCTATTTAATACAGATAAATTCTCAAAACTTAAAATAGATCCCACTAAAAAATTCCAAAACGAAATAAAATCATTCATCAAGAATAGTAAAATCTTATTTTCAGATATTAACACTTTTTTCTTAACTTCCATGAACCCACGCACCCCGGTTTTATATACTTTACCAAAAATACATAAAATTGATTGCCCGATGCGTCCAATAGTATCTTATATTAAGGCTCCTGCGTATAAATTATGTCAGTATTTGAATAAGAAATTACCCACCTTCATTCAATTCAATCCGGCGTATAGCATTAAAAATTCTATTCAGTTAGTTAATCATCTTAAGAATATCAAAATTCCTTCAAATGCTAAATTAATTTCATTTGACGTTATCAACTTATTTTCTACGCCAACTCAAGAAGTTAAAAATATTGTTAAGCGATATCTAGAGATGAACCCAAATTTAACAACTCAAGCAGTCAACGAAACAATGTCTGCCTTAAACTTATGTTTGAAACAGAGTTATTTCAAATTTAATAATATAATATACAAACAAGAAGACGGATTGCCCATGGGCTCACCGTTATCGCCTTTGTTGAGTGAAATTTTCATGAATAACTTAGAAGAAAAAATTTTCAATACTGATAATAATTTAATTACTAACGTTTTATTATGGAGACGTTATGTAGATGATATTTTTGTATTTGGACCGGTACAGATAGGCAGTTAGATAATTTCCTTAAATATATAAATACTTTCTACAACTCGATTCAATTTACAAAAGAAGTAGAAAACGAAAACGGTACCTTGAATTTCTTAGACGTTCAGATTGCTAGGAATTTGAATTCTCTTACTTTCAACATTTATAGAAAACCAACCTTCACAGATACTTTAATTCACAACGACAGTAACCAACACATTAAAATAAAACTCAGTGCTTTTCATTCGTTCATACATAGGTTGTTCACGATTCCATTATCGGAAACAAATTTTCAAACTGAAGTTAATACAATTAAATTATTAGCCATCAATAACGGTTACAATGAAAGTCTTATCGACAAGCTCATTGGGAAAAAACGAAGAAAGTATCTGTTGCATTCAATATACCCCACGCAAACTATTAATGAAGAACAAAAATACTTCCCAATAAATTATGTGCCTAATTTGAGTAGCAAAATTTGTAACAGACTATCGAAAAATAACGTTAAAACAATTTGTACAAATGAAAGAAACTTGAAGTCATTCTTGGTCAATAATAAAGAAAAATCTAACATCGGAGAAAACAGTGGTGTTTACAAAATATTTTTGCGACGAATGTCCTGCTTTCTATATTGGACAGACAGGAAGGAATATAAATATTCGTGTTGAAGAACATAAAAAGTCAATTTTACTAAACAAAAATACTCTTCTCTGATCATTGTATAAAATTCAATCACTTCCTGGATTTCAACAAAACCAAATTGTTCCATTCAGGTAACAAAGGAAAACGCCTTGACCTTCTTGAAATTCTCGAAATAAGTTCCGCCCATAATAGTCATTTACCCCTTGTAAACGAACAAATTGATTTTCAGGTATCACCTTTGCTTTTGTCTGTTTTATAAATTACGATGCAATACTCTCCTGTAGTCAGTCTTGATAATGAGTTCATAGCTCGAAAAATGTCGACTTTTTATTACTGCTAAGTACAGTATCTAAAGATTTTTTATATTGTGAAACATAAGCCAAGTGTTTTTATTTAAAGTTTATACTTTATTATATATATATATATATATATATATATATATATATATATATATATATATATATATATATATATATATATATATATATATATATATATATATATATATATATATATATATATATATATATATATATATATATATACATCCTATAAATCACTGAAGATTTACGAATAGTTTCAATTCTATTCAACAGAAACAATGTCACTTTGTTGATTCTAGCCCCTCTTCTCATCAGAAGTATCAGAAGTGTAACTCTTTAACAAGATTGTCAATAGTATTGAAAAAAAATTAATTTAAACTTATTCATTGCAATTATTTTTATAGTACATTATAATAATTCCTAATATATCGAGAAAAAAAAAGAAAAAAAGGAAAAAAAAAGAAAAAAAAAAGAAAGAAAAAATTGAGAGGTACGGCATTAGAGGTTTTGCACTGGAGTGGATACAGTCCTTCTTGAACGGGAGAACTCAAAGAGTTGTCTTGAGTGAGGGGGAGTTTCGGATTTGGTAGGAATAGATAATGGAATACCACAGGGCAGCGTAATAGGTCCGCTACTCTTTACAATTTACGTAAATGACATTGAATCGGCAATACCTTCTGGATCACTAGTAAGTTTTGCTGATGACACAAATTTGCTCATACGAACAAATAATCTTCATGAACTGTTAAACAGCCATAAAAACACACTAGATGAGCTTATGAATTGGTTCTTGAAGAACAAGCTAGTGCTTAATACAGAAAAGACAAAAATTATATTCTTCAAAACAACAAGATCGAATCTGGTAACACCGAAAGAAGTAATTGTAAATGAAACGTTGATTAGCGCTACTGCTTCTACGAAATTTCTAGGTTTGCATCTGGATGAGAACCTTCAGTGGGATTCTATTACAGCGAATATTCTGAAACAGGTTAAAAATGAAGTGGCGCCTATTCTAACACAGTTATTTAATCAATCCCATCACTTGCGAAACTTTTCCAGATTGTCTAAAAAATTCAATAGTTATTCCTGTACATAAAGGAGGCAACAAATTGGATGCAGGTAATTACAGACCAATAGCCCTCACTTCCGTTTTCTCCAAATTGTTTGAGACACTGGTGCTAAAGTCACTAAAATTTTTTTTACATAAACACTCCTTCTTTTCGAATAACCAATATGGGTTTCTTGAAAATAAGGGTACAGAAATTGCACTAATAAAGTTTAGTAATCGGGTGATTCGGAGTTTGGACAAAGGCGCATTTGTATCAGGTATGTTTGTAGACATAAAAAAGGCTTTTGATACACTCTCACATATTGTATTATTGGACAAACTCCATTGCGCGGGCGTTAGGGGAACAGTTCTAAAGTGGTTTCGAACCTTTTTGGCTAACCGCAAACAAAATGTTAGAGTAGGTGATGAACTTAGTAGGGAATTGACCCTTCAGAGTGGTGTTCCGCAGGGATCTATAATGTCTCCTACGCTTTTTTTAGTGTACATATACGACCTTTGTAGCGCTACGTTGAATGGAAAAATTTTCACCTTTGCAGATGATACTGCCCTTTTTTATGCAGAACAGAACAAAGAAATCCTACAAATTAAAATGCAACAAGATCTCAATACTTTAACAAAATGGTTCTCTTTGAATAAGATTTGTGTAAATGTAAAAAAAACTAATTATGTTAATTTTGCTACTCGTGGTTCATTCTCTTTTGAACATCCATTAATATTTCACGAACTTGACTGCAATATTAGAAATTGTGAATGTAATACAGTTGCGCAGGTTGACAACATCAAGTATTTGGGCTTAACGTTAGATCAAAATATGACTTGGAAATCACATATATTTAATATAAAACAAAAATTATATTCTTTGTTACCCAAGCTTTATCTGTTAAGAGAAATTCTGCCAACACATATCTTAAAAACTATATACCTATCACTATTTCAATCTGTGATAGTGTACTCAATAAGTGTGTGGGGGGGAGCATATAAGACCAACTTATATCCTCTGGTGGTACTACAAAAATGCTTATTAAGGGTAATTTTAAAAAAGAAAAGAACACATCCTTCACAGCCATTGTTTGAGCTTTTAAATGTGCTAAATATTGATGCACTCTATAGATTAAACTGCGGAATTGCAGTATTCAAATACAGACATTTACTAAATATGCAAATTCTAATGAGTACTAGAGGTTTTCAAAAATTCCAGTTGCCTAGAGTTAGGCTTACCCTGGCATTAAATTATTTCTACTACCAGGGACCTAAAATCTTTAACTTAATAGAGATTCCAAGCACAACAAATAATTTTAATGATATAAAGCGCATAATAAAAAGTAAAACTGAAAATAATTACTCCTAAACTTCTTCCATTGTTTTTGGTGTCCAAAAGTTATTTAATTATACAATTCCTCTTTTGTTTATGTATTTTATCTTTTTTTGTTTCTGATATCTTTTTTTTTTCATTACCTTGGTTTAAAGTTAAGGTTAACTCATCTCTTGTTAATGTTAATTCGCTGCACACGGGCTGTTTTGGCCTTGCAGGGACATGATTTATAAACATATTTTTTATTTTTATCTTAAATACATTATCTAAGAGCATTGTAAAAACATTGTAATACTAAACATTTAGTGAATAAATTTGATTTGATTTGATGTACAAATAGAAGACCTAAATAAAAAATTGTGCAGGGCTTTGTTTTCCATGAGAGTTCTAAAGACATATGTGAGTCAGAAAGTACTATTTGTTGTTTACCATGCAAATTTTCATTCTCTTTTGAGATTTGGAATTATTTTCTGGGGCCGCAGCTCTGTTATGAGTGATGTATTCATGAAACAAAAACAAGCTCTTAGAATAGTGGTAGATTTAAAAAAGACTGATTCATGTAGGGGACTTTTCAGGGAGAATGATATTTTAACAATTACAGGCCTATAGATATTTGAAATATTAATGTTTATTTTCAAAAACCACTTATTATTTAATAACTTGATATCAACTCATACCCGAAATTTTAACTATACAGTTCCTAAACATAGACTTAGAATTTATGAGAAGGGTTCATATTACTCATCAATAGCAATTTTCAACAAGCTACCAAATTATATCAAATTTACTAGAAATTTCAAACAATACAAACAGCTGGTTTTCTCCTTATTAGTACGATTAGAGCCATATAAGTTGTCAGACTACCTGGGAGATTTAACATAGATTATTTTAAACTGTATATAGTTGATCCTTCCCTAGTGCATTGTTAGCACCTCATTTTAATGAAGAATTATTATTGTGTTGTTATTTTGGGTGTAATTAAGCATTATTTAATTTAGTTTGGGAGGTTTATAATGTTACTTTCATGATTATTGTATTTAATTAGGACGAAGATCATGTTAAAAATGGTTTGCGTTAGTTTGTTAGCACTCCATTTTAATCAATGACTGAATAAACATAATAATTATTATTATTATTATTATATATTATTTCCAAGTCCAATGCTTAACTATAAAGAAATAAACTTACCGTCACCATGAGTGTAGACTCTGCATTAGCTACTAAAACAAAAACATCAGCATCTAGGCAATATTTTTCAATCCATTCATCCAAATTTGGTGTAACATCTACTCCTGGAGAGTCCACAAACACCACATCGTCTCTGAGGAGTAAGCAACGATGTCTTGGCCAAAAGACTCGTACTAATTGATTTTCGTTTAATTTTTCCTTACACAAAGCATGGGCCAGTTGACCTACAGAGTCAACCGCACAGTGTTCATCTGATCCTTCAAGAATAAGATATGGTTCATCTGTGGGAGATCCTTCAACCTAGAAGAATAGAAAATAAAATCGAAGAAAATATTGAAAACATCTTAAATATGAACAATAATTAACTGCCAATTTGTACAAGCTAAATTCTTTCTTCTATACTTTAGATAATATATTAGGATCTATTATGATTGAAAAATTTTGAAAAATAGTATAGTAAGACAGAATAACGAAGGCAGATTCATTTAATCTGAATGAGCATGAACAATATACCTCGTAAATCTGTATTTACCTTCTTCGAATTGGTAATAATATTGATATCTCAATGTCAATCAGTTTTCTAGGTCTAAAAACTTGAGTAACTGACAAAAATTTACATTTTTCAAAGTTGAATGAAGCTTTAGATCGCAGTTTGTTTTCTTCTATTATTAAAGGTCAATTATTCCTATACACATTTTCATAAGAATCGATTAAAACAAAACCCATAATGTTATGTTACATATATCAGAAAAATTAGTAAAAATTGAAGGATAATAATAAATGATCTCGATATCAATAAAAAAAAATGAAGGACACCCTACTGCGTAGCACTAGGAATGATAAAACCCCTCGGCGCATGTGCATGTCGTCAATATTTTTTGAATGTATTATATAAATTAAATAACAATGAAAGTGGATTTTACGAATGAAATGAGGGAAAATTGCGATAAATGTATTAATAAGTCGATATTACGAATAAAATCCATGAAAATTTAGCAAAAAAATTCATTGATTGACTGTCGAATTTGAATATCCTATTCCGGCTCATTTTGCTGCAAATTATGAATCAAATTGATAAGATGGGAAGCAGACAGACGCAGAATCAAGCTGAAGCTATTAACGTCGCTTGGTTACCGTGGCACACAGAGCACTTCAACGCATGTTTTGTAGGACTTCGTACATATCAACCTTGGCGCATGCGCATGTCGTAATGCCTATCTAAAAAACGCTATAATTTTTTATTCTTCGTTGGGAAAAATTGGGAACAACACTTCTCTTATGAAATCATATGTATTTTATCGATATCCGTTGGAATTTTAAAATCGGACCAGATCCCAACTTTTTGTAGTGAGACTTTAGCTTCGCCTCGGGGTAAAAACGCTATATTTTTTTATTCTTCGTTGGGAAAAATTGGGAATTAAAATTCCCTAATAAAATCATATGTGTTTTATCGATATCCGTTGGAATTTTTTAAATCGGACCAGATCCCAACTTTTTGTCGTGAGACTATAACCCCTTTAGCTTCGCCTCGGGGTAAAAATTTTATGAGTCAAATATACAAACAACTATGAATCTAATGAAATTAAACTTTGGGAAGTTTAATCTGAAACAATTTCTGATAGTATTTATGGTTATCAAGTTCACAATTATCAAACAGGATGTGAAATATGAGTCAAAAATTTGATAAGCATGAAAAAAATTACCTGGAGAAAGCAATTTGTTGTATGTCCAATTCCACTTGGCAGTACTTTATCTCTTAGCATAGCATTTATTACCGAACTTTTTCCATTTGATGTTCTTCCAAAAAATGCTACTTTCATGTGATCCCTACTCAAAACATCTCTTATACCACGTACTTTGCTCACAAAATCTTCACTTTGCTTAACTTTTTCGGAATTTACAATTTCTTGGTGCTTTTCAATTTCTGAAAATACAATAGATGAAATGATAAACTTGTGGTTACTCAACAAAATTCAATAGAATACAATATACATGAACCTTATCCAAAAGCAATTATCCTTCAAATAGTAAATAGACAAAAATTTTCAATAGCAAATTATATATATTATAAATTAAACAGACAATGAATTCAGACATAACCTGCTCCGCACCAAATATTATTTTACCATGTTAATGGCCTCATCCACCAAGAATAATCTAATATATAGTTCTTCTATTCCTTCGAAATAGCTCGACCGATTTTCATGAAATTTTGTGTGCATATCGGCTAGGTCTGAGAATCAGACAAAATCTACTTTTTACCCCTTAATTTTTATTTTTATTTTTCAGACAAAATTTTCTGTTCTATTTTTTCATGATATATAAATTCAAAAATACACACAACCCTAAATTTTCACCCCTCTACGATCAACCCCTATTTTTTATTTGTTAAACTCCTCCGAAATGGCTAGACCGATTCCCATGAAATTTTGTGTGCATATAGGTTAGGTCTGAGAATCGGACAACATCTATTTTTCATCCCCCTGACTGTTGAGGGTGGGCCGAGGGGTGGTTGGTCCACCCCTTAATTTTTATTTTTCAGACAAAATTTTCTGTTCTATTTTCTCATGATATGTTAATTCAAGAATACATAAAACACTAAATTTTCACCCCTCTACGATCAACCTTTATTTTTTATTTGTTAAACTCCTCCAAAATGGCTAGACCGATTCTCATGAAATTTTTTTTATTTTTACTTTGTCATGACTTAAAAAAATTCATATTACTCTCAATTTTTCACCCTTCTACGATCAACCCCTATTTTTCCATCGCAATTTTCATTCTTTTTTATTTTATCCGCAGTAATATTAACATTCAAAATTGTTATCATTAGATGGTAAGGGAAACCAAAGAAACCTTTACCTACGTAATGTTTGAAAATAAAAATAATAGGGTACTATTTATCTAACAACAAAGAAATTAGTCATGGGAAAACATTAAAGATGTGGAGTAGAATTATCGGTATAGCACGTTTATATGCCATCTAATGATAACAATTTTGAATGTTAATATTAGACTGAATAGCATATAATAAATAATTAGCAAGACAAAGCAGCCTTGTTCTTTTCAAATTTTTTTCAAATTAATAAATGTCAAAGAAATTTCAATTACGAATATCGTAGTGAAACGTCAACTTTAAAATCGAGTTTTTTAATATTCAACCAGCCTGTTATTGCTAATAATTATCAAGAGATTATATATATATATATATATATATATATATATATATATTTGGATATTAAAACTTACCATGCATATATTCAACAGTATCCTTTACGTAATCTTCAATTTCCACAAAGATATCATTGATTTTCTTCTTAGCTTTCACAAAAATCTGTAAAGGCGAATTATCGGTCATTTGTCTAGAACCCCTTGGTTCACCTATAGGAGCCATTGGCCTGTTGTGGGGCCCATCTCCAGACATCATACTAATTGTGCGATTTATATAAGCGGCCATTTTAGCGTGCAGGTGTTTGTAGGATTACAATATCTACCATGCGAAAATTATAAACTGAAACAAAAAAAAAACATTTATTGGTTAAAAATCTGAGCAATAAACACTACTTTGCTTCAAAATCTAACTCGATACAGATTACAAGTTTTGCAAGAATTAATCATTCTTGCAAGTTCAATTAAAAATATTTGAAAAATCAAACTAAAGAAAAATGTTTCAGAATTAATACATTCTAAATTCCACAACTTTTTATAACATGATCACAGTTCTTAGAAAAATTAATGACTATTCTAGATTTAATCCTTATAACAGTGTATTAGAGGCATACCTGGTTTACCTTTATTGAGTATTAAAAAAAGACAAACCTGAACATTGATTCGATTATTACAAAATCAAAGATAGGCAATCAAAGAGTTTTGATTCAAAGAAAGTTGCTTGATATTCAAAGCTGTTGAAGCAGGCCCATGTTTTAATCTAGCCAAAAATTGAAAAACTTAAAAACAACAGATTGTCAACATTGAATTCATACAAACATGCAAAAAGGTATGATTTCAACCTAACCTGTTCTTTGGACATTATAGATCAGACCTGAAAATCGATGTGTGTGATGTTGATAATTGTCTCGATATTCTACAACAAAAGTACACTTACCTGATTCAATTAATTCCTGTCATTGATGTATTTTTTTGGATGATATATTCAATGGAATTTCTTGAAGGCAACCTAAATCATTTGAAGTTCGTAATGACACTTTAAATATTTCACTATTCTGATAAGCTAGTGGTGAAATTACCTAATTTACAACTGTGAGAAGATGAAGTGGGGCCTAAAATGGTCACTTTTGTTATGGTTACGTAACCAAATATATCTCGTTCCTAAACACAAGGGTATCCGCATCCCATACCCATATGTCATGTAAAACTTTATTTTTATTTAAGCATATTCCATAAATCTGTGATTTAATCATATAACCTAACAAATGTTTTCTTGTCAACATTCCTTCAGTAATAGTAAATTAACCAGCGGTATGTTACGAAAATTAATTAACCAGCTGGTCAGTTCTCTTGAATCTTCTAAACATCTCGAACGGCCATTTCCACATGAACATTTAGGAGAATAAGAAAAAATCTGACTAAGGAAACACAAGAAGCGCAGTGTGGTGTTTCTAGAGGACCAGAACTAGATTAAGTTTTTTACCTGTCAAAAGGACTGCAGTCGAGTCAAAAAATCAAAACGTAATTTTTTTTTATTCACGATTGTTAAGTCGACCAAGACTTAGAACACTCCGTCGTCACTAATTTTGAGAAATATCAGTCAATTTAAACACGAGATTAAATTTGTAAAAACGATTCTCCAAAAACAGGTTTTTGAAAGATGTTCTTCACCACAGTCCCTCTAAATTGAGCTGAAGAGTTAAAAATTTGTATGTTAGTGCAGTTAGTGTTGGAGAAGTGTATATTAGAGGTTTCAATGGTTTTTTGAAGCAACTACCTTTTTTTATGTAGAAATATCACTCATTTTTTCTGATTTCTACAGCCCCTCCAAACTTAGAGACCTAAAAATTTCTATGTGAATTGAGTTGATGTTAGGCATGGGCTCTTTGGGCTTTCAAATTTTTTAATGCTGTCATTTTGATGTAGAAATTTCATGATTTTTTTGTGAGTTTCAGTTATCACAAAAATTTAGGAAAAATACTACCCTAGTGACGAAGCTCGTTGCTCACAAATTTGTATTGGCATATTTTCTGATTATAAATATTAATTTTGAAAATATGTGCTGATTGTCCGATAATTTTGTTTACATTGTTTTTGCCTTAAAATATTCTTCGTTGGTAAACATGTTATCTATACATTTTCTACTGTACTAATAGCTCTAGTATGTTTTCTATATTATAAACATACCTACATATAATTCTTTCAATATCAATGAAGGAAAAATATAATGGTTTTCTGTTGAAGATCTATAACTACATAAATATAACATATTTGATTAAATACTGGATATATTTATTCAACGTTAATCCTCATCAAATATGAAACAATCTAGGAACTTATAAGTATATTCATCATTTACGCAACAAATGCGCAAATCACTTTCTCTCGTTTTCCTTTGTGAACACTCTGCCAGAATTTCCCAACCTTCATATTATTTCCGTACAAAAACGAATGTTTGTCCAATTTTATACGTGAAATAAAGCTTTTCGTAGAACCTGAACGTGTGGAACATTCATCGACCTACGCATCACATACAAGCATGTGACTGTGTGACAGGTCAGGATCCGCCTAATAAATAAACACAAATTTCAGAACCATCCTTCACAGCGATATATGTTTATATGTACAATCACAATCAGAGTTAGCGAAAATTAACACATTCAACTTAAACCATGAAACTATTAAGGGTAACAGGGTTAACAGCAACCCAAAAATCGTAAAATTAATATGACATGTGAAAAAAAATTGTGTGCACGTGAAACTTCAGAAGAGTAGCCTACGGGAGAATGAGATAAATATACAGTATCAGGAGTAATAGGATAATTATAAGGTATATTATTTGTATAATATTTTTTTCAAGCTTAAAAATTATTTTATATTTTAATGCAAAATATTACATTTCATATATTACACATTTAAGATTTATAAAACGTATTATTTAGATTCTATGTTTTCACGTTGAACAAATGACACGTCAGGCTTATGATAACTAAAATAGGAAACAAATGATCTAGTTTCAACTTGATTTATATATCTTTGGAACACGGCGTCAATTACTGTTTTCGATCTGGTAGACAAACATATACACGTACTGTTCCTTCTTAGTCGTAAAAAAATATAGTACACTGCACTCAGCATATAATTGAGGTTAGAACGATGTGCTTTAATATTGGGACCTACTAGAGTTTTATTGTTCACACTATCATTCAACTTGAATCGATCATTCGTAATATTTAAAAATATTAGATTAATGGCATATATAAAAAAATATTAGATTTCAAAACCGGGACTACCAACAAAAATGCATCTGAAAAGTAGAGCTGTGAAATCTGTAAACTAACTATTGTGTTGTATGCATATATACGAAGTGAAGTCAACACGACATTCATAATTGTTATATAGTTGGGAAAAATTTTTACTGAAAATTAAGTACTGGTTAGTTTCTCCTTGAAATATACTTAATACGCCCCTTAACTTTTCGCAGCGCCTTAGTTTTGTTCATTGTTCTTGGTCTCTCTCTCTCTATCTCTGAACTTACGTTTTCCGGTGCCGAATCAATCACAAACATAACCTAATGAACTGTCCATTAAGATTCTATACTTTGCAATACGAGTTTCGTTTCAAGATTTGTCAAATTAACATAAATAATACTGAATGTTCATGAGTGAGTAGAATGTGTGTAGAAATGTCCAAACAATACTACTCTTTTATTTTTTAATAATTTAATCATCGCTTCAATGCATTTGTGTGCTTATGATTTGTTCACGTGATTGGTAATACCTAATGTGTAATATTCTAATACATTTCTGTTAAAACATAAGTTGTGATTTATTTTGTTTACTAATGTATGAATATTTTTAACAATATATATATTTTTAAAAATTTGCGTAAATCATTTTTGTTGGATTTTGACAGAAAATATATCCAAAGTCCACAGTGAGCTGCGGTAATGGTTTCTTTTTAATTCGTTTTTACCTATCATTATGATCATTATCGAGATTGCCTTGGGATCTCCAAACTTTGGGGAAAGGAGTGCTGGGGAGGTACATGAGCACCATTTTCTTGTTTTTTCGTGGTTTTGTACACCTCCATGGCTAATGCAGTTTGAGAGTTGTTACGTGAATTGAATTAAAGTAAAGGCTAAATTCTTTTTGGGCTTATCTTTTTTTTGCCTCGACAGAGGATTGAAGAATTTGGATCTAAACAGAAAACAAAATTGGGGGAAAATATGACATTAATGTCAGAGCTTTATCGCTCACGGTTTTTTTGTCCTTATGTGTGTTAATAAGTAAATAAGGAATATTTTCCTTGATATCAACGTTTATCTTTCATGAAACGACGCTGTTGATGATATGTACATAAGTGTTATCTAGTGGATAATTTTGCTATATGTATATATATATATATATATATATATATATATATATATATATATATATATATATATATATATATATATATATATATATATATATATATATATATATATATATATATATATTTCAGGAAAGTATAAGGTTGGTGAGTAACTATAATTTATACAATATTTATTGTCTTCGTTTTAATAACACCATAGTAAATCATACTCGTTTGTAATTTTAGAGGCCCTGAAGAAGCAACAAATGATTGCGAAAGCTTGGCTACAATAAAAGAGTATAATTGAGATCCAAAAGAGTCTAAATACCCTTATTCTTTCCTGAAATAATACTGAGACTCTGAAACTAAGATATAAATATATATATATATATATATATATATATATATATATATATATATATATATATATATATATATATATATATATATATATATATATATATATATATATATATATATATATATATATTATATATATATATATATATATATATATATATATATATATAGTATATAATATATATATATATATATATATAAATATATATATATATATATATATATATATATATATATATATATATATATATATATATATATATATAATATATACTGCATGACATTATTTTGAATAGAAAAATTCTACTTCAAGGATGGCAAACTCTGTGCTCATACCACAAATTTATAAATAATGCTGCGTCACATTAAAATTGTCAATGTTCAATAAACAAAGAATGAAAATTTTCTATCACCCCTACTTTATTAATACCTTAATAAATAGTATTATTTAAAAAAATCACATCTACAATTTATCAAGGGTAATTAAAATTTTCTGCAAAATACACATAATCACTTATTTTTTTATATGATTATTGTTGCTGCATATTAGACGTTAAGGATTTGATATCTAGCTTATACTTTGTCAAATTTGAAAATACACGTGCTTGATAGGTTTTTCTGTTATAGATTTCATGCGATTTTTTTCAAAATGGTTTTTTTATTTATTTTTTCTTTGAATGAGTAAAATCATTTTTGTGCGTATCATTAGACCAAAATTTCTTTAGTGTCTTTCCTGTTCTAAGCTATTTTAAAGTATCTACTATTATAAAATATAGTCTTTATTTACTCTTTCAGTTTCCCTCTTATATGCAAGTTTTATTATATCCGTATGTACAATTCCAATCTTCTAACTTATACTTATTTTTAGCAATATGGAACAAAATTCTAAATTATTCAGGTAAAATAAGCTAACAATTTCAATACGTATCGGGTGACTGTTCTCGCACAATGGATTTTGCAATAGGTGGACTTGCAGCATGTGGTGCAAGCATTTTCAGTAACCCCTTCGATGTTTTGAAAACTAGAATGCAACTTCAAGGTGAGCTGTCAGCAAAAGGACAGCATGCTATTATTTACAAGAATGCGGTGCATGCTGCATATGTTGTTGCGAAAAATGAAGGAATACGAGGTCTACAAAAAGGACTTGGTGCTGCTCTCATTATGCATTCTGTAAGAAATAGTGTTCGGTTGGGATCTTACACAGTACTTCACAAAAAAGGATATCTGACTGATAGTCAGGGGCGGACTATATTGTATAGAAGTTTTATTGCAAGTGCGATAACTGGAGCAGCTGGCGCATTTTTTGGAAGTCCTTTGTTTCTAATTAAAACTCAGATACAATCACAGGCTGCTCAACACATAGCAGTGGGACATCAGCATCATCACAAAGGATTGATTGCAGCAGTGAGAGAAATATATGGTGCTCATGGCGTGAGTATATTACATATTGTGATGATACACAATATCTCCATATACCAGTAGAAATAATATTAAACCTACAATCACATTAACAGTTATTATATTCTCAACTTGCAAAAAACTGGAAAATTTTGTTTTTTCTCAGGTGGTACTTTTGACAGTTCCCAAAACAAAACATTGCCAGACTTAAAATATAGACATATAGACTAAAAAAATACATTACACTGTAGGTATCTTCAAATTAAGAACAAAGTGGTAATTTTTGAATTCAGTATGAGGAAATACTTAAGTATTTTTAAACCTCAAATATTTTAATTGATGAGCATTCGATTTCTTTTGAAGTATATCTTTATTTTCAGATTAAAGGGTTGTGGAGGGGTGTCTCAGGTACCATGCTCAGAGCAGTGGTAGGTTCCTCTGCACAACTAACAAGTTTTGCTGTTACAAAAGATCTTCTCAGACAAAATGATTCAATGAAAGACAATCCAGTGATGGTATCGGTAGCTGCCAGTTTTGTTAGTGGTATCTTCCAAACAGTCATGATTACACCCTTTGATTTGGTATCTACCAGGTTATATAATCAAGGTATTACTCTTGTGAACCAGAACCTAGATCTTATTCTATAAGTAAAAGTGACTAATGGAAGATAATTTTTTATCAAACATTTGAATAAATTGTGAATAACTTGAATTTAGCTAAAGGTACCTTCTGTGATATAGATACTTATTCAAGAAAATACTTACTTTTCCGCTGCGGAAAATTAATTCATATTGAAATAAGCTTTTACATTCGGGAGTACATAAATACTTGTAATTTCAGGAGTAGATGGCTCGGGAAAAGGCTTTCTGTACGAGGGAATTCTAGATTGTTTCAAGAAAACTTGGAAAGCTGAAGGGTCCCTCGGCTTTTACAAGGGAATAGGGCCTAACTATATGCGATTAGCTCCACATGGGGCGTTATGCCTAGTGTTTTGGGACATGTTAAAAGATTTACAAATGAAGTATCTCAATTCTGAATAATGTTAACTGCAATTGAGAGGAAGAAGAGTGCATTTTTCAAGCATTTCAGGAAGAAGAGAATGATATAGAACGCAGAGCAGAAAGTGTAGTGGAAGAAGTAGAAAGTATTCTCAAGAGTATCTGAGCAAGACGAAAATGAATAATATAGGAAATATAATTGTTGGTGGTTATGGTCGATATATTATAGTTAATTTTGGATATATTTTTTATTTTGTCTTATATGTTAAACTTAAGAATATTCACCTGAACCCAATCACAGTGTTCCTCCTTCCAAATCGCATTTTCTTGAATCAAGTATATATATATATATATATATATATATATATATATATATATATATATATATATATATATATATATATATATAAACGAGAATTTTATATATAAGATATATTGAAAAAATATTAAGAAGGCTGCTGTTACATGAAGTCACAATGATAAAAATATTTATTGTTATGGTTTTCACCCTGTTAATTTTTCAGCTTTAGTGAAGTAGCTAAATATTGATTACGCGGTCAGAAAAAAAATAGTTGTTGTCTGCTTTGAAATTTTGAACTTTTAAAAGTTTTGAGAAAGTCACGAATTTCGTAATTTTTTAATAAAATTGGTTTGAAAACATGAATGGTTTGCTTTTGTTTGTGTATAGACACACTTCTATATACTTATTTAAATGCACAAAAAGTTCTTTCCGGAATGGGCCCCATTTTGTTATCACGGCAACGTGATCCTAGCATTATCTTTGCTTGGACGAACAACACATACTTATTTCAGCTACACATGCCCGCGCTAACTGAAATGTATGTATGTGCCTTACTGGGATATCCAGCGTTACTTTCTAACACAGGTCCGGGGACCTTCCACAGGGTGTAACGAGTAACAAGTACTCTGAATGTAACCCCGTCAGCTAGGCTCGGAAAGAACGCAAATGTGAACCTTTTATCTACGTATATAGCTGTACAATGAAGCAGTTGTACCAAGTAACTTTTATAAGTAATAAACTGCATTAAAATCAATGATATTGGTTACACAACGAAATGATAAATGAAAATAAATTGAAAAATAATAATATAATTAAATTTTACTGAATAAATAGTCATTAGGGGGTTCTAATATTATGTTTTTGAATAATTATATAATAAACAATGAGAAAATCTATGCTAGGCAACACAGGTTACATCCGATAATTATTCAAAAAAGTTACATACATTTTATTATTATAATTTTTTGCTTATTTTCATAGCTATTTCTATTAATGACTAGAAACTCTACGAAAATATACACTTTTCCTGAGAAACAAAAATAGACATTTATTAAAAAATAATTAATCATAAATACAAACTCGCCTTTGCTGTCAAATGTCAAATAACTGACAGTATTGGCAGAGAAATTTTCATTATGGCGCATGCCCTTAGATCACGAACCACCTGTTGATAAAAAATTAAAAACATCCTTTTCTCCTTACCTACCTTCGATCATGAAGTTTGATGTCAATGAACTATGGAAGATAGGTTGACCATTTACAGTTTTTCTTAGGAATTCCACGCTCCATGATAACAGATGTTGCTGATTCGTTGTTATTATTTTTAGCAATAAGTTAACTGGTGAAATTTATTTCCAACAAAATGTTTTCCTGAAACAAATGTGGAATCGTGGCAATGTGTTATATTTTCAGCTCAGCACTTCTGGTTTAAAATATCAGAATATTTACTAGGTTCAAATGATCTCTACAGAGGATAAAACTAATAAAAAAATGCACGAGCTTTTTATGCAAGTTTTAAAAAACAGAGATCTTTCTAGAGCTGGAGATCTTTTCTCAGTGCCTGATCGTGTTATAGTGAACGATTTAAGCAACGTTGTAAGTGTAATAAATAGGAAAAATATTACTTCATAAAAATTATCTATTCATCCAAACAACATATTGAAACAATATTTTGCATTTTTCTTCAGTTAAAAGAAATTACTGCGATTGCTTCTTTACCAGATTACGTTAGTAATGACAATGACCAGAGTGTAGTTGAAATCTGTATAACAAGAGTTACAACATGTATTCGTGAAACTGGAAGTGTGGAACAACATTGCGAAGCTTTAGTGAATCTTTTAGAATCCTGTCTACATCACAATTTAAAAGTATCTAATAAATTTGAAGACCCACCTCATGCTAAAATTTCTAGTGATATCATATCGGCAATTTTTTTAGTAAGTATATTTTTTGTTTCTTTGTTCAATTTTATTCATTTAGGTAAAGTTTTAATCTCAATGTTTATAAAGAACTATGGAAAGAAGTCAGTAATGCAGCGAGCTTTACCAGTGGCTGTGAAATTTCTTCATAAAGGAAATAAAGAATTATCGAGAAATATGGCATCTTATCTATCATTAGCAGCTATTGAGCATGCATCATTGCTCACTTCACATGTTCAACCTATAATGGATTCTATAATATCAGGTATGATAGAAAAATTGGGTGATATAAGTAATTTAAATTATTATTTTTTGTTTCAGGGAATTATCCTCTTTGTAGAGTATTACCTAATATATATG